>ML662446.1:5024605-5300461 GCA_007570785.1 Antilocapra americana
GGAGGGGAAGGAGGAGGAGGAGGAGGGGAAGGAGGAGGAGGAGGAGGAGGAGGGGAAGGAGGAGGAGGAGGAGGAGGCAGGAGCAGACTTGCTGCCAGTCTGGCCCTGCTTGGCTCTCCCAGGGACAGATGTGTAGTTTGGCCCTTCTCCTTAGGCTGTTTCATGAACAGCTGGAGTCCTCTCACTTGATGGTAAGAAATACAGGCTCCTAAGGCTGTTCACTTGTTATTCCTCTTTCAAATCCTGGACATCTGGGAACTTCTCTCTTTTGAGGTTTCTGTACCTCCAGCAGGGTAGGATCCAGGATTAACGCAGGGAGCTTTTTCTTACACTTGGCCCTAATCTCCTCCATGGAAATATAGATCTTTGACTTACTAATAGTGGGAAGTGGCTTCATCCTCAAAACAGACCTCTTTTACTGAGCCATCTATAAATCAACCTCAGCCACAGTCTTTTTTTCACTTATTAAATTTTTTAGATGTAAGTCATATATCAGTTCATTCTTATCCTAAAAATGCAGGAGACACATATCAAGGTATCCAAGTGATCCACTGGATCTCCTCTCATTTGCTTGAGATGACAGAAGTCCCCCTAAGCCTTATTCATGGAGGTGAAGCATTGCAAGCAAACCTAAAAATTCTCTTTAAAGAAACTTCCCCTTTGTACTTCCAGACTTCTGTCCTATACCATCCAATGTATTTTCTTGGTAATGCAGAGAGATGGAATCAGCTAAGTGTTGCAAACCCAGTTCTTAGATACCTCCATTGCAGGTCCTGCCTAGGTGTTCTGGTTCCCCATCTTAGACTGTGGGTCTGGTTGGTTTCTATAGTCTTGAGGCTTTAGTTGAACTTGAACGGAATCCCATTGTAACATTTTACTCTATTTACATCCGTGTATCCCAAACTGTGGGCTTCCTAGGTAGCGCTAGTGGTAAAGAACCCACCTGCCAATGCAGGAGGCATAAGAGATGCAGGTTCAATCCCTGGGTTAGGAAGATCCCCTGGAGGAGGGCATGGCAACCCACTCCAGTATTCTTACTTGGAGAATCCCAAGGACAGAGGAGCCTGGTGGGCTATGGTCCATAAGTGTCACAAAGAGTCAGACATGACTGAAGTGACTTAGCATGCATGCATACATCCCAAACTGTAGTTTGTAGAACATTGCTTCAGAGAAGTGTTCTAAGATTTTTAAAGTTCTTGATCAAAAATTTTGGGAAACAAATGTAAGAGTTTCAGCTATTAAGGTGCTTATTGCACATAAACCTATTAAATAATATGTGGAATCTATAATTTGGAATCTAGTTTGATACTTTTTAGTTCCAGTGTTCTTCAGATATATTTATCTGTGCAGCTGATTAATAAAGTGTCTCTTTGCTTACGTTTTGGGCAGTGCTGCTTCAGATACAACTTAAGAGTGTTTTCTGATTAGGTGAGGCTTCCACTGGGCATAGCTAAATATTTTCATACATTCCTTTAAAGTTTCCCAACTAATAGTAATGGGCTCATGTTCATGTGAATATATATTCTGGAAAGAGTCAAACAGCATTAGCAATGTGGAGAAAGAAAAAGAGGTACTTGTTGCCCTGTTTATGAAAGACAGCAAATATTTTAAAAATCAGGTAGTACAGATAACACATTAGACTCGGGGTTAGGAGTATTCCAGTATTTGGTTTAGACTATCAGAGTTTACCTTTGAATTGTAAAGGCAAGTTCAGTTCAGTTCAGTCTCTCAGTCTGTCTGACTCTTTGCAACCCCATGGACTGTAGCTTGCCAGGCTTCCCCATCCGTCACCAGCTACCAGAACTTGCCCAAACTCATGTCCATCGAATCAGTGATACCATCCAACCATTGCATCGTCTGTCATCCCCTTCTCTTCCTGGCTTCAATCTTTGCCAGCATCAGGGTCTTTTCTAATGTGTCAGCTCTTCACATCAGGTGGCCAAAGTATTGGAGTTTCAACTTCAACATCAGTACTTCCAGTGAACACCCAGGACTAATCTCCTTTAGGAATGGACTGGTTGAATCTCCTTGCAGTCCAAGGGACTCTCAAGAGTCTTCTCCAACACCACAGTTCAAAAGCATTGATTCTTCAGTGCTCAGCTTTCTTTACAGTCCAACTCTCACATCCATACATGAATACTGGAAAAATCATAGCTTTGATTAGACGGACCTTTGTTGGCAAAGTAATGTCTCTGCTTTTAGGTTGGTCATAGCTTTTCTTCCAAGGAGTAAGCATCTTTTAATTTCATGGCTTCAGGCACCACCTGCAGTGATTTTGGAGCCCAAGAAAATAAAGTCTGTCACTGTTTCCATTGTTTCCCCATCTGTTGGCCATGAAGTGATGGGACCGGATGCCATGATATTCCTTTTTTGAATGTTGAGTTTTAAGCCAACTTTTCACTCTCCTCTTTCACTTTCATCAAGAGTCTCTTTAGTTCTCTTTCACTTTTTGCCATAGGGTGGTGTATCTGTGCATCTGAGGTTATTGATAGTTCTCCCAGCAATCTTGATTCCAGCTTGTGCTTCATCCGGTTCACATGATATACTCTGTATATAAGTTAAATAAGTACTCTGCATATAAGTGAAATGTTCATCCATTTCACATGATGTACTCTGGATATAAATTAAATAAGCAGGGTGACAGTATACAGCCTTGACGTACTCCTTTCCCAATTTGGAGCCGGTCTGTTGCTCCATGTCTGGTTCTAACTGTTGCTTCTTGACCTGCATACAGATTTCTCAGGAGGCAGGTGAGATGGTCTAGTATTCCCATCTCCTTAAGCATTTTCCATGGTTTGTTGTGATCCACACATTCAAAGGTTTTGGTGTAGAAGTAGATGTTCTGAAACTTTCTTGCTTTTCCAGTGACCCAGTGGATATTGACGATTTGATCTCTGGTTCTGCTGGCTTTTCTAAATACAGCTTGAACACCTGGAAGTTCTTGGTTCACATACTGCTGAAGCTTAGACTTGGAGAATTTTGAGCATTACTTTGCTAGCGTGTGAGATGAGTGCAATTGTGTGGTATTTTGAACATTCTTTGGCGTTACCTTTCTTTGGGATTGGAATGAAGACTGACCTTTTCCAGTCCTATGGCCACTCAAATTTGCTGGCATATTGAGTGCAGCACTTTCCCAGCATCATCTTTTAGGATTTGAAATAGCTCAACTAGAATTCCATCACCTTCACTAGCTTTGTTTGTAGTGATGCTTCCTAAGGTCCACTTGACTTCACATTCCAGGCTGTCTTATTCCAGGTGAGTGATCACACCATCTTGGTTTTCTGGGTCATGAAGATCTCTTTTGTATAGTTTTGTGTATTCTTGCCAACTCTTCTTAATCTCTTCAGCTTCTGTTAGGTCCATACCATTTCTGTCCTTTATTGTACTCATCTTTGCATGAAATGTTCCCTTGGTATCTCTAATTTTCTTGAAGAGATCTCTAGTCTTTCCCATTCTATTGTTTTTCTCTATTTCTTTGTATTGATCACCAAGGAAGACTTTCTTATCTCTCTTTGGTATTCTTTGGAACTAAGCATTCAGATGGACGTATCTTTTCTTTTCTTCTCAAAAACGGTGACTTGTTTTCAGATTTTTTTTTTAAACAGGAAACTTTAGTATAAATAAGAGGTGCTTGAGAATAGGGAGAGCCCCAAGCATCTTAATAATTTAACATTCTGCAAAAGCACAAGTTATAGCAAGGGCAGGGCAGGGGTCAGGGGAATGGTGGGCTGGTCCCTAATTTGTTCCTTCTACATATTTTCTTCTACAGCCATCAGTTGTATAGGTTTTGAGTCACCTTAAATGTCTTTACCTTTGCACAATTGGTCAGTTTTGTACTGTTTTCAGATAGGCATCTTCTTCTTTATTCAACTCATTTTTGAATGTGGGTCATAACTTCCAAGAAGCATTTCTGAATAAATAGCCTGTTCCATCTATTATTTCATTGTGTCTTTAGAAGATGATTGGCTTTATCATCTTTTTTGTTTCAAGCTTTGCTAGTATTTGTACTGAATGACATCACAGTCCTACAAGCATGAACTGTCCTGGACTACCTGCCACTGTCATGATCTTAGCACTGAAACTCCTGCATCCTGGGAATCCTGTCCCTGGGATACAAAACATCTTGGGCTTTGATGATGAATGACAAAGGTTGGTGTAAAAGTTTAAAATCCATATAGCAGCCTCAAAGTATAGTCATGGGAAGCAAAGCTGTTTTTTTTGTGTGTGAAGAAGATATAGCATAGATTATCTACCTTCTGGAGTTGCTGTCACTGTTTTCCTGCTTTGTGTTATAACCATGATTTGAAGTTCATACTGATGAATCATCCACTGTTGTTTCATTCCAACTGATGCAACTTAAGTGTACACCTTCACTACACTCTGATTGCAAGCATTAACCATCCATCTATTTGACTTTGTCTATGGAATGCATAGATTAAATATTATGCTTTCTATCAAGATAGCGTTAGTTTCATTTTTTACATGTAACTATTGTGACCATAAGAATTCAGATCATAAAGATTAAGATGATTCAAACACCAATATGTATGACCTAGACATCTCAAAGAAGGTTAAGTGGATCTTATTCTAATGAAAGATGAAAAGACTCATGCCACTTAATTGGGCTGATAAATAATCAAGCAGAGCATTTTACACATTATGTAGAAATAATTTTTAAAAATTAAAAAGAGTTTGGAATTGGACATGGAGAAGATGTGGGGGCCATAAAAAAACTTGAATCTCAGTCTTGGGATAAGACATACAAGTACTTCTAAATCAGTCAAAAGCTTTTTCATCTTCCAAAAAGGTACCAACATTTATTAGAAAATAGTTCTAGCTGAGTTAACCTGGGTATGTCGCACATATAAGCTGTATTATCATATTATTCTCATGATTGCTCTATAAAACTGATTAAAGTTGTATTTTCTGATGCAAACTTTGTGGTCAAAATGTCCTATGGGTTAACAAAAGCGGACTTTTGGAAAAACAAATATGTTGACCCTCTAGAAAGTAGAGCTGTTTTTTCAAACCTGTTGAATAACCATGCTTTATGCAGTAGATCAAGTGACCCCTCAAATCAGAGCAACAAGATAATATTCCCTCTGATTCTTTATTATTTGGACTTGAAAAATCAAATTTCAGATGATCTTCTTAATTTTGATGAAGATTTTAATGAAACTGCAGAAAACACGAAAGATTGTTATCTAAATACAGGCTATACTTCACTCTATACTCACTGCATATTGGCAGATAATACAAATATAAATATTGTTAAATTCCATTCACTGTTTAAGTTTTTCGGTTCAGTTCAGTGACTCAGTAGTGTCTGACTCTTTGTGATGCCATGGATACAGCACACCAGGCCATCCTGTCCATCACCGTCTCCTGGAGTTTGCTTAAACTCACATCCATCAACTCAGTGATGCCATCCAACCATCTCATTCTCTGTCGTCCCCTTCTCCTCCTGCCCTCAACTTCCCCAGCATCATGATCTCACCAGCTAAATATCCTGCCCACCCTGTTTATAAGACTGCTCAAACGGGAATGATATGCTTCACTGTGATTTTGAATCCTTCATAATGAAAATTTTAGGTCACTTTCAGCTTCCTCAAAACAAGCAAAAGCACTTGAAATTTTGGATTTAATAGAAATGGAGACAACTTTTTTAGATATGTGTCTACAAAATGGCTATAATTATTGATACCCAGAGAAAAGATGTTAAAATGTTGGCTTGCTCTAAATCATATTTTCAAAGTATGAGATGAGAAGAATGTTTCATTAATTTGGAATCCTTTAAGGATTAGCATGGAGAAAAGGATTACAGTAAAATAGAAATTTATAGGGTGTTTCTGCTCTTTGATAATCTATGAAGAGGTCACAGGGGGCCTAGAAAAGAATTATCTGTGTTGTCTGATGTTCTGTATAGGAGAGACAAAAATGCATACAAAGGAAAAAACCTCAGTTTTGGAAAATAAGGCTGCTATTCTAAGCAACAAAACAAAAATGAACCAAGTGAACAGCCAAGTCAAACACATCTTTCTCAATTTCTTTATTAAAACTATAACTTACTTGGAATCCAACTGCAATTTCACAAGTTTGAATTATCTCTGTGCCTTAAAACTATTTCCCCTGAGAAAAAGACATTTACTTATTATGGCATCTAATTTGCTTCCTAATGTTTTATAAACAGTGGACATGGACCATCTTTATGATAAATGATTGTGTAACTTTCTGGTTGACAAACCGCTGATCTATCAAAACAAGCATGTAAATATAAGGTGGAGGAACATTTTTGGAAAGCAGAAAATGAATTCCTATAAGTCTTAAGATCCTGTGCTTGCTAGTAAGTAAACTCTGAAGTGTTCCATGCTGAAGCACTTTCACCAACATGGTGTTTAGTTCGATGTCTCCACACTGGACTGACGCTAGAACATTAAACTGTGGGCTTGATAAGAGCAGAGTCGCATGTCAAAGAGAAGTTTACATTTGACTATATTCGATTACCACTACATAAAGGAAAAGAAGGTATCCTAAATGCTACAGGCAATTCAGAGAAGTGTTATTTGAAAAGGAAATAGTAGAAGTAAAAATATCCTATTATATCATAAGAAGAAATATATCATTGTTATTTTTTATTAAATATAGATAATATCTGTTTTTATTTTCATTCTCCCTTTAAAAGTCATATATTTACATATTTTAAGACTATAGAATAATATGATAAGGTGGGAAAATGTAAATATCCAATAAACAGTTTAAAAGTTAAAATAAATTGCTGTATCAGAGGACAAGAAACATTATAAAAATATTGTTAAAATTTTCCCATGTATATGTTTAGTTAGTCTTATGATTAATTATTGTTAACTGCCACTATTAACTAGTCCTCCTTTTTGGTTAAATTATAGGATTTCGGTCGATGAAGGGTAAATAATGTAGAATAATATGTGATTTCAAATACAAGTGAATTCTTCATATTTTTACATTAAAGTAATCACTTCATGGGAAATAGGGGAAAAGTGAAAGCAGTGACAGATTTGGGGCTCCAAAATCATGGCAAACAATGACTACAACCATGAAATTAAAAGACACTTGTTCCTTGGAAGAAAAGCTATGACAAACCTATATAGCATATTAAAAAAGAGAGATATCACTTTGCCAACAAAGGTACGTCTAGTCAAAGGTATGGTTTTTCCAGCAGTCATGTATGGATGTGAGAGTTGGACCATAAAGAAAGCTGAGCACCAAAGAATTGATGCTTTCAAATTGTGATGTTGGAGAAGATTCTTGAGAGTCCCTTGAACTGCAAGGAGATCAAACCTGTCAATCCTAAGGAAAATCAACTCTGAGTATTGGTTGAAGGAGTATTCAATACCTTGTCCACTGATGCAAAGAGCCAACTCATTAGAAAAGACCCTCATGCTGGGAGATATTGAAGGCAAAAGGAGAAGGGGGTGGCGGAGGATGAGATGGTTAAATAATATCACTAACTCAGTGGATATGAATTTGAGCAAACTCTGGGAGATAGTGGAAGAAAGAGGAGCCTGGCATGCTATAGTCTATGGTGTCGCAAAGAGTCAGACATGAGTTAGTGACTGAACAACAGCAGCAACTATACATGTGTGTAATGACTTATTATGTATTATTTTGAGGGTGGGTTCTGGTATGGATGCATCCTCGGTTGGCTCTCAAAAAACTTAGTCATCCTACTTGTAAGCAGTGTGCTTTTTATGAGCCTGTCTTGTTTTAACACAGGAAAGCAAGTCAAATCTCATTAATTGCCTTTTATAAATAATCCCTCCCATTGGCCACTGACTGTAATATAAGTCAGTGTTGGGTTGTTCTTATTGATTCCACATAAGAGTGGAAGCAATGTTTCTAAAATCATTTGTATGTCACTTAGGAATATTTTAATGTCATATTAAAATGTCATTTATTTGAGATTGGTTGTCTTTATTTTATTGTCATGCTAACCAAAAAAGATGGAAGAATATCAAGTTTTTAACTCTTTCAGTGACAAGCTGAAGTGGAATTGACAGTTGTTCACAAGTATCACTTTTGTAATATGCATCACCTAGCTGCAATTTTTCTTTAAATATATTCCAAGTAGTTGGGAAATTGAACTTTTATTTTCATTGTTGTGACCCTCACCTACCCTCCCTTAACAACCTATATTCTCTGTTCAGCTATTCTTTCTAATGTTCCAAGCCATTTTGGTGTATTCTTTCCTTATTATCTAATCCTTCCCACATGGAAATCCATGCTCTACTTCCATGCCCTCACCTCCTACATCACTGCACTTAGGACAGACTATCCACTTCCATTGGCTTTTGCAGGTTTTTACTTCTACCTATACTTTAAGGTCCCATGAAAATGCCCTCCATCTCACACAGTCCTCTCCAGACTATATTCTAGTTATGTACTTTGATATTTCCATGCCTTCCTGCTTATCTACCATCTTGCAGTGCTCTGTAAGTTCTACTTGTGCCTTCAGATGGATTGTGAGGTGGGGAGCATGCTTGTTCTGTCCTTGTATCCCTAAGAAATACCTAGAAAAGAGCTAGGAAGATTGTCATTGTTCAATAAAGATGATGGATTGGTTCATTTATATGATGGTTTGTGCAAAATATGATGAGGGGGTAGGCAAGTAATAATATCTCTTCTCATGGAAAGATTGTCCATAATGTTTAGCAGGATATGAAAGAATAAGGCCTTATTAAGATGGAGAAATGGAGGAGGGTAGAAAATCTTCCCCCAAAGTCACAATCCTGACTCCTCAGCTCAGGCTTTAGCTTGTACCTTACTACTTCTGGGTAGGAATTTTACACTCTGTAAAATACACACATATGTTTGTGCACAAATGCACACACACACACACACACACACACACACACACACACAGATGGGGTTTGGCCTTGAGTTACATTTTTACTTTGATGCAAGTACTTTTTAGCAGCCTAGTCTAAAGTTGGAAAAAAAAGCCACTCGTTGTCTAATTGAGTTATGAGTTGGGAATGAATTTCACAACAAACCTCAGTGATTTTCCACCAACTATACCAACCTAAAGACAATTTCTAATCACTTGGTAGCCATCGTATTGCAAAAGAAGCAGAACAAAGAGGTGTGCTGCCTGTTTTGCTTACATTTATGAAAACCCACTGAAAGGGGAATGTAGAAAGTAAATGATCCATGGTAAAGCATCATGAATGAAAGCAGAGGTGCTGTGGTTAGCTGGGCTTCTCAATCCCTCAGATTCTCAAAGCCAAGAGAAAATTTATCATCTTCCACCGAGACATAAACTAAACTCTTTTGGTCATTAATCTGCAAAGTTGATGCCTGCCATGGTCATTCATCAAAAATTTGTGGAGTGAGTCTGGTGGGGCCTCTGGGACATCCGCCTTTGAAATCCAAAGCGCTGTTTTGTCCCTGGAGGATGGAGTGACTTTCTCCCCTCACTGAACATCTGGAAGGGAAGTTTCTGCTTCTGCTCTCCCCTGGGCTGAGTCAGGGCCAGGAAGGGGCAGCCACCTTTACTGAATCATGTGCTTGGACTGAAAGGTTCTGAATACTCTTCCCTGGGCTGCCAGAGGAGGAGAAAGAAGAGAAATACTGCAGTGGAGGCACTGTTTAGAAGGCACTCTTTTGCCTGGGTTACAGTTAACCACAGAAAAAGGACAATTACTGTTTTGCGGTGATTTTTATAGAGGCAAAGTCTCTACATTTACCATGGTGAGAAATGCATAGAATCCTCAAGCTACAAGTGTTAATTGTCTATAAACAGGTCAAGAAAGGGTCCTAGAACCTTGAATATGAGCTGAATTCACAGCCACGTCTCCAAGCTCAGAGACTAACAGACGTTTGATGAGAAGGAGCATTTCCTGCAGAGAACATGCCTTGTGGCTCCTGGGATGTCTTATCTCTCCAGTAACCGTGCCTGCAATGCTTTGTCCTTAGCTGGAGCCTGCCTGGAGGCTTCCAGGCCGCCTGTGAATTGGCCCTGCTCCTTTGCCAGGCTCCTGCTCTCTCTCCTGAGCTCTGCACGCCACCCAGGCGCGGTGGCCGCCCTCCCGTGCTCAGAGCACAGGCTGTCTTCCCCACAGATGGCTGTTCACCCTGCCTGGAGCGCCCTTTGTGAGGCTGGCTTCTTTTGGTCATCGCAGCTTCAACTCTAGTGTCAACTCTTCAGAGAAGTCTTTTCAGGCCACTCCCTGTACTTTTGTTTTTAAAATTTCACTGAAGCATAGTTAATGTATCATGTTGTGTTTAGTTTCTGCTGTATAGCAAAGTGACTCAGTTTGTAAAATTTTCACTTGCTTTTCCGTTACAGTTTATCACAGGGAATCAAATATAGTTCCCTGTGCTATTGAGTGGACCTTGTTAGTTGTTCATCCTATATGCAATAATTCCCTTTTGCTAATCCCAAACTCCCAATCCTTGCCTTACCTGCCTCCCACTGGCAGCTAAACGTCTGTTCTCTGTATCTGTGAGTATGTTTTTGTTTTGTAAATATGTTCAGTTTTGTCTTACTTTAGATTCCACATTAAAGTAATAGCATATGGTATTTATCTTTCCCTCTCTGACTTACTTCACTTAGTATAATAATCTCTAGGTCCATCCATGTTGCTGCAGATGGCATTATTTCATTCTTTTTAATGGCTGAACCCTGGGACGGGAAGATCCCCGGAGGAGGGCATGGCAACCCACTCCACTGTTCTTGCCTGGAGAATCCCCATGGACAGAGGGGCCTGCTGGGCTAGAGTCCATAGAGCCTATGGACTATAGGCAGAGAGCTGGACATGACTGAAGCAACTTAGCAAGCAAGAATGCAATATACCATTTACCATATCTTCTTTATCCATTCATCTGTTGATGGACCTTTAGGTTGTTGCCATGTCTTGTCTATTGTAGTTGTGCACCTGTGAACATAGTGCACTTGTATCTTTTCAAATTATAGTTTTAGCAGGGTATATGTCCAGGAGTGGGATTGCTGGAACATATGGCGACTCTATTTTTAGTTTTCTGAGGAATATCTGTACTGTTCTCCATAGTGGCTGCACCAATTTATATTCTCATCAGCAGTGCAGGAGGAGTCCCCTTTCCCCCACATCCTCCCTAGTATTTATTTTTTGTAGACTTTTTGATGAAGGCCATTCTGACTGGTATAAAGTGAAATATCATTACAGTTTTGATTTGCATTTGTCAACAAACTGTGGAAAATCCTTAAAGAGATGGGAATACCAGACTACCTTACCTGCCTCCTGAGAAATTTGTATGCAAGTCAGGAAGCAACAGTTAGAATGGGACATGGAGAAACAGACTGGTTCCAAATAGGGAAAGGAGTATATCAAGGCTGTATATTGCTACCCAACTTATTTAACTTATATGCAGAGTATATCATAAGAAATGCCAGGCTTGATGAAGCACAAGCTGGAATCAAGGTTGCTGGGAGAACTATCAATAACCTCAGATACATAGATGACACAACCCTTATGGCAGAAAGTGAAGCACAAGCTGGAATCAAGGTTGCTGGGAGAACTATCAATAACCTCACATACATCGATGACACCACCCTTATGGCAGAAAGTGAAGAAGAACTAAAGAGCTTCTTGATGAAAGTGAAAGAGGAGAGTGAAAAAATTGGCTTAAAACTCAATATTCAAAAAATGAATATCATGGCATCTGGTCCCATCACTTCACGGCAAATAGATGGGGAAATAATGAAAGCAGTGACAGATTTTATTTTCTTGGGCTCCAAAATCACTGCAGGTGGTGCCTGAAGCCATGAAATTAAAAGATGCTTGCTCCTTGGAAGAAAAGCTATGACCAACCTAGACAGTGTATTAAGAAGCAGAGACATTACTTTGCTGACAAAGGTCCATCTAGTCAAAGATATGGTTTTTCCAAGTCATGTATGGATGTGAGAGTTGGAGTATAAAGAAACCTGAGTGCAGAAGAATTAATGCTTTTGAACTGTGGTGTTAGAAAAGACTCTCGAGAGTCCCTTGGACTGCAAGGAGATCCAACCAGTCCAGCCTAAAGGAGATCAGTCCTGAATATTCAGTGAAAGGATTGATGCTGAAGCTGAAACTCCAATACTTTTGGCCACCTGATGCAAAGAATTGACTCACTGGAAAAGACCCTGATGCTGGGAAGGATTGAAGGCAGGCGAAGGGGATGACAGAGGATGAGATAGTTGGATGGCATTACCCACTTGATGGACATGAGTTTGAGCAAGCTCTGCTGATGGACAGGGAGGCCTGGCGTGCTGCAGTCCGTGGAGTTGTAAAGAGTCAGACATGACTGAGTGACTGAACTGAACTGTAATTAGCAGTGATGAGCATCTTTTCATGAGGCTACTCGCTTTAAAGCCAAACCCACATATACTTTGGTCACTATCTATCATTTTTGGAGTATCCCGCCTTCTGTTTTCCCTCTCTCTTCTCCCTCCCCTCCCTTCCCTTCCTCCTTCCTCTTATTTATCTTCCTCTCTCACTCCAACCTCCACTTAGGGCTTTACTCCTTTGGGGTTTACAACTATCTATCTTGTTCACTGCAATGTGAAAGTTATGGCCAACCTGGATAGCATATTGAAAAGCAGAGACATCACTTTGCCAGCAAAGGTCTGTCTAGTTAAGGTTATGGTTTTTCCAGTGATCATGTATGGGTGTGAGAGTTGGACTATAAAGAAAGCTGAGCGCTGAAGAATTGCTGCTTTTGAACTGTGGCGTTGGAGAAGACTCTTGAGAGTCCCCTGGACTGCAAGGGGATCCAACCAGTCCATCCTAAAGGAGATCAGTCCTGGGTGTTCATTGGAAGGACTGATGTTGAAGCTGAAACTCCAGTACTTTGGCCACCTGATTCAAAGAATTGACTCATTGGAAAAGACCCTGATGCTGGGAAAGGTTGAGGGCAGGAGGAGAAGGGAACGACAGAAGATAAGATGGCTGGATAGCATTACCGACTTGATGGACATGGGTTTGGGTGGACTCAGGGAGTTGATGATGGACAAGGAGGCCTGGCATGCTGCGATTCATGGGGTCCCAAAGAGTTAGACATGACTGAGCAACTGAAGTGAGCATGATACTTACAGGAAACTTTTTTCTTTTCATATTTAAAAGAATGCTTGGACTGACATATTTTAGGTATAATTTACTCAGACTTTTTTCTTAATCAACTTATTTATTCATTTATTTATTCACTATTTATTAAATATTTACTATATGCTAGATAGCTTGGCAAGATACCACAGATGTCAGAAGTGTTACAGCCATCTGAAAGATATCATTAAATAGAGAGAGACACATTTGAAAAATTTTTTTCCTATTTTATACCAAATATTGTATCCAGTTCTGTCTTTCTAACTTTCAATTTTCATTTTCTAACCAAATTGATTTCTTACTGCTCCTACTCTATCTATACCCTCTAGTAAGGCTCTCCCACAGCTATAACTCATCTTTGCTTAGTTACTTTATCCTTGAACTGTCTTCCCTCTGCTGTTTTCTTGTTCACATTTTGTACATCCTTTAAGGCATATTGAGGAGTTTTCTCTCCATAGTATGTGTGCTCAGTCACTACGTCACATGTGACTCTTTGTATCCCCATGGGTAGCCCACCAGGCTTCTCTGTCCATGGGATTCTCCAGGCAAGAATTTTGGAGTGGGTTGCCATTTCCTCCTCCAGGGAATGTTCCCCACCCAGGGATCAAACCCACGTCTCTTGCATTAGCAGGCAGATTCTTTACCATCTGAGCCACCAGGGAAGCCCCTTCCTCTCCACTACAGGCTCCACAACCCTGTCAGTTCTCATTGCTCTCTGGATCTCTTCCCTTTAGCCCATACAGCATGGGTCTTCTAAAAGTGAGCCCTATCCCCTGATGATGATTTTGTTTGGATCTATATTTGTTCTATGTCTGTTCATATTAATAGCCCAACTCAATTCTAACTTCTTTGAGAAAGTTAACCAGTTTTATAATTCTTCTAAGTCTCTGCTGGTATCATAAGTATGGTAGCAGTCAATAAGTTCTCATTGATTGATTGGTGTCGAAATTGCATTGTCAGTTCCAGATGGGGTGCTGAATGAAAGCAGGTCTGGTAAAAGACTCTTCAGCATTCAGCCTCCCTCTAGATCAAGTACAGGCAAAGCTTATGGTGAAAGGTGGTGAAAGGCAAAATTCCAATAGCACAACTATTATTAATCTACTTAAGCCATTAAGTGTTGTCCAGTATTAGGTTGGACCGGAAATCCTGGTTTTCAACTCTTTCCTATTTGAACGCCCAAGAGGCTGTCAGCAAGTAAGAGGAAATGCAGAATTGGCTTTCGGTGGCCTGAAGAGAGGAGCTTAAATTCCTAGATTTATGGCTCTGCTTTACCTGAAACTTTTATTTTGCTTTTACTTTTATGTAGCAATTGAGTGTACTATATTCCAGTTGGTGCTTCTTAAACATTCTAAGGAAACCATAAAAGTAAGTATCAACCAATTTGTACAATCCTGTTCATAGTGGTCTTTATTGAACAATCTACTACATGGGTGCACCCTAGAAACCCCCAAAATGTATGGCATTTTCAGAAGGGATCTTAGAGTGAAGGAGGTAGAATTTCTAGTGTGAACGGTCTGTTTGTAAACTCTAAACTCAATTATTCTAGCTTTTCATATTCTAGTAGCAGAGGAAAAGGCAAGCAAAGTAGAGTAGTAGGGTTGTGTCTTCTTTCCACTCATATGCCATCTTGGGGAACATGTGGCTTCTTCTCTTTGGCCAAAGTTTTAGGACTAACATATACACATTACCGTACATAAAATAGATTACCAGCAAGGCTCTGCTGTATATAGCACAGGGAGCTATACTCAGTAGTTTGTAATAACCTATAAGGAAAAGAATCTGATAAAAAGATACATATGTACATATAACTAAATCACTTTTCTGTACACCCAAAACTAACACAAACTGTAAATCAACCATATTTTAATAGAAATAAGTAAATAAGAATGGGTTGACCTAAATATCCTCAGAAACGATCACTACCTCTACACTTCTATGTATCAACCCTAATTCAGACAATAAAAGTGAACATCCAAAGACTGCTTTGGCCAAAAAGAAATTATATGTCAGTGTCCCTAAGCATGCCCCACACTTCTAGGAAGGTCCCATAGTATTCTTTCCTTTGAAATTCCTGGTTTCATTCATATCCTGAAGTGAAGTGAAAGTCGCTCAGTTGTGCCCGACTCTTTGCGACCCCATGGACTATACAGTCCATGGAATTCTCCAGGCCAGAATACTGGAGTGAGTAGCCTCTCCCTTCTCCAGGGGATCATCCCAATCCAGGGATCAAACCCACATCTTCTGCATTGCAGGCAGATTCTTTACCAACTGAGCTATCAGGGAAGCCCTATGTCCCCTTTATTGCCTGAAGTAAACTCTGTCTATTTTGGGGGGCTCCAAAAATCACTGCAGATGGTGACTTGTAGTCATGAAATTAAAAGACATTTGCTCCTTGAAAGAAAAGCTATGATCAACCTAGGCAGCATATTCAAAAGCAGAGACATTACTTTGCCAACAAAGGTCCATCTAGTCAAAGCTATGGTTTTTCTAGTAGTCATGTATGGATGTGAGAGTTGCACTATAAGGAAAGCTGAGCACTGAAGAATTGGTGCTTTTGAACTGTGGTGTTGGAGAAGACTCTTGAGAGTCCTTTGGACTGCAAGGAGATCCAACCAGTCCATCCTAAAGGAAGTCAGCCCTGAATATTCATTGGCATCACCAATGCAATGGACATGAGTTTGAGTAGGCTCTGGGAGTTGGTGATGGACAGGGAAGGCTGGCGTATTGCAGTCCATGGGGTCGCAAAGAGTCGGACCAGACTGAGCAACTAAACTGAACTGAACTGAAATGCTCTCTCCTTTGACTCTCCATGTCAGTCATTTCTGTCTCCATTTGTTTGTCTTTTGTCAAAAATTATTTAATGTGTGTACTTTTTATTTTGCTAAGTTGACTTTAAGCTATAATTGGGGTTGAACCATGCCTCATGGTAAACCTTTGCTGCTATGCATGCGCTTGAGCTGACTCATCTTGTCTCTGGTGAATTTTACTCTAGCAAGCGTGCAACAAGAGAACTCCAAACAAAGGAGACAAAGAGAATCTAGAGGGATTCTGGTCATTTAATAAGAGCTCTCAAATGGGAAAAGGCTTCCATTTTGGTCCGTAGCATGAAAATTATTTTGGATGGTTTTTATCAATTTTTCATCTCTTCCTATTATTAAAAGAAGTGTTTGTTTATATGTTAATCTCCTCTAAATTCACCAAGGTTAGGATCTTCTTAAGGACTAAGACTATATGATGTTCTTTATGTTCTCAGCCTCAGCTGGGTTACAAAGTGAATGCTCAGTAAATACTTATTGAAAAAACATAAATGAATGAATAATCTTCAGGCCAAAGCTAGGAATTCTATTAAAGAAAATACTTAGACTTCATGACCCCACACTTAAAGCTGTTGCTGTTCATCAATTTAAAGGGAATATTCACTAATTAGAAGGGTCTGTCTTCTATACTGGGAAGATTATTAGGTTAAGTAAAACATGGTGACAGGGATCTGTAAGTTTACGCCTTTGTGTTGGTTAGCCTAGGAATAGCTTCTCAGAAGATAGTTTCTATTCAATTTCATTTGGTAGCCTTGATCTCAGTGGAGGAACATGCCATAGCACTAATAATAAAACAAGATGATTTAGTTAGTAACATCTGACACTCTATTTGAGATTTGGGATAGACTCTATATAGGGTCAGTGTTCTAATTTGTCAAAAATGTTAAAGTAGTATCAAACTTTCATAAAGGAAATCATTCATATAATTGGCATGAAAAATGTTTTCTATATCTATAACATTATGAATGAAAGTAAAACAAACAGTAATTAGGATATAATATATAAAAATATAATTAAATATTTAATCCCCTTCATTTAGGAAGAACTTTTACAAGTTCTACCAAAAATTTCCACAGATAAAAATGGATTAAATGGACTAGATGCAATTTTAGATGTACAGTTGAACATTTAAAAGTCAAACTTACTAGCTATGAAATATTTGTAAATAAAAATATTTGAAGTTAAAATTGTATTACTTGTTGAATATTGAGTATGATCATGCTATCTCTCTTGTAACTTCCTTCCAGAAGATATTTCAGTATTTCTAGAAATCAATTTTGTAGTTTTTATTATAAATATGAAAATATTAGCTATCCCTTGGTTCAACAATTCTAATTTTAGTAATCTATTCTAAAGGCAATGAAAGATACAACCAAATATTTAGTTAAATGGCTTAAAGTAATTATTTTGAAGACTAGTTTTTCACAGTAGTTTTAGGTTCATAACACAATTGAGAGGAGAATACAAAGATTTCCCTATTCCTCTGCCACTACACATGTATAGTTTCTTCCTCCAATATAAACATCCTCTACCACACTGGTACATTTGTTAATTGATGAACCTACATTGACGAGTTATTATCACTCAGGGTACATAGTTTACATTGCAATTCACTCTTGATTCTATATATTCTTTAGGTTTGGAGAAATGTATAATTACATGTATTATATCTACCTGTGGTATATCATGTGGGGTGTTTTCATTGCCTTACACATTCTCTGTGCTCTTTGCTTCCCTTGTTCCCTCCCTCCCTCCTCCCCTGGCTATCGGTGATTTTTTAATGTCTCCATAATTTTTCCTTTTCTGGGATGTCATGTAGAATCGTATAGTATATAGTCTTCTTTGATTCCTTTCACTTATTAATATGTATTTAAGTTTCTTCCAAGTTTTTTTGTGACTTGATAGCTTATTTCTCTTTGGCACTGAATAATATTCTATTATTAGATAGATGTAACTGGATGTACTACAGTTTCTTTATCCATTCACTCACTCACTGACATCTTAGTTGTTTATAAATTTTGGCAGTTATGAGTAAAGCTGCTGTAAACATCTGTGTGTAGGTTTTTATGTAGACATAAGTTTTAAGCATTTTTGAGTAAGTAATAAGGAGTCTGATTGTTGGATCATATGCTAAGACTATGTTTAATTTTGTAAGACGCTCCAAGCTGTCTTCCAGAGTGATTATACCATTTTGCATTTCCACCAGCAATGAGTTACTATACATACTACTATACATACTCATTACCATTTGATGTCAGCTTTGTCACACTTTGGTCATTTTATTTTTTATTTTTTAGGGGTATATGGTATCTCTAGTTTAGTGTTGTTTTAATTTGCATTTCTCTGATGACATGTGGTATGGAGCACTTTCTTATATGCTTGTTTGCTATCTGTATGTCTGTTTTAATGAACTGTCTGTTAATACTTTTGGACCAATTTTTGATTAGGTTGTTTGCTTTCTTATTCTTGAGTTTTATGACTTTTTGTATATTTGGGAAAATAGTCCTTTATTAGATGTGTTTTTTCACAGATATTTTCTTCCAGTCTATTGTTTGTTTCCTAATTCTCTTTGACATTATCCTTCATAGAGCAGTAGTTTTGTATTGTAATGTAGTACAGCTTGCTATTAATTTCTTTCTTAGGTCATACATTTGGTCTTGTATCTAAAAAGGCATCACCATACCTAAGATCATCTAGGTTTTCTGTTATGTTATCTTCTAGGAGTTTTACTTTTACCCTTAGGTCTATGATCCACCTTGAGTTAATTTTTGTGAAAGATGTAAGGTCTTTGTCTAGATTATTCTTCTTTTGCATGTGGATGTCCATTTTTCCCTGTACTGCCTGCTGAAGAGACTAGCTTTGCTTCATTGTATTGCCTTTGCTCCTTTGTCAAAGGTTAGTTAATTGTATTTATGGGTATGTGTTTCTTAGCTCTTTATTCTGTTCCATTGTTCTAATTGTCTGTTCTTCCACACTACTTTTCACTTTGTCTTAATTACTATAATTTTATAGTAAATCTTAAAGTTGAATAGTGTCAGTCCTTCAACTTAGTGGTTTTTCAATGGCATGTTGGCTGTTGTGGGTCTTTTGACTCTCCATGTCAGCTTTAGCATCATTTTGTTGATATCCACAAGATAGCTTGGGTAACTTGCTGGGATTTTGATTGGAATGACATTGACTCTCCAGACAAAATTGGGAAGAATTGACATCTTGAGGATTACCTATAAACATGGACTATCTCTCCATTTATTTAGTTCTTCTTTGATTTCATTCATCAGAGTTTTGTAGTTTTCCTTGTTTAGATCTGGTACATATTTTGTAGAATTTATACCTAAGTATTTTATTTTAAAGATGTTAATGTAAATGGTATTGTGTTTTTTAATTGAAGTATAGTTGAATCACAAAATTATATTAGTCTCAGGTGTACAGCATGTAGATTCATGCTCTTAATCAGCTAAGGCAATCACATTGCTATGAGAATATGCAGAAGACCTACCTACCTATCCCTTACTTTAGATAGGAAAGGAGGAGCTTGTCAGGAAAGACTTTCTGGAGACCGTGATATCTAATGTGAATTTGAAATTAACAGAATATTGTTTGTGACTTGAAAGATGAATAAAATGTATTTAGCTGGATTGTGGGGTGAATGTCTAGAATGGTAGGAGAATGCCCCAGGAAGAGGACATAGCATGTACAAAGTCCTAGGGAAAGAGAGCACAGCATATACAGGCAACTTCAAGAAGCTGGCCAGGGCTGGAATTTAGAGCTGAGATGGCAAGTTTCAAGTGACAAATATGGATAGATGGATAAGTGTAAAATATAAGAGCCTGGAAATCTAATTTGTATTCAAGAGTTTGGTCACCAAAACTGAGGGATTGCCAGGTCAGTGATGTCATTGAATTGATTCTTCCCCCTCCCCCAGTAATTAGCCATATATTTATTTTACATTTGTGGGTTTTTTTGTGATAAAATATAACATAAATTTTATCATTTTAATCACTTATAAGTGTACAGTTCAGTGGCATGAAGTACATTCATATGTTAAACAACCATGGGTATCCATCTCTAAAACTTTAACACCTGGCAAAATTCAAATTCTGAACTGTTATACGGTAACTCCCCATTCTACCCTCCCCCAGCCCCAGCAACTACCATGCCACTTTCTGTTCATAAAGAATCTAACTATTCTGATGATGCTGTTTAGTTGCTAAATTGTGTCTGACTCTTTGCAATCCCATAGGACTGTGGCCCACCAGGCTCCTCTGTCCATGGGATTTCCCAGGCAAGAATACTGGAGTTGGCTGCCGTATCTTTCTATAGGGGGATCATCTTGACCCAGGGATCAAACCATGTCTCCTGCTTGGCAGTCTAATTCTTTACCAGTTAGCCACCTGGGAAGCCTCCTGACTACTCTAGGTACCTCATGTGAGTGGAATCCTTTAATATGTCTTTTGTGACTGATTTATTTCACTTAGTATAGTATCTTCAAAGTTTGTCTGTGTTGTAGCATGTTTCAGAATACTTTCCTTTTTAAGGCTGAGTAATAGCCCATTGTGTTTATATACTGCATTTTCTTAATCTGTTTATCCATTGATGAACATTTGGGTTGCTTCCACCTTTTGGCTACTGTGAATCAAGCTGCTATGAAAATGAGTGTGAAAATATTTCTTTGAGACTCTATTTTCATTTCTTTTAATGCCTACTCAGAATTTGAACTACTGGATCATGTGGTAATTTGATTTTTAATTATTTGAGTAATGCCATACTGTTTTCCATGGCAGTTGCACCATTTTACAATCCCACCAACAGTTCATGAGAGTTCCAGTTTTTCTCTTCTCATGAATACTTGTTACTTTATTATGATTAGTTAATAATAGCTATCCTAATGGTTATGGTATCTCATTATAGTTTTGATTTGCATTTCCTAATTAGTGATATTGAGCATTTTCTCATCTACTTTTTGGCTGTTTACATATCTTCTTTAGAGTAATGTCTATGAATTGACTCTTTAGAATAATCCCTCTGAGAGTGAGTAAAAGGATAGGAGGAGAACAAAGGTGGAAGTAGGGATACCAAATAGGAAGTTGCTACAGTAATCCAGCCAGTAGATGATTCAGTCATGCAACCAGTGTATTGGTATGATGGTGATGCTGGTGGTGAAACCCAGGAGGTTGAATTGAAAGGATTTAGTGATGAACTGGAGAAGGCAATGGCAATACACTCCAGTACTCTTGCCTGGAAAATCCCATGGATGGGGCAGCCTGGTGGGCTGTAGTCCATGGGGTCGCTAAGAGTTGGACATGACTGAGCGACTTCACTTTCACTTTTCACTTTCATGCATTGGAGAAGGCAATGGCAACCCACTCCAGTGTTCTTGCCTGCAGAATCCCAGGGATGGTGGAACCTGGTGGGCTGCCGTCTGTGGGGTTGCACAGAGTCGGACACAACTGAAGCGACTTAGCAACAGCAGCAGCAGCAGCAGCAGTGATAAACTGAATTGATGATGAAACAGAACAAAAAGTCAAGGATGCTCCAATGGCACCAAAGCCTGGTTGTTAAAATATTAAAATACTTTCATGGAAGCTCCCTAAGATCTCCTGGAGTACCCCTTTATTGCTCTTCCCACTCAGGCCTTTATCCTGAAATCCCCAAATTGCCAATATGCCCCTCGATCCTCCTAATTAAGAGTTAATACTGAGCCCATTTGAGTAGGGGTGGGGCTCTAAGATCCTGCTCCAGTTCAGTGATGAGTGTCCATTCTTATTGGTCATACTCCCTTCTCACTGATTGTTGTCTTTTTATGCTCCCCCTGGATGATAGGACTATTCACTGACATACCAAGGCAGAAAAGATTTTTCAGATGTGAAAGAGATTCATCAGAGGTGACGAGTTCCATTTTAGGGTCTGTTTGTGTATTCCTGTGGAGATAGATAGTTTTCTTGGCTCTAGGGAAAGACATTTAGGAATTTTTGACATATGAAGATTCTAGAATCCAAGAAGTTACCATCCAAAGGAAACAGTTTTCCTCTGCAATAACTCCATTGTTTGATAAAATTACCCACAAATTGGCAACTATAAAGAAGAGTAAAACTCTTAACCTGTAGAGGTCCTCTGTATTAGAAATGAATATTGGCAGAATGTTGTACCATTCCCAGAATTTCAGGAAGCCAGGGATCTGAGAAGGAGCATTCTTCTTTCACTATAGCAACTTAAACTTATTACAGAGAAGGTGGTTGTTTTCTTGCTCCCTGAGCCCTGTTAGCTATAGACAAAGAGTCTGGTCATATGCCACTCTCTCCTTGATGAACAGCCTACAATTTTACTAGAAGCTGACGAGGCTTTAAATTTCAACCAGAAGCGATGTCAGTGTTTCTGCCTGCAGGATAAGTAAGGATATCCTACTATGTATTTTATTGGCAATTCTGGTAGCATTTTCTCCATTGGTGGTTTATGTGTAATAGAGACCGAACTGCAATTTTCTGACCTGCCAAGATCCATTATGTCTGGTAACTATAGTTTATGCTTGACAGGATCCACACTTAGGGTGGAAAGCCATGCAAATTAAACTAAGGTTTAGGCTAATTTTTGGTAGTGAAAATTATTCTCCCTTGGTGACCTTATTCAGCATGGAATAAAACAACCAGAAAGCTATTTATGCAGTCCAGTCTTTCTTTAATCCAAATAATAAAAGTCTTTGGATTGGCCTAGCTCCTGAGTCTTATAACTCTCCTATCTTTCATAGAATCTAATCTTTTATGGTCATTAGAAGCTTTTCATGTGAATAGATTGGTGGTCAGGTAATAAAATCCTTTCTTCAGAATAAATGCACTTGGTTTGTTTTGAGATCTGTGCAAATTCCACCTTGGTACTTTGGCACAAATCATTTTTAATTTTTTAAGTGTCTCCATTGCCTTGGCTATTAAAGTTAGTCTTGTTTTTATTGTTGTTTAGTTGCTAAGTCATGTCTGACTCTTTTGCGAACCCAAGGACTGTAGCCTGCCAGGCTCCTCTGTTCATGGGATTTCCCAAGCAAGAATACTGGAGCGGGTTGCCATTTCCTCCTCCAGGTGATCCTCCTGACCTAGGGACTAAACTCACATCTCCTGCCCTGGCATGAGGATTCTTTACCACTGAGCCAACAGGGAAGCTCAAAGTTAGTCTTATGTCAGAATTATGTCTCATTGTTGATAGAATTGAAAGTATTGACAGGGAACTCTAGGAATATTGATGATAAGTGAGGGGAAATCTCAATTGATTATTTAGTATATTTAATGGTCCATTCTGATGATGACTTGTATTAATATATCTAGTTTGCATAGCTTGGTCTCCAGTATTGTTTTGACAGCCCATCTTCATCCCCAGTGGACAGAAAAGGTAATATTAACTACCCCATTTTATGGTTGAGACATTTTACAACTCTTTAGGTCAAGGTAGCAGATTGTTTCTACATGATGGCTCTTGACAGAGGATCATGCTGGCCATACTTCTTACAATTACCATTTATAGCCCAACACAGCAGAATAAACAGGATGTTACTGGGTGTGATGCAATAGCAAGGATGTGATATTTTAATTTAAAAAGGCATTATCAGAAGCTGAAGCTTAAAAAGGTGCCATTGGTAGATGTGACACTTGAGGAGAGGAAGCCACAGGTTATTAGGAGATTCCATCTGGTCCATTCTCTGAGAATCTGCTTTGGAGACCTGAAGGAAGGCAGCCAAGTAGAACCTCAGAGCCCAAATGTCTTGGCTCTCTCTTCTCTTTCTGCAGGGACAAGGTTCTTCTGTTTTTCATGAACAGTCCTGTTTTTGTCAGCCATTAGGAAAGCATTCTACAAGATAAAAACTGACTTTATGAAGATTCTTCACAGGCATCATGTTGAAAGACAATGCGTACTCTAAGGGTTGAGAATCTTGCTTTTATTTATTCACATTGGAGTTGTGCTACATCCAGTTAGGACCCTGTGTTCTCAGAGTCAGCTCACTCAGATATATCATGGACAACAGTGAAAGGATATTCTAGGAAAGAGAATACCCTTTTTGAGCAAGCACGGGGTAGGCATGTGTGATCTTCACAACAAACTGAAAGGAAAATCACCACCACCACCATTACCACTCCACCTCCTCCACTAGGGTTATTAATTTTAGGAAGGGAGGATGTCATTGCCAACCTCTGCTCTCTTGTTATATTTAGTAACTGGTTGGGTAAGACTGTGCCCAGGTATGTATTAATCACTGAAGTGTGTGAAGCCCTGAACTCTCCTGGTGCTTTCTCCCACTGTCATTTCCTGAGAGGTGTTAGGCATTACACATGCACAGAAACACACACACAGCATATGAAATAAAATTAAAATCAAACAATGAAAAAGATGTGATTCATCTCTTTTATGTCTTCTTTGGGCTTAATTCCCAGAAAGAGAGCAAATCTAAGAAAAGAAATAGATTTTTGAGTTCTAATCATACTACTTCTAAACTCTCCACTTAAAGCTACCCCGTGATCCTCAAAAGGGAAATAGATCCACATCACTGAGGTTAAATAAAACACTGCAGGAGAATAACTACAGCAGGAACCAGGAAGTACAGTCTCCTCTGGGGTGAAGTGAGACCAACCTGAATGAATTAAACCATATTTCTAGTAAATTATCAGCTCCAAACCTTCAGCACTCCTACTCAATTATGCCATCCCACTGTATCCTTGGCTGGCTCTCATTACTGCCTTGTTATTGCTGCTTTTTTATGTAACATACATCTTTGGATTCACAATTCAACTATCTCATCCAGAACTTCTCCTGTGGTTTCTTTAGGAGGCAAATGAAGTCATCGTCCCTCTGTCCATTCAACAGAGGTGATCAGGATGGGAATGAAATGCAGAATTGGCTCATCAGAGGGTAGCTTTGGCTCCACTTCAAAGCTACAAATGTTGTTACCTTTAGCACTGACAGTAGTCACTGTTGAGTATATTTCAAATTCTCCCCCAAAGGGTGCTGCTGCCATACTATATGAATTAGTCATTTGTGCTCTTTTCCTTCTGTGTTATTTTTTCCTTTTCTCTGATGTGTGTTCACATCATATTCCTATATTTGTGCCACTTGGTCTAAAAATTACATTAGATTATTCTAGCTAGATTATCAAATTCTTTGTTGTTGTTCAGTCACTCAGTCGTGTATGACTCTTTGTGACCCCATGGACTGCAGCACTCCAGTCTTCCGTGTCCTTCAGTATCTTCCAGAGTTTGCTCAAACTCATGTCCATCGGGTTGATGATGTCATCTAACAATCTCATCCTGTCGCCCCATTCTACTCCTGCCCTCAGTCTTTCCGAGTATCAAGGTTTTCTCCAGTGAGTCAGCTCTTTGCATCAGGAGGCCAAAGTATTGGACCTAAAACTAGTCAATATTTGTATGTCTAAATCTAGTTTAGTGCCTGGTAATCATTAATTACTTATCACATGAATGAGTGACTATTTTCCAACATTTATAGGCAATCAAGAAACCATCATTTTCTTAAAGAAAAAAGGAGTGTGAAAACATGATGTTTAATGGAACTGAAGGGAATAAAATATAAACCACAGGACTGTTAAGAGCATCAGTCAAGAATAGCACCAACAACATTTTATTTTTATTTTATTGTATTTTATGGACTCTATAATACGAAAAAAAATACTTTGTGAAAAGAAAAAAATTAGAACTCAGTTGATTGGGATTGATTAGACAGAACTAGCGTCCTACCACGAGCTATGTTTTTCCTCCTGAAACTCATGGGCATTTCTGATTGAAGAGGATTCTGGAAGCCGTCATGTTTGAAGGACTAGAAAAAGAGGACATTCCACACTCATTATGACTTGATTAACAGGTCTTCTGATTTGTATCCTTCTTCCTAGTTAACTATTAGCCTTTTGGAGGGGAACCATTGGAGAATAGTATGGTTGTGAATATATGAGAGCATTGCTAAATATATGGCTTTTGAGTACTTTTTTTTTTTACTCAATCAGCCTGCTTTTCTGGTGAATGTAATCTCAACTTGTCTTGCTTTAAAGATCAGATAAGGAAACAGAATCAGCTTGGGTTTCCTGTTCCAGATGATTAAAACAAAACCAGAAACACTGCATGGCATGGCAGTGGTGGGGAATAGAAGTACGGACACCATTATTCTTTGTCTCTTCTTTTCCCTGGGGAGATATTGGCACCCAAATATTCAGCAATAGGAAGACATTTGGAAAGCACCCTAGCCAAAGGATCTGTGGTAATTGGGAGTCATAAATCAGATAGAGAGGGAGAGACCATATGGTTGGGGAGGAAAGTGACGATGCAGTTCTTTCAGCTGAGGCTGTTCAGATGCTGTCTTTTACCCAGTAGAGTAAGGACTTATATCCCACCCCTTTTTCCTCCCTCACTGAACCTTCAAGAATGTCAGATGAAATACCATGCTTTTTTCCTAAATACTTCTGAACCAGTAAGATGTCAGTAATCTGGAGGGGATTCAGGCAACAGCCAAAGAAATGATTAAAGAGCTGGGGATGCCAGTGATCCAGTGGGTGTTTCCTCTCTGCACCTCCAGACCTGACATATGAGAAGACCGTCAAATAACTGGATGTGTGTTGTTTGGCTCAGGGAAGACAAGAAGGTGTGGGCTAACTTGTCTCCAATTGAGTTGCCAACAACCAATAAATTATTGTGTCTTTTCCCCTCCACCTGGACTGTCAGTATATATTTTCAAAGTTTTATTGAAAATAGTTGCCTCAAATTTATTTGCACTCATTTCCCAGAGCACCTGAATCACTGCAGACTCTCTCTGCCTCAGGCCTCCATGAGTTTAAGAACAGCCACTGTAGTTCCATACAACTCTGCTTTACCCAGGGTAAGTGTCTCTGGAGACAAAGATGGGCCTCTTCTTTCCCCTGCAATTTGTTTAGACATCAAGAGGGTGACATTGAAACCTCTTTCATCGGAGGCATGTCACCGCCCATGTTTATTTCTGGTTCCCCTTTTGGGTGTGTGAGCAAAATTTTCTTATCAAGCCATCTCTCAGGAGGCAGATCAGAAATCTGTCTTTCCCATCAGTTTAATGAGCAAGTGGCTCAGGCTGCAGTGTAGGGAATTGGTTAAGCTGTTGGAACCAAGCAGACCAGAGTGCTTCACTCAGTGGTCACAGGGTCCCACACAGCTTCCCAGGAGACCTGGAGCCAATGAGGCCCCGTTGTTATTGGCTACTTCCTCTCTTAGGCTGGGATCCTCCATGCTGAGCTTCAGACTCAGTGAAGGTTATGGAGTCATGTGTCCAGCCAGGGAAGAGGGATCGGGGCTGTTAGCCCTGGGAGTCATAGTACCTTGCCCTTGACACTCCATATTCATGTTTGTTTAATTTCCTCACTTTGTGGGGGAAAAGATGAAATAAATATGGCCAACTGACCACTCCATAAATTGTTTCTGAAGTTTGGCCAGACATAAAAGTCTACCTTCCCAAGCCACACAAAATAATTTATTTTATGACTCCCTCTCGGCCTCAGGTCCAGGCTAACCTTGAGTTGAGAGGCTGTGCCTTTGCTTCCTGGTGCTGGTGGTCACAGTGTGTCCTTTCTTGGCAGTGGCCATGGGCCCAGCAAAACAGACCTCTGAAAAGCAAATGGATTAATCATTCTGAAGGCATGCTCGCCTCAAAGTTGCCCTGCAGGATGTCTGAGAAGCAGAGAGAGGAGACTGTTATAGTTCAGAAATGGCAGGAAGAGATGTCTGAAGACTCACAAAAAGAAGGGAGAGAGGAAAATAAGAATGAGAGCTTTTAAATTGTATATGCTAGTGTTTTCACTAAACCAGAGAGTATTACAAAAAAATATATCGCCACTCCTATAACAAAAACTGTGATGAGTCCAACCTTTTTATTACAATCAGGTTTTCTCTAAATATATTATGCCCCACAGGTCAAAATGATTTACTTCTCTATTTTGGGACATCTGAGTTCTATTCTACCGTTGCCAGTATGTTTTCAGCCGTGCCAAAACTGAGCAGGTCTGCGGTTCCTTTGTAACATCAAAACGGAGACATTTATCATTGAGATTTATCATGGGACAGCCTGCCAGATGGTTTGGGTATTTTAAAGGTGAACTGCATGGGTCTTGATTAGCTCATGTGGACTTCTAGCTAAAGACAACTCTATCACTTGCTCAGTGTAAAGACACTGGATTCCCCTCCACCCAACCCCCTCCCTCTGTTCTTCTAGTAATGCGGAAAATATTAATGTAATGGCAGATGTGGCATAGATTGTCATTTCAGGAAGAAAACCAAGCCATAACCAATTCCACTGATTGCATTCTAATTATAATGTGACCTCCTGTTGTTTTGCATAGAGGCAGTATTCATTTCAGTACACCACTGTAAAACTTGCCGAGTCAACGACCCTCAAAGGGGCAATTGTAAGATTTAAGCTTGGATTTTTTTGCTCATACCAAAGACCTTTATTCTGCCAAGACTCTGCTGATTGGGCCAGAAAGAATGCATTTGATTATATAGACTAAACTTATTGGGAACAGAACCTTTGTACTTTGAAATGCTTTTCATTCAAATTACATTCAGACATTCAATCAACATTGATTATGATATGGATAGGCAATGCGAATGCCTTGGGTTTTTGGTCTGGCTTAAAAGTTTCCTCACTAGATAACTGCAACCAGGAAGCCAGCTGAGGTTCTTTAACCTTAAAATTGAGTTTCCCACAAGAGGAGGGTTCAATACAAAGACCAGGCAGGGTTTTCTTATTCCCATCTAATTCAGTACCCTAAGATAATTTCTTTACATGGCAATTTGGGGTCTTCAAATTCAATCAACTTCTAGGAGCTATGGAGTATCTGTGCATATTCTTGTTTGTATTAAGTGAAATGTATCTTTGACTTTGTACATGAAAAACTGGGAGAATTCATCTTAGCCTCAGGTTCTAGGTTCTAGGTCATGGCTTTTACATAGTAAAGAAGTAAGCAGAGAGTAAGAAGTCAGGTAGCAAAAATTCTAGTTACAAATACTGTCTGTATAACTTAGGGCAAGCCTCAGTTTTCTCATCTGCAAAATGAATTAGTAATAATAAGTGGTCCTAAGGTTCAATTCATAATGTAGGTGGTTAGAAAATACTAAGAAGAAATACAAAATTACTACTCTTATCATTATTATTTATAAGTCAGTATAGATATGTGTATTTGTTGGGACCTTTCCCCTAGGGCTAGACCTCTCTCTGTCTCTGGAAAAATCCTGGTGAGACCAGTGGTCTTTTGGCCAACTTCGTAGACTTAGTCAAGTCTTTGTTTTGACTTGGAGGTTCTCGTAAGTGAAGTCACTCAGTCATGTCCGACTCTTTGTGACCCCATGGACTATAGCCTACCAGGCTTCTCCAACCATGGGGTTTTCCAGGCAAGAATACTGGAGTGGGTTGCTATCTCCTTCTCCAGGAGATCTTCCCAACCCAGGAATTGAACCCAGGTCTTCCATGTGGTAGGCAGATGCTTTGCTGTCTGAGCCACCAGGATGAGCCACAAGGGAACTCTTGAGGTTCTCTTAAGGTCCTTCCAGATTCTAGCTTGAAAGTAAGCCTGAAATTCACATAAGAGAAGCAGAGTTTCCAGGTATCCCTCATTCCAAGCTGATGGAATAGTTTCCATAACTTTATTCTCTTCTTTCAGTTTCATGCCATCAGCTATCACCTGTGTGCAGGTAACTCTCAGATATAATTTCCAACCTCAGTTTAGTTCAGTTCAGTTGCTCAGTCGTGTCTGACTCTGCAACCCCATGAACTGCAGCATGCCAGGCCTCCCTGTCTATCACCAACTCCTGGAGTTCACCCAAAATCATGTCCATTGAGTCAGTGATACCATCTAACCATCCCATCCTCTTGTTGTCCCCTTCTCCTCCTGCCCTCAATCCTTCCCAGCATCAGGGTCTTTTCAGATGAGTCAGCTCTTTGCGTCAGGTGGCCAAAGTATTGGAGTTTCAGCTTCAATGTCAGTCCTTCCAATGAACACCCAGGACTGACCTCCTTTAGGATGGACTGGTTGGATCTCCTTGCAGTCCAAGGGACTCTCAAGAGTCTTCTGCAATACCACAGCATGTTCAAAAGCATCAGTTCTTTGGCGCTCATCTTTCTTTATAGTCTAACTCTCACATCCATACATGACCACTGGAAAAACCATAGCCTTGACTAGGTGGAACTTTGTTGACAAAGTAATGTCTCTGCTTTTTAATATGCTATCTAAGTTGGTCATAACTTTCCTTCCAAGGAGAAAGCACCTTTTAATTTCATGGCTGCAATCACCATCTGCAGTGATTTTGGAGCCCCCCAAAATAAAGTCAGCTACTGTTTCCACTGTTTCCCCATCTATTCTCCATGAAGTGATGGGACTAGATGCTATGATCTTAGTTTTCTGAATGTTGAGCTTTCAGCCAACTTTTTCACTCTCCTCTTTCACTTTCATCCAGCGGCTCGTTAGTTCTTCTTCACTTTCTGCCATAAGGGTGGTGTCGTCTACATATCCGAGGTTATTGATATTTCTCCCGGCAGTCTTGATTCCAGCTTATGCTTCATCCAGCCCAGCATTTCTCATGATATACTCTGCATATAAATTAAATAAGCAGGTTGACAATATACAGCCTTGACATACTCCTAATTGACATAAGTTTGAGCAAACTCCAAGAGGTAGTGAAGGACAGGGAAACCTGTCATACTTCAGCCTGTGGGGTGGCAAAGAGTCAGATATGATTGAACAACTGAGCATCAACAACAACAAAGTTTGAAGTAATTTGTTACACAATAATAGAGATCTATTATAACAGAGTGGCCAGATTAATACTATGTGGTTCCAGGATTCTCTGTATTTGGTCCTGAACTCCATGTCCAAGCTACTTCCTCACTCTTCTTCTTGAGAATGATGAGCTCTGTTCTGTACATAATTCTGGCTTTCTGCCTTTTACCTTATGCTGACTTTGTGACCGTTTTCTGGGTTCTCTTTATGACTAAATCCCATACCTTTTTTAAAGGCTCGCTTAAATGTCACCTCTTCCATAAAACCTTTTGTGATCCCTGAAGCTATGTAGATCACTGAGCTGCCTTGTTCTGCACCTTAGGTCACTTTTCATTTTTTACCTTATGAAGGAGTTGTTTGAAGGCATTGTCTTAGCTCTACTACTGGATTGCAGATTTGATGAAGGAGGAGGCTATTCCTCATTTATCTTCTCATGCCTTCAGGTGTCGCAATATAATGACTTGTGGATGCTATGGTTTCAAAGAAGAATTATTCCTGAAAGCCGGTTTTCCCACAAGATAGGTAAAATAGGAGTGGTTATGGAATCATGGTTTATTTGCTTACCTATGCTTTAATGTATTCTTTCACTCTCTATCACATGCCAGGCAGTATCCTAGAGCCCAGGGACAAGACTGGACTCATTGGCACTGTGCTTGAGGTTTAATGTTCTGTGGTTGCCGTTTTGAGCTTTTGAATAATTTTGTCTTTGGATCTGTATTTTGTAAGTATAGTCCAATGTGACAGTGGGAGGAGGCTCAGAATCCTTCCATGCCTCCTTGCCTCCCTGAAACAGGTTCTCAACCACTCAGTCTCCTTAATCCCATCCTTGATGGAGGCCTGGGCACAGACAGAGGCAGGGTCAGAATGGGATGTGTGTGCCCTGCATCCAGTGTGGGCTCTGGATGCCTGGGAAAGTCTGAACTTTCCTTGTGGTCAAAACATGACATAAAATAACAAGTTAAAACACAGGTTGAAAGACTGAGGCCACAGAGAAAAAGACAACATCTGTCGCTTTTTGAACAAGGATTCCTGCAGTTCTGTTATGAACCCTGCAAATTAGATAGCTCACCCTTGTTTATTGAAAAACCAGACAGGCAGGGGTCCATTTCTAGCAGCAGCAACAGACAATAGACAGGAAACAAGAAGACTACAGAGTCCTACGTGCAGTGAGGAAAGTAAGCTGGGGTGATGTCTGGCTGCTCCCTGAGTGTAGTGTGGGGAGCCTCTTCCCTTAAGGACAGTTAGGGAACCCTCCAGGGCAAGGTGACATTTGAGCTGATACATGAAGGAGGAAAAGAATTAGGTCAAGTGAGGAATATGAGGCAGGTTCCAGGAGAGGCAAGTGCCAACTCAGATTCTTTGGGGCTGGAACACAAGCTTGAGATGGTCAAGGGCTTGACATCAAAAGGCAGTGCAGGTGATGCCTCATGACTGTGGAGGAGAGGAGATGTGGTGAGTTTACAAAGGCAGGATATAGCTGGGTCTTTTCAAGCCTTGCTGGCCCTGGTGAGGAGGCATTCCCCTTGAGTTTACCCGGATCTACGGGTTGTATCTTTTCACTGAAGAATCACTAAGGAGGGGCATTTCCTGCAGTTTTTACCTTAATTTTAATTTCTTCTTCTGTATTCACATGGCTATCTTAGATTCTTTAAAGCAGAGATATTTTTTCACAAAGATATGTAATTTAGAAAGGCTGTAAATAGTGATATATGGGGATTTGGAGTTTCTAGAGAAAGTTTTCAAATGGTACTCTAGTATCCTCCATGGAACCTCAAGGACTGTCACTTTTGTTCTAAAGGTCACATGCTGGCACCTCATGGCCCAAATCTAGGATCCAGAACTGTTTTTTCTGCTCTTCAAGTTGATGTTCATCAGACTGGGTGCCCCTCCAAGGGCTCTATGATCCCCTGATGTTTTGTCTTCATTTCTCCTATTGTCTCCTGTTTGCTTTTCACTCCATGCCTGGACTCCTATTTTTGATTATTTTTCATTACCAAACTCTACAGTGTAGTTCAGATCTAGGAATGTTGGTGTGTAGCAGGACCATGAAGCCAAATATGCAGAAGAATCAGAGCCCCTGAGATATTTCCTTCTTACCCCTTGGCTAGCCTCTTCAGCTTCCCTGGTGGCTCAGATGGTAAAAAATCTGCCTACAGTGCAAGAGACCTGGGTTTGATCCCCAGGTCAGGAAGATCTCTTGGAGAAGGAAGGGTAATCCACTCCAGTATTCTTGCCTGGAGAATCCCATAAATAGAGGAACCTGGTGGGCTACAGTCCAAGCTGTCACAAAGATTCAGACACGACTGAGTGACTATCACTTTCACTTTTCTTTCTCTTCACTGGGCTTGGAAGTCAGAGATGGAGAAAGGCAAGTGAGAGGGCCAAGAGTTCCTGTGCTCTTGGGCTCACCTGTCGGCTGTACCCATTGGGTGGACTCCACGTAAATGATAACCTGAGAGGCCCTTCAAGACCAGCGGTACATCCCTCCCTCACCCGCTACCTGAAGCCTGTTTCTTTAAAGACTTGGGACTTTGGCTGAAAAGGAAATTAAGTAATTTTGTTATTTTTCCTTGGTAATGCTAAAATTATTAATCTTTGAAGATAAGTACTGTTCAGAGCATAATGAGTTAGAATTGTTGATAATTATAATTTTGAAGAGTTTGAGTTTGCTGTCAGCCAAGTAATTAAAGGGGTGGGACCAGAGTTCTACTTTGTTCATGACAGTTGTGCTTCTGGTAAGAACTCTTGTCTGCATGACAGAAATACCCTTATTCTAGGCCTGTGCTGCCCTGAAAGGGTTAATTAAACCAAGGGAAGTAGTCCACTGGCCTGTGAAGAGATCTCTGGCCTGATTCCTCCCTGGCCTTCTCTTTTCCCGACAATACAGCCATTGTTTTGGAAAAGCCAGACACCATGACAGATCCCCCTCTCTACTGATTAAGCAGACTCAGGGTGTCTGGTCCTGCAGACCCAGGGAAGCCGCTCCACTCCTTTCCTTCTTCAGTCACTGCCCCCTTCACCCAATTGCCCACAAGCTTCCATTTTTATAAACTTCTTGTGTATGCTAGCGCAGGACTAAAAAAAATTGAACAAAAGGAAAAGAGGAAGAGAAAATGGAAAACTAATGATTCAAGAAATCACATAGCACGAGATAATTCTATTTTGAAATCACAGCAGTGGCACCCAGAGGCAGACGCTCCCCAAATTACCAGTGAAAACCCTGTGATGTATCCAGTAGTAAGAAAGCCCAAGGCACTTTTTTATTATTATTATAAGAATGCTTCACATTCCCCCAAAGAAACATTTAGCAGCTATTTTTTAAATGTCCTATGTGAAGCAAGCTAAAAAAAGATTCCTAAAAAGCTGTAATCCTAAATGTGCTTATTTGATTGCTGGCTTTTACTTAGAATAAAAGCCAAGCTGTCACATGGGCGTTTGAAGTCCTCAGAGACCACTCTACCTCATCTGACCCCACCCTTCTCCCATCACTCACTCTGCTGTAGCCCCTCTGGCTTCCTTGCTGCGAAAGGCAAACTGGGGAACTCTTGCTCCCCACTCAGCTGAGGCCATCCTGAATTCCTTGCCTGGGTCTCTTCCCTGGGTATCTGGTGGCTTAGTCCCTCCCTTCCTTCAGGTGTTTCCTCCTACATCTCCTTCCTTTGCCATGGCACATGTGACCACAACTTCCTACCTTGGACATGGTAAAAGGGACTTTGCAGGAGTGATTAGGTTAAGGATTCAGAGATGTGGAGGTTACCCTGGAGTATCAAGGTGGGCCCGGTGAGGCCTTTATAAGGATTTCTATAAGAAGGAAGCAGCAGGAAAATGATGCAACAACAGAAGTAGAGGTTCTATGACTTGCTTTGAAGATGGAGGAAGGGCCCATGGGCCAAGAAATGTAGGCAGCTTCTAGAAGCTGGCAAAGGCAAGGATACGACTCCTCACCAGGGCCTCTAGAGGGAACCAGTCCTGCTGACCCTTTGACTTTAGCCCAAGGAGACCCATTTTGGACTTCTCATCTTCAGACCTGAAGGTAATAAGTCTGTGCTGTTTTAAGGTACTATGTTCGTGGTTATCTGTTGCACTAGCAATTAAAAACAGGACCTAGAGCCATGAGACCTCAAGCAATATGACCACCGTGCACTCTGGTTGCTTTGTGAAATCTACCAAGCTTTTCTTTTCTTGAGTGTTTTCTTAATGGCTCAGAGACAGAGGGAATCTCGCAGTACCTGCATTCTGTGTTTTCTGAATGTTGAGTTTTAAGCCAACTTTTTCACTCTCCTCTTTCACTTTGTTCAAGAGGCTTTTTAGTTCTTCTTTGCTTTATACTTAGCAAAATAAAAACTGCATGTGTGTTTGGGGATGGTGTGGTGTCCAGTTATGTTTCCACATAGTTCAGCTGAAGGTGAGGGAAATGGTGAGAAGCAGAATTCTGCCTGCCAGGAGCAGTGGGACGCTTCACTTGCATCCATTTTAAAAGCCCATGATAATTGCAAGCCAAGCAGATAGTTCTCTTCAGTTTAACGGTGTGATTGGCTGGTGGGTTTTTGAAAGCAATGTTGTTTTATGGTCATTCAGAGGAGTGGAATTTCAGAAGTTAGAGAAGCATTTGTCATTTTACCTATCATGGTCCGGGTCCCAACAGGACAGGAAGAGTAGTGAGGAAGGTCACTCCATGGCCTGTTCCTATTCATTTATTCATGGAGTCCTCCTATTTTCATTGGCGGTGGGGGGGGGGGATTAAAACATTTAAAAAAATTATTTATTCAGAGTCCTTCCAGACCTTGTGCCCTTTTCCCGTCTCCTCTTTTTCTGTCTCTAACTTTACCTTTCCATCTCTCTTGCACTTCCCCTGTCCCCCCCTTTACCTCCTGAAATGGCCTGTATTTGTGAGGATAACCCATATACTTGAAGCCTTTCCAGCTTTATTTACAAATCATGATAATTTAATCCAGTGATTGGAAAATCCAGAAGTACTTTCCACCCCAAATGTCCTTTTATTTAACTGACCAGTGAAGAAAGCCTAGGGATCATCAAACAAGAGAAACGACAGGAAGAGCTGACTGTTGGGCTCATTTGTATCTGAATATATTATTTATTTAAAAACTGGAGAAGTGCTGAGTGGATGGGTTAGGGAAATATGGATGCCATTCTGGAAAGGGCACAGTGCACAGTACACACATCCTTGACATGTGTAAAGGGAACATACTGGTGTTTTGGTCACAATGCCATCTTTTACTGAATGTTCTGTAGGGAGAAGAGGGGAAAGTTTCAATGGCATCTTCATTGGAAGCCACTATGATCCACAAACCATAGCATCTTGATGGGAGTAGGGAGAGAGGTGTTACTATCATAAAGAAGTTTTTGATGAACTTTCATTTTCTCTTGTATTCTAAGTACCTGACCCAGGCAAGATGGAATGGGAACTCATTTGGTATTTATTTTAAAAAATAGAAAAGAGATAGATAGGCAGGAGAGAGATTTTTTGAGAGGCTTATGTTCTGAAGAAAAAGGGTCTTTTAGTTGCCTTTTTTTTCCCCCTTGAGAAGTTAAAGGGCACTCAGTGGTTCTTCTCACCTTGTGTGCCCCTTGTGGTTGTCACAGAAGTGGACTACACTATGGCATCTGTCTGCCACTGATCTTCGAGGTGGATTCAGTTTGGACTGTCAGATGCCCTTTCATCCATCATGACCCTGAGTGTGTCCCTTCTGAAAAAGAGACATACTGGGTTCAAGAGGGACCTTCCCTGGAGCAGATTTGTGCAACAAAAAAAGAAATCATTATTATTGAGTCTGTACAACCTGGAAAACTCTTTGATTCTACCTACTTTTAACATATAGAATCTTTAAAGTTTAAAAAACTCAGAAAGACTAGAAGAACTTTTCAAAATTTCAGTATAGTTGAGTTTCAGTTCATTTGGTCATGTCCCCTTCTTTACCATCTAACTTATCATCCAAGCTTCAATCCTTCTGTCCACTCTGATATAGTTATTGAGTGCCTATGAATAAGAGTCAGTTCTTGTCTGAAAAAGCTCATAATGTTCACTGGAAGGACAGAAGTGCAGAGCTGTGGGCCAGGTGCTTCTGTAGATATGTGGCAGGTGGAAGGTACATGGGAAAGGGGTAAGCACTTACTATATGCTGGGCATATTGCAAAGAATAAACTGATAAACAAACGAAATTGACTTCAGTCATTACAAAGAGTGGAGTCCATAGAAACGAATTATTTACATTAACAACTATTACTCATAATAAGAGCTTTGTAGTGGATATACGGACTTAGAAAATTTGGAGGAACACAATACTCAGTTTAGGCAAGCATTAGGGAGGGTTTCCTGAAGAAGGTGACCTTGAAGCTGAGACCTGACAATGCATCACAACTAACCAGGGAGAAGTGTGGGGAAAGAGTTCAGGTTAGAGGGAACAGCATATATGATGGCACAGAGAACAGATGCATGGTTTGTTGAAGAACCGGACTTTTAGTTTTGCCAGAGAATGTTGTAGGGGAGGTTTGGAGGGAGAGAGAGAACAAAGAAGGAGATGAGGAAACTGGCAACAAGGGTGAGTAAGGGCAAGATCATGAAGAACTTTGTGTGCCGGCTTAAGAAGTGGAGACTTTGGTCATAAAAGCTTGGAGAAAATCACTGAAGATCAAATTGGCTAATTGGATATATCATTCTGGGTCTGGTTCTAGAGGCAGGATGATTATTTAGGGGTTTAGAGTAATTAACTAATACAAGAAGTGTTGATCATTTACCAGGGTTTTCTTTTTTCACAATCTTAATAACCCTGAGATGAAATTTTCATACGTAGCTATTTTTCTGTACTCAGTATTAGAAAAGATTAAAAATAAAATGCTAACTGATCTTACTTTCAAAACACATTGGGACTATTGAAGGCTGAATTCTCACTCTTACCTGCCAAGTCATTTCAGTAACACATGGTAGAAATGGGTGAATGGGTACTTTCTCTAGGATGGTCCTTCATAGCCTATGTGATCCAGAGCAGATTTCATGCACATCTAGGCATTCACTGCATTATTTTCCAGAAATTCAATTGCTGCACTCAACCCATCGTCAGGTCTGTGTCAGTCACTTTTAAAAAATCCAACATCTTTAGGATGACTATATGTACCTTACAGCTATGTTTCATGGACTCACTGGGTTGAAAGTGTTTACCTAAGGTCAACATCATTTCCCTAAAGGACCATTCCTACTCTGCCTTAGATAAATCCTTTGCTGTTTTTAAAGTGCTTCAAGTTATAATATTCCACTTTCCTGGCCAAAGTTCTATTTATGGCATAGTGTTGACCGTCCATGGGATCTCAAAGCACATTCATTATTATGTTGCCAAGCTCTGTTTTCCAAGAGTAGAGAGTAAAGGCAGAAAGAAATAAGATGTGAAGGAGTTAGGTCAGGGATGGAGTCATGCCCCTGGCGGACCCTATGTCCTCAGAACTTAGTACCAGGCTGCAAGGCTGAACCCAGGCCTCCCAGTGTTCTGTTAGGGCGGGCCACTTTGGAGGCATGACAAATGGAACCTGGGCAGAGCTCTGCCAGAGTGCAGTAGTGGGGACCGTGATGGAAAGCAGATGGAGACTCTGGCCTTCATTTGGTGAGAAATCCAGTGAGAGAATGGAGAATGTTTGCAAAATCTTAGCACTCCATTGGGACATCTCCTGGTGCAGTTACAAGTCACTGGCCTCTGTCTGCCAGTGGTTTAGTTCGCTTTTGCTGAAACCAAATTCCCCTTTGACTTTCTCTCAAAATTTTGAACATTTCCCAAATTTTATTTGACTTGCTTGCTGGAGGCCTGGAATTAAAATCCAGCCCTAGTGCATGAGAAAAATAAGTGAAATCTTGCATTATTGGGGGCTAATGGTTGAGTACGGTGCTTGTGGCTGTCAAGTTTGTAGTTGGCTCTTCAAATGGTATAATCCTTGGCTTGATACAACTTGGGGGTGTCATTTTATCTTTCCTTGTTGGCTTCTGGGTGGGGTTTGGGGCCCTCTCTTACTCCATAAATGTGCTTCAGAAAGATGGTGGTTTCTTCTGACGTAAGGGTTCAGGAAAGAAGGCTCATACCCCATTTGTTCTCTGTTTCATGGTTATAGGGTTAAATATTCAGTCTGTATATCATATATATTTGGAACACATCCAGATTTTTTTATGTTCAGTTCAGTTCAGTTTAGTTGCTCAGTCATGTGTGACTCTTTGCAACCCCATGAACCGCAGCACGCCAGGCCTCCCTGTCCATCACCAACTGCCAGTCTACCCAAACCCAAGTCCCTTGAGTCAGTGATGCCATCCAGTCATCTCATCCTCTGTCATCCCCTTCTCCTCCTACCTTCAACCTTTCCCAGCATCAGAGTCTTTTCAAATGAGTCAGTGCTTTGCATCAGGTGGCCAAAGCATTGGAATTTCAGCTTCAACATCAGTTCTTCCAATGAAAACCCAGGACTGATCTCCTCTAGGATGGACTGGTTGGATCTCCTTTCAGTCCAAGTGACTCTCAAGAGTCTTCTCCAACACCACAGATCAAAAGCAGCAATTCTTCAGCACTCAGCTTTCTTCACCATCCAACGCTCATACCATAATGACCACTGGAAGAACCATAGCCTTGACTAGACACACCTTTGTTGGTAAAGTAATGTCTCTGTTTTTCAATATGCTTTCTAGGTTGGTCATAACTTTCCTTCCAATGAGTAAGCGTCTTTTCGTTTCATGGCTGCAATTACCATCTACAGTGATTTTAGAGCCCAGAAAAATGAAATCAGCCACCGTTTCCACTGTTTCCCCATCTATTTGCCATGAAGTGATGGGACCAGATGCCATGGTCTTAGTTTTCTGAATGCTGACCTTTAAGCCAACTTTTTCACTCTCCTCTTTCACTTTCATCAAGAGGCTCTTTAGTTCTTCTTCACTTCCTTCCATAAAGGTGGTATCATCTCCATATCAGAGGTTATTGATATTTCTCCCAGCAACCTTGATTCCAGCTTGTACTTCATCCATTCCAACGTTTCTCATGATGTACTCTGCATATACGTTAAATAAGTAGGGTGACAATATACAGCCTTGACATACTCCTTTTCCTATTTGGAACCAATCTGTTGTTCCATGTCCGGTTCTAACTGTTGCTTCTTGACCTGCATACAGGTTTCTCAAGAGGCAGGTCAGGTCATCTGGTATGCCCATCTCTTTCAGAATTTCCCACAGTTTATTGTGATCCACACAGTCAAAGGCTTTGGCATAGTCAGTAAAGCAGAAATAGATGTTTTTCTGGGACTCTCTTGCTTTTTCAATGATCCATCGGATGTTGGCAATTCCATCTCTGGTTCCTCTGCCTTTTCTAAAACCAACTTGAACATCTGGAAGCTCATGGTTCACATATTGCTGAAGCCTGGCTTTGAGAATTTTGAGCATTACTTTGCTAGCATGTGAGATGAGTGCAATTGTGAGGTAGTTTGAGCATTCTTTGCCATTGCCTTTCTTTGGGATAGGAATGAAAACTGACCATTTCCAGTCCTGTGACCACTGCTGGGTTTTCCAAATTTGCTGACATATTGAGGCAGCACTTTCACAGCATCACCTTAGGATTTGAAATAACTCAACTGGAATTCCATCACCTCCATTAGCTTTGTTCTTAGTGAAGCTTCCTAAGACCCACTTGACTTCACATTCCAGTATATCTGCCTCTAGGTGAGTGTATAGTTGATTTACAATGTTGTGTTAGTTTCAGGTACAGTACAAAGTGATTCAGTTATCCATATACATATATTGATTCTTTTTTTAGATTCTTTTCTCATACAGGTTATCACAGAATGCTGTGGAACATACCAAGCTTTAACAAAGTTCCACACTCAACACTTTTCAGTGATCAGGTAGGGATGCAAAATCAGAAATCCTGTCCCTCCCCAAGATCTAGCACTGTGTTTTCTAAGTGAGAATTTGGACTGTGACTCTATAAATATAGATGAGTGTCCTAACACAGCTTATAAAGCAGTGGATTAGCTATCTGGAGAGAAACATAACAGGAAATTCAATCAGCAATGATGACACCTCCTTAGTTCAGTAAAACTCTGAACCTGTACCGTCTTTAATAAGTGATTCTGATTCTTCTCTGATATTCCTATGCCCACCAATGTCATCCTTCAGATCAGCCAGAACAACTTTTCCCCAGTCTTCCTCCCTCTTCTCTCTCTCATGCCACTACCTTTGCTTTACTGCCAAATTTTAAGAGAGCAACTGAGACTTGTTGCCTTTCTTCCTCCCTCTTGCCTCCTCTCTCTCCTACTCTCCACACTCCTTCCCCATCCTTCCTCATCTCTCAGGTACAGTGCTTGCCTGGTCATCAGTCCAATATCCTCTTCAAAGTCTTTGCCTTGCTTACTCCTTGTGATATCCACCCTGAATCTTGTCATCCCTTAGCTTTTGCACTGCTCTCTTGAGCTCCTCTTGCACCTACATCTACTCCCTTTCTTTTCTCCTCAGTTTCTCTTCAGTTTGATCTTTCCATCTTTGAGCCCTGTATTCCTTTTTCAAGAATCTCAACCACTTTGGATCGTTGTCACTCTCTTCTATACAGGTGTCCTCACTGTTATCTTTCCAGGTCTGATCTCTCCATGAGCTCCAGAATTCCACTGCCATCTGTTTCCCAGATCGAGAACTACTGCAAAGTTGATCTGTTTTATGTATGGTGTATCCTCCCTTGTTAGTAAGTAAGCTCTCCAGGGACATAAATGCATATCCATGTTTCTGTTTTAACCTTAGTGTTTAAACTCGTGCCTGCGATGTGCTAGTGCCTCAATACATATATCTTGAATCAATGGAATGAATATTAGCTGCAACGTTTATTGAGTACTTGGAAAGAGTTTCTCTCTAAGCACTTGAGGGTGATTAAGCTTAAGTTGATTGTTGTTTAGTCACTAAATTGTGTCTGACTCTTTTTGTGACCCCATGGACTGTAGCCCACCAGTCTCCTCTGTCCATGGGATTTCCCAGGCAATAATACTGGGTTGCCATTTCCTTCTCCAGATCTTCCTGACCTAGAGATTGAACCCATGTCTCCTGCATTGGCAGGCAGATTCTTTATCACTGAACCACCAGGGAAGCCCAAGTTTATTACTTCACAAAGACATGACAAGATGCTGTGAGACTGATGCATTATTTGCCCAATTTTAAAACCAAGGACTGTAAAGCAAAAAGTCCCTGATGTTGGGAAAGATTGAGGGCAGAAGGAGAAGATGGCGTCAGAGGATGAGATGGCTGGATTGCATCACTGATGCAATGGACATGAACTTGGCAAACTTTGGGAGATGGTGAGGGACAAGGAGGCCTGGCATGGTGCAGACCATGGGTTTGCAAAGAGTTCGATATGACTGGGCAACTGAACAACAAGAACAAAGCAAAAATAAGGCAACTCTCCTGATACTACTGGTGAAAAGATATGATATGCTTCAAATACAGACTGGGTAGCCAACTCTAGCTTTTAATCACTGAATTTTGCTTGAAGGTCTGTATCTAATTTCTTCCATTTCCTAGCTATAAGAACTTGGCTAAACCTTTCAAGTTATCTGAACTTTTGCTTCATCATATTAAATTAGCAATATTAACAGGATATCACCTCTGATTCCACAGTGTTTATGCTAACATATGTTATGTACTGGTTTTGCCATTAGTACAACTCAGCATTAGTGTTATCCCTCAGATAAGGACCATTAGTATTTATGGATAGAATATATTCTGTTAGGGTCCTGCAGAGCCATAACACAAAACAAAAACAATGAACCACAGGTGTGGAAGTTATGTGCCACTCTTAAAGGAACCCATATCCACACTGCCTTCTTTCATTACTTTTTTCCATCCATCTATCCACCAGTCCATCAAATATTTACTGAAGTCCTACCAGTGGTAGGCCTGGGCTAGATACACAAGGACAAAGGTAAATTCATTTGATGTGGTCGAGGAGGTGGATGTCTGCTGGAGTCAATGAGATAGTATGGTGAGGAGGGTGCTTTACCACACAAGTGTGAACTGAGAGCTTTGGGGACCCTGAGAAGCTTACATCTCCCTGGATGTGGTGTAAAGGGAAGCTTTATAGAAGGCTTAACACTTGACTGGATTCTAAATAATTAAGAGCTCTCTGAAGAACTCAGAGTTTTAGGAATAATATGAAAAAAAGAGAGGTCTCACTCATAGCTTATCATCTTATGCTTTTAACTGAATATAACTGATAGTTGTATAGTCTAAACAAGAAAAATTAGTATTGATTGGAGTTCTTGGGGGAAGGCCATAGTAGAAGGACCTTGAAAGGGAACTTGAAAGGTTTGAGCAGCAGAGAGACTAGAAGAGTTTATTCCTCTGAAATCTCCTTTGATGTCTAAGATGTGTAACCCTGATTCCTGGCTGACTCATGGCTCATCTGGTTGCTCCATCTTTGTGCCCCTTAAAGTCATCACTTAGGTTCACCTGCCATGGGTGCCAGAGAGGGCTTTGTAGGACACTGCTAAATCATCAGTCTGGAAAATAACTGGGGAGGCATCTGCTCACCACAATGGGACAGGGGCTGGAAATGGAGTCATGTTTGGTTTGGAGACTTCAGGTTAGTGAAGCCAGGCACATGTCTGTAGCTATGCAGCATAGGGAAGAAAGGGAGGGTGAGACTCTGTAAGCTTGTGGTTCTTTGGCTTTGGATCTGAAGTAATCCAAGAAGACATGTATACTCTACCACCTCCTGCTGCTGGGATCCAGAACCTTCCCCCTGGAGCTCATGGGAGGGGGAAGTGCCAGGGGCTCCTTGTATCTCTTTGTAACTTCTCTTTGCTGGAGGCAACAGTTTCACATGTTTCCAAGGGATTTGTCTGGAGACCTTTTGATTTTTCAGGCTGAATAATTTCTGTTCCTTCCTAGACTTTTCAAAGCTTCATCTGAGTTTTAGGGCCAAGGATTGACATAAAGACAGAGTCTGAATCAACTTTCACATGATCTGTTTAAGACCTGCCACAGGAATGTTCTATCCAGAAGAGCTTTAGCTCCTCTGGGTAAAGAGAGATAAAGCTGGGTACTGTCAGTGTTTGAGAAGTAGCTTAGAATGGAGAAAAGCTCTAGATTGGAAATAGGAGCCCTAGATTCCAGTTCTGGGGTTTGTCTGCGTGACCAAGAATATATTTTGTCCCATATGTTCTGGGCTTCAATGTCTTTTGCAAAATGAAGGTATTAGACTAGTTATTTTTATACCTGTTTCAATGTAAATAGGAGAAGGAAATGGCAACCGACTCCAATATTCTTGCCTAGAGAATCCCATGGACAGAGGAGCCTGGTGGGCTGCTGTCCATGGAGTCTCACAGAGTCGGACATGACTGAAGTGACTTAGCATGCATGCATGCATTGGAGAAGGAAATAGCAACCCACTCCAGTATTCTTGCCTGGAGAATCCCGTGGATAGAGGAGCCTGGTGGGCTGCCATCTATGAGGTCACAGAATCGGACATAAATTAAGCAACTTAGCAGCAGCAGCAGCAATGTAAATATTCTCAAATCTTCTTTGGATGCCCTGTGTCTGTGTACAAGTTTTTCTAAAAAGCGTAATATCTCCTGCACATTTTCGTCACCATATGTGCAGGCATTTCTGACACAGCTCTGGGCCCCACCTCTGCCATATGCTTCCCACACTTTCTCAGTTGGGCTGTCCTCTGTGGCCCATCTCATTTCGGCATACCGCGTGCTCTCGTGTGCATGAGGTGACTGACACAGGCGGACTCTGTGTCTTGTTCTGTAGGCTGCTTCCTGAGGAATCCTGAATCCAACAGCAACCCCCACACTAGTTTTCTTCTGTGGAAGGGGTGATGGGAGCGCGGGTTTCAGATCAGCTCACACATACCTTATGAAGTGGTCGTGAGCGGGCTGTGTGAAGCTGCCGTTCTCTGCACCACACTGTAGTATTAAGCCTAGACTTGGGTGTCATACTCTCCCGAAACCAAGTCAGGTAAACACTGAGGCTCAGGAAGAGGCACACTGTGTTCATTCATCCAGATGGTCGTGGGGCCTGAGGATGAAGCATTAAACCAATATGTCAGAACTCTAGAAGGCAGAACCAGCATGGGGACTTCAGAAAGGGGGAGATGTGTGGTTCTCTGAAGTAGCTCCACAATGATCCTTGCTGTGAAGTAGGATATAAATTCTAATGAAATTAGAATAGCTTCCCCTGTCCCTGTTGGGGTTCTCGTGGATATGTATCAAGTTTTTCAGAGATTTTTAAGAGAATAATACACTTGATTCAAGTCTCAACTCTACCACTTATATGTGGCTATGGCCATTTAAATTAATTAAATGTCATTTAATTTAATTTAAAGTCATTTAATTTCTCTCAACTTTATTATCTAAGATAATAAAGAATGTGTTGTTTGCCAGGTTTCATCTGTCACAAGGTAGTTATGTGATCCAAAGAATATCATGTTTTTGAAAGCAATTATAAGCAATATATTCTTAACTGTTGGTTATGATTTATGATAGGTTAAGGACCACTTGGAGGATATGCTCAGCACTATGGAACCTGTCAAAAATTAAAGTTAAAAATAAACTCAATATATATGCAGTTTTGAAGTACAGCTTCTAGAGGTTCACTTGGCAGATCCATGTGTCAAAGTTTAATCCCTGAGATAGAGATCAAATAATTATAATAATACTTTAACCTCCATGATGGAGGCTTCATTTCTATTTTTCCTATTCTACCTCTGTATCCCCAGTGATCAAACATGCATCCCATTGAAATATAGTTAGGGAATGATTGACGTGAGTGATGTGTGTGTGTGTGTGTGTGTGTGTGTGTGTTTGTACTATCCACTCATGACTTTCTATCTTCTAGCAGTTTCCATAAAGTGATTAAGCACTATATTTGATGGAAGAGGCAGAGTGCATCTCAGGGTCATAATGTTTTACTCACTAACGAGCCAGAAAAGGATAATCCCACTGCTGTGTATTCTACTAGCCTGGCTGCCTTCTGCAGGTTAATTTTGGTAATGTGTCATATTTTCTCTGACTCAGAGGGATTAGCTGGGAAAAACACAGATTGTATAAACAATTCAAACTCCCTGGATATGATTTGGTATCCCTGTCTCTTTTCAGTCACAGCAGGGTCACACCCGCTAAATATATATGTTTAAACTAATTCCTTTTAGATCATTTTTTTCTGAACAGCACAGTCATTATGGTGAAATTTTTCCTTCATATCTGTTTTTTTTTTAGCATGTTTCATAGGTGCTCCTCTTCCAATTTAGAGGGAGAGTTCTAATCACTCTGCTGCCTATTTTGCATTCATTTATTACATTTGTAAAGTGAACTATGTCATACATGCAAAAATGCACAAATCATACTGCACAAGTTTATAAGTTATCATAAACTAGCACTATCCAGATAAAAAATAGTAGAATACCCTAACAGACCCCTCTCATGTTCTATCCTGGGTACTAGTCCTTCTTCCTCCTCAAAGGTAGTCAGCGTTCAGATTTCTAATACCATAGATCAGTTTTACTTACTTTGTTATTTTATATAACCAGAAGCATATAGAGTATGTATTATTTTTGTTGTTGTTGTTGTTGTTCTCATTCAATGTTATATAGTCTTCCATAATATTGGAATCCAGTGTAACATTTTTCCCTTGCGATGGATGCTTTCAGAGTCTTATATAAGCAAGCAGCCTTCTCTACTTAAAGGTCATGAAGGTAGTCACCTATGTTATCCTTCAGAAATCTTATATTTTACCTTTATACTTAGAGCTGTAACATATTTGACACTTTATTTTCATGTATGATGTGAGGTAAGGGGTCAATAATTAATTTTTCATGGATATATCTCTAAAGACCTTCTATCCCTCATTGTTTTTGTCATAAATCAAATGTCTGCATATATGAGTTTGTTTCTGGACTCTCTGTTTGGTTCCATTCATACACTTCCCTCTTCTGGGTCAGTGCCATGGTCTCTTAAATATTACAGGTTTATAATAAGGCCTAGTACCTAGGCATGTGTCAAGATTATATTGACAGAGGAGATGTGTTTGTCTGGCTGATTCAGTTGCTGTTCAGCAGAAACTAATAACATTGTAAAGCAACTATAACCCCCTGCAAAAAGAAAAGGTTGTATTTGCTATTGCATCTTGATACATATTTTGCAATCATTTTATTTATTTTAATATCATCAATAACAATTAAAAACAGTTTATGGGATTTTGATTGGGATTGCTTTGAATCGATAGATTGCTTTGTAAGAATTGGCCTTGGAGTACAGAATGAAGCAGTGCAAAGACTAATAGAGTTTTGCCAAGAGAACACACTGGTCATAAGACTCTACACATGGACATCACCAGATGGTCAATATAGAAATCAGATTGATTATATTCTTTGCAGACAAATTTGAAGAAGCTCCATATAGTCAGCAAAAATACAAGACCAGGAGCTGATTATGGCTCAGATCATGAACTCCTTACTGGCAAATACAAACTTAAATTGGAGAAAGTAGGGAAAACCACTAGACCATTCAGGTATGACCTAAATCAAATCTGTTATGGTTATACAGTGGAAGTGACAAATAGATTCATGGGATTAGATCTGATTGACAGAGTGCCTGAAGAACTATGGACACCTATGTCAGAGGTTCGTGACATTGTACAGAAGGCAGTGATCAAGACCATCCCCAAGAAAAAGAAATGCAATAAGGCATGTCTGAAGAGGCCTTACAGATAGCTGTGAAAAGAAGAGAGTGAAAGGCAAAGGAGAAAAGGAAAGATATACTCACTTGAATGCAGAGTTCCAAAGAATAGCAAGGAGAGATAAGGAAGCCTTCCTCAGTGATTACTGCGAAGAAATAGAGGAAAACAATAGAATGGGAAAGACTAGAGATCTCTTCAAGAAAATTAGAGATACCAAGGGAACATTTCATGCAAAGGTGGGCACAGTAAAGGACAGAAATGATATGGTCCTGACAGACCCAGATGATATTAAGAAGAGGTGGCAAGAATACACAGAACAATTATGCAAAAAAAACCTTCATGACACAGATAACCACAATGGTGTGATCACTCACCTGGAGCCAGACATCCTGGAATGAGAAGTCAAGTGGGCCATAGGAAGCATCACTACGAACAAAGCTAGTGGAGGTGATGAAATTCCAGTTGAGCTATTTCAAATCCTAAAAGATGATGCTGTGAAAGTGCTGCACTCAATATGCCAACAAATATGGAAAACTCAGCAGTGGCCACAGGACTGGAAATGGTCAGTTTTCAATCCAGTCCCAAGAAAGGACAATGCCAAAGAGTGCTCAAACTACCGCACAATTGCACTCATCTCACACACTAGCAAAGTAATGCTCAACATTCTCCAAGCCAGGCTTCAGCAGTACAACTTCCAGATGTTCAAGCTGGATTTAGAAAAGGCAGAGGAACCAGAGATCAAATTGCCAACATCTGTTGGATCATCGAAAAAGCAAGAGAGTTCCAGAAAGATATGTACTTCTGCTTTATTGACTGTGCCAATGGCTTTGACTGTGAATCATAACAAACTGTGGAAAATTCTTGAAGAGATGGGAATACCAGACCAGCTGACCTTCCTCCTGAGAAATCTGTATGCAGGTCTAGAAGCAACAGTTAGAACTGGACGTGGAACAACAGACTGCTTTCAAATCAGGAAAAGAGTCCGTCAAGGCTGTGTATTGTCACCCTGCTTATTTAACTTATATGCAGTGTACATCATGAGAAATGCTGAACTGGATGAAGCACGAGCTGGAATCAAGATTGTTAGGAGAGATATCAATAACCTCAGATATGCAGATGACACCGCCCTTATGTCAGAAGATGAAGAAGAGCTAAAGAGCCTCTTGATGAAAGTGAAAGAGGAGAGTGAAAAAGTTTGCTTAAAACTCAACTTTCAGAAAACACAGATCCTGGCATCTGGTCCCATCACTTCATGGCAAATAGATGGGGAAACAATGGAAACAGTGACAGACTCTATTTTGGGGGCCTCCAAGATCACTGTAGATGGTGACTGCAGCTGTGAAATTAAAAGACATTTGCTCCTTGGAAGCAAAGTTATGAACCATCCTAGACAGCATGTTAAAAAGCAGAGACATTACTTTACCAACAAAGGTCCATCTAATTTTCAAAGCTATGGTTTTTCCATTAATCATGTATAGATGTGAGAGTTGGACTCTAAAGAAAGCTGAGTGCTGAAGAATTGATGCTTTTGAATTGTGGTGTTGGAGAAGACTCTTGAGAATCCCCTTGGACTGCAAGGAGATCCAACCAGTCCATCCTAAAGGAGATGGGTCCTGAATATTCATTGGAAGGACTGATGCTGAAGCTGAAACCCCAATATTTTGGCCACCTAATGCAAAGAACCAACTCATTTGAAAAGACCTTGATGCTGGGAAAGATTGAAGGTGGAAGGAGAAGGGAGTGACAGAAAATGAAATGGTTGGATGGCATCACCAACTCAATGGACATGAGTTTGAGCAAGCTCCGGGAGTTAGTGATAGACAGGGAAGCCTGGCATGGTGCAGTCCATGGGGTCTCAAAGAGTTGGGCATGACGGAGCGACTGAACTGAACTGTAGAGAATTGATAGGTTTACAATGGTGTTTTCCAGTCCATGACCATGAGGCTACCCTTCTACTTATTTAGGTCTAATTTAATTTATCATGATAATATTTTATAAGATTCATTCCTAGATACATTGCTTTTAGTTTTTATTTACTTTTCACTTTGTTATAATTTAGTTACTTATTTTTGGTGCTAGTATATAGAGATAGAAATAATTTATGTGTGTTGATCTTGAAGCCAGCAGCCTTGCTAAATTTACTTATTTATTCTAAGAATTTGTAAAATATTTGTATTTTTCATATACAAAATCTCATCTCTTGTAAACAATTATTTCTTACTTTCTAATCCTTATATCTGTTTTTTTGTTACCTTATAGCATCAAATAGGGCTTCAGTACAATATTGAATAGAAGTGGTCTTGAATGATACCTTTGTGTCATGTTTAATCTCAACTTTTAATTCCACTACTAACTATATTGACTGATGCGTTATTTCTATAGCTACTCTTAACTAATTAGGAAAACCTATTCTTATTTTGTTGACTTAACCTGAATGATTGTTGAATTTTGTCAAATATCAAAAATTTTTGGTGCATTCATCTAGATTGTTTACTTTTTCTTCTTTATTAATGTAATAAGTTATATTGACTTTTAATAGACTTCATTTTTCGAGCATAGGCTCGTAGCAAAATTGAGTAGAAAGCACAGAGAGTTCTCATATACCCCCATACGAATACAGCCTCCCCAACTATCAGCGTCCCCTACTAGAGGGAAGCATTTGTTATGGTCGATGAACCTGCACTGATACAACATTATCACCCAAAGTCCATCATTTACATTATTGTTTGTTCTTGTAATGACCTGTATCTGCCACCGTAGAATCAAACAGAATAGTTTCACTGCCTGAAAAATTCTCTTTACTTCACCTATTCTTCCTTCTTGTCCCCTAATCCTTGACAAATATCGATCTTTTTACTGTCTCTACAAATTTTAGCTTTTCCAGAATGTCATATAGTTGGAATCATATTAAATGTAATCTTTTCTGTTAGGTATCTAATGGTTTCTCACTGGGGCTTCCCAGGTGACTCTGGTGGTAAAGAGCCTGCCTGCCAATGCAGGAGCGACATAAGAGATGCTGGTTCGATCCCTGGGTTGGGAAGACCCCCTGGAGAAGGAAATGGCAACCCACTCCAGTATTCTTGCCTGGAGAACCCAATGGACAGAGGAGCCTGGCATTCTACAATCCATAGGATCACAAAAAATCAGACACTACTGAAGCAACTTAGCATGCAGTGGAATATCATTAGTGTTTAATTTTCAGTTCTCTAATGACATGATTTAACATATTTTCATGTGTTATTTGCTATTTGTGTTGTGTTTTTTTTGCTAATGAGGTGTCTGTTCAGGTCTTTGCCCATCTTTTAAATTGGGTTAGTTTTCTTCCTTGTTGCTGAGTTTTAAGGGTGGTTTGTATATTTTCCTTAACAGTCCTTTATCAGATATGTATTTTCTGGATATTTTCTCATAGTCTGTGCTTGTCTTCTCATTCTCTTGAGGAATTACATTGAATTTAAACATTACTGTAACTTGCATTCTGGGATTTGCCCAAGTTGACTGCATTGTATTAATACACAGATCTACACAGATATATATATGTATATGTACATACAGAATTCACTTCATAATATTATGTGTATAAAATTTGAATCTTTGTTTATGAGATGGATTGTCCCAAACATTTTTTTATAATTCTGTTGTCAAATACTAATATCAAATTTTGCTATCTTCAAAAAAGTAGTTGTGAAAATTTGCTTTTCTATTCTCCTTTTGTTATAACAAATAATTTTGTAACAATTTTGAAGACTTCACATAAAATTGGTGTTATTTTTTCCTTAATTATTTGGAAAATTAATGGCTGGAACCATCTAAACTCGGAATTCTCTTTGTGAGAATGTTTTAAATTACAGACTTGATTTCTTTAAGATACAGAACTATTCTGTTTTTTTATTGTGTCTGGTATGGTAAGTTTTTAAAAAATGTATTGAAATGTCAAATTTATTTGCATTAACTTATTCACAGTATCCTCTTATCTATTTGGGGAGCACTATATTGATGTCCCTCTTTATTTCTAATATTGTAATTTGGTGTTTTCTCTTTTTTTCTCTTGGAAAGTCTTATCCTTACCCTTATACCAGGATTTCTCTTTTAGCAAGCCCTCTTTAAAAACCCAACTTTTGGCATTGTTGATTATTTTCATGTGTACTTTATTATTTTAAAATTTTGTTTGTTTGTTTGTTTACTGTTTTCTTCACTTTATTGAGCTTTATTTGCTATTCTTTTTTTTTCCTTGAGATGTATAATTTGATCAGTGATTTTTAGCTTTCTTTTTTTCTAACATTTGTGTTTAAGGATAAAAATGTTCTTCTAAGTGTGGCTTTAGGGGTATCTTACTAATTTTTTATGTCATATCTGCATAGTCATTCAGTTCAAGATCTATTCTAATTTCCACTCTTATGCTTGGTTTTTTTTTTTTGGCCCTGGATTATTTGAAGTCCATTGCTTAATTTCTAAGCACTTAGGCCTGCTCGGTTGTTTTTTGTAAATAATTTCTAGGTAATTCCACTTTGGCCAGAGAATATGCTCTGCATTATTTCAGTCTTTTCGAATTTGTTGACACTTTCTTTATAGCCTGGTGTATGTTTGATTTGAGTGAACATTTTGTGTTGTGCAATGTCTGGAGTTTTTATGTGCAGTGTTCTTCCAGTATTCATGGGTATGTGTGTTGGTATGATTGGTTCCCTAATCATGCTATTCAAATCTTTTATATGACTCCTGAATTTTCCTTTCACTTACTGAGAGGTCTCTGACTTTCTGCTATCATTTTGGAGTTGTCTCCTTCAGTTATGTCAATTTTTGTTTCATGTATATCTTAGATTATTTGATATGTATAAATTTAATACTTTTGCATCTTCCTGAACAACTGACTCCTTTATCGTTATACAACTTTTTATTTTTAGTAATATTTCTTACTTGTAAATCTAATTTACTTAATATTTATATGTATGTACTTTCTCTTATGGTTAATATTTTTATTATATTCTGCCTCCATTCCTTTACTTTTAAATTATCTGAGTTTTTATATTTAATTTCTTAGTTTCTTATAAGCAGCATAGAATATTTTTAAGTCATTGTGAAATTTTCCTTCTAATTACAGCATTAGCCAGTTTAACATTTAATATAGTGACCTCTTAACATATCTAACATAAGTTCCTTCTGATTCATCCTCTCTTTTCTTAATCATCTCTTCTGTTGTGTCTACTTGTCTGTTAAATATATCAATTGAATTCTTAGTGTGACCTGTTGTGTTTCACACTTGAATTTTCATTTGATTCTATTTTATAGTTTTCAATTGTTTGCTAAATTTATGTTTTGTCCTCTAATGACTTTAAAATATCTAGCCGACATGTTCAAGTCCTTGGCTAATTACTCCCATATTTGAATCTTTGGTAGCTCTGTACTTTTTTTTTTTCCCCTGAATTTGGGGACATTTGTTTTTGTCTCTTGGTATGCACATGATATTTTATAGAATATCTAATCCTGAGTGCAACATTGTAGAGCTCATTTGAGACTGTGAATAGTGTTATTTTCCTCCAGAGGAAATTTATTTTGTTTTGGGGAGGCAGTTAGAGTAGGGAAAAATCACCTCAATCCAGTTAATGGTGTAGAAGTTAGCTTACAAACTTGGTGAGGCAAGATCTATTTATTTCTAGTTACCCCTCCCTCTGTGATATACTTCTTCAGAGGCCAGCTGAAAATCCTGGATATCTATTTGCACCCCTTCTTTCTGGCACACTTCATATTTAATTCTGTCCTTCAAGATCTGTAAGACTGTTAAATGTTTGGTTCAGCTTCTACACCTCTAAGTTGCAGCTTAAGAATTGAAAATTGCCTCAGGGCAAAAGTAACCCTTGGTGTCAGGGATGTGTCTCTGTACTTCCATCTTCTGTACTTCCTTTTCCTCCAGGATTTAATGCCCTCATGTCCCAGCTGCCTTAGTAAGTCTGTGAGGGCTCCAAATAAAATTTTCTGTACCTATCTTCCTCGCCACTCGTAGTTGTTTTTCTGAGGAATGTTGGTCTACAACCATCTCATCTACCATACTCAGCAAATTGAGTCTTACTTCACCCATCTTGAATTTGAGGCTAAACAGTGATGCTCAGTAATAAGGATCATGAAAAAGGAAATCCACCTCCACCACTTTCTCTCCTCAGTCTTTCTAATGCTAAAGTTAAGCCTTTTTCTATTCAAGCCCCTATTTCATGTCTCACTCTTGGGTAATTGTTTAAAAATCCTCATAACATAGTACTAATTCTTAAGGTGAAAGTCTTCCTAAGAGATGCCTACATTTTATTAATAGAGCAGATATGAAGGCTAACAACTTCTGACAGAAATATCTATGATGGAATAATAGAAGAGGGAAAATTGTTATTGTTTGCATGGCTCTCAGTAATAACATGGGGCCATCTACACACCACAGCCAACTTTGCCTTCAGATCTCCCCTCTCCATCTGAAACCCTTCCTCTTTTCCATGCATTTATTGCAAGTTGCTTCCTCATACAAAGGGGAGCTTGCCCTACTGAGCCTCCGTGTAAGCTGAAGAATTTAATCATCCAACTCAATGCTGCCCACCAGCTAGCCAAATTCATCGCCCTTTTAGAAAAGAGTTAACCTGTTTTATCTACTATGAGCAAGAGGCAAAAAGAGATAAATTTCTTCCACTTCATCCTATAAAGCAAATCCCCAATACTCCATGAAGGAGATTTTAAACAATGCACAATTAAGCCATTGGTTGTCTCTTTGACCTGGAGAAATTCATTTAACTTCTCTCAGGCTTGATTTCTTCACCAACAAAGTGGGTCTGGCAACAATATTTATTTCATAAAGTTGTTGTGAAGATTACAGGAAATAATGCATGTGATTATTATTTGAGTGACTTTTCATTATTATTTGAGCGACTTTTCAGATTCCACAAAGGGTTTGAAATAAATATTCAAAAATTAAGGAGTATGAAGTTCTTTCTAAAGTGAAAAAAGGGCACTACTGAAAACTTTTGCTGCTGCTTTTTAGTAGTCAGTCATAGCCCCCATTTGGAGAAGAGAATAGCAACCCACTTCAGTATTTTGCCTGGAGAATCCCATGGACAGAGGAGCCTAGTGGGCTGCTGTCCATTAGGTCACACAGAGTTGGACATGGCTGAAGTTACTTAGCATGCATGCATGCATTGGAAAAGGAAACGGCAACCCACTCCAGTATGCTTGCCTGGAGAATTCCAGGGACGGAGGAGCCTGGTGGGCTGCCGTTTATGGGGTCACAGAGTCGGACACAACTGGAGCGACTTAGCAGCAGTAGCATAGCCCCCTTTTGACTCAAATCAAAATCTTAGGCCCTAACTTGACTCAGATGGTTGTGTCCATTGCTCCTGTGCCTGCTTTTCTTAAATAGTGGATCTTAATCAACCGAGGAGGTATTGCAGGAAGCCAGCTAACTGGGAATCACTTTCTGAGATGTAGACTCTGAGGCCTCAAGGGGTGAAGGGTCTTCTTACTTTTAGGCTGAGTGGGAAGATGTTACAGACTGTGCTCTGATTCCAGAAAAGTAAGGATTATTTGCTTCTCCAGACTCTTGGTCTCACATCTGGATGAGTGTGAGGATAGGTATATAGAGTTGATAACCAAATGAGTTCCTTTGTGATCCTAAGTTGTGGCCCATCTTCTTCATGAAATTGTCTTTTGGTCTTCAGTGACTCCTTCCTTCATATCATTTTCTGCCATCACAGTTTCATTGCTGATGACTCTGGATGGCCAAGGACTTTCTGATGAAAATGATTTTTGACACTGAAAATCCAAATCATATTTGAGAATGTGATCTGGTGACAGCATGAATAATAGTCATTCCTTATGTTAGTTGGGGTCTTACTCATCACAGTCTGTGTTTGCTTATATCATTGACCTGTGTAGAAGTTTAAAACAGAATAGACTGAAAGAATAGCCATAATTGCCATTTGCCAAGTGTATTTTGTGTACAAAGTGTCTTCACTTTCATTTCTTATCATTTAAATTTCATACAAATCCTTTAAAGTGGACACTATCATTGTCCATTTTAAAGAATGGCAGTTGAGACTCAGAAGGCAAACGATTTGCTCAAGATCATGAAACCAGTAAATGATGTGGTCAGATTTTCAACTCAGTTTGTTTAGCTGGCAATATCATGGTCCTTTAATAATACTTTGCTGTCTCTCCCAAGTGCTTTTCTTCAATATGTAAAGTGAGATGGTACCTTGGCTAAGGAGCCATGTCAAGTATGATAGGTAGGTGAGTCAGGAGTAGATTTTTAAATCTCCTAAACCTTAGCCCAGCTCTCTTTCTACTGATTACACAATTTTATATCAGTTAATACCTCAACTTTTGGAAATGGGTACTTTGTGAACCTCTCTATTTAAGAAAGACATTTGTGGTGCTGAAGGTAGAACATTAAACATCCTAATTCAAAATAACCAATCAAAAATTCAGATGTCTAAAGAGTTGCCATTTCTACGGTATATGGATCACCATCAAATTTACTTAATATCAACATCATTATGCACAATTTAATTTCTAATTCAGGAAAACAAGCCTGGGTCTCTTGGTGGCTTTGTTATCGATGTCACCATTATTTTTGAGCCATTAGTATCAGAAATAGAGAAGTTACTAGAACATTAAATTAGAGAGAATTGGGGTACCTCAATTTCTTGTTTTACTGTGTACTTCTGTGTCTGAGCCAAAGCACTCATATTACAAGACTTAGGCAGGTTTTGGAGCTTAGACAGCTCTTTCTTATTGAATTCGTTCTTTGTTGACTGAGAGAGACTCTAGAAGCCAGCCTATCTTGGATAGTAATGATGCTTTGAACAGCTCTGTTACTCCTCTTTAAAAGCTCATAAACTTTTCTGAAAGAAGAACATGTGTCTAGGGCTTACGCGCAGATCCTGGCCCAGGCCCCTCCATGGAGGCTGGCTTGATGTTGATTTCATGACTCATTGTAGGTTCATCCACCCTGATTTTCTTTCCAGGTCCCTGTGAACTATGGCAAGGCTGGAAAGTCCAAGAACTTGGCCCCAGTTCCTCTCCCTGAGCTCCTTTTTTGCAGAATTTCCACTCCAGCTCCTCTTTCGGGCCCCTCAATAGGCGATACACATGGGATAAATGGGGAACAGATACCGGCTCAGGATACAGAGAGGGGAATGACTGCCTAGCTGTGGAGCTCGGCAACACGCAGCACTTCCAGCATGCGTCTGATGGTGAACACGTAAATAGCCTGGTGTATCTGAACAAAGAAAACACATGCAGGAATACTAAATCTTAGCAAGATAAGGCTCCGTCAGAGAGACCAAGAGAAGGAGACCAGGAGGATCTGAGAAGGGGTTAATTGAGGGTGAGGGCAAGTTTTACTCTGTTACCAAATTGACCCATTTGTATCCGTTTACCTTTTTCCCTTGAGTCACTCTCATTTCACTTGCTGGGAAATGGACTGAAACTTGGTGTTAGCAGAGGGAATAACTATGTGGATCTCATGTACACACACACACACACAGCAGAGGTATGCCAGCTCTCTTCCTTGCTGTCTGAGGAATCTACTAACCAATTCTTTCATTGTCCACTGCAATACAAATGTAAAAATATGAGAAGTTAAAAAGAAGTTACAAACTACGTTATTTTTTTCACCAAACCATGATGTCACGGACTTACCTCACCTTTAGTGCAGCCAAGCGAATAATGTGTACTGAGCTTTCTATCATGTACCATTATAATTAGCTCTGTCAGGTCTTAGCCCTGCAACCCTCATGCAGATAATATGATAATATGTCTTCATAACCAAGTGACCTTACATGCACAATATTTCTCCCCTTATGAAGATTGCATGTCAATAAAGTAATTGAGTCTCGGAGGCTGCAGCGAGGGAAGATTTAGATGATTGGACATGCGGAGCAGTGATGTATGACCATTATTATTCCTCTTGTCAGGGAGGCGCGTACAAGCGAGGATGGCCAGGAGATGACAGGGATGACGGGTTGCGTTTCATTAAAAAAAATATTGCTGTTAATCACCACTCTATTCTTTTCAAAGTCACTGAGGAAAGAAGCTCTTTTTTCATTTTAGCTCGCGATGAACATCCCAAATGGGAGCTCATCATCAGGTTTCCAGTCTCAGTCCCTCACAGGGCATCTTTCTTCCCATGCACGCTAACTTAAGATTTTAATGACAAGATCAGCAATGGGGATGTGGGCAGGGGCCACCCGACCGCTCTGCCTTAGGGCTCCTTGGATTTCCATGAACAGAAGGATGCATGCTGAGATGGAAAATCGCTTCCCCTCCTCTCCCTGAGAGGAGTGTGCTCACAGGCTCTATAAACAGAAATCAAATGGGAGCGAACCCAATCTGAGACAACTATTTTTACTTGAATTAATTTGTTTGGACAGTTTTAACACTTGGAACATTTATATTTCCATACTTTATAAAAGCAAACATGCTGTTTCTCTAGCTGTAAATTTATCTTATGATATCATAACAGCTGGAAACTTGTAGCCTGGTAGGATTTTGTTTCATATTTAAACAGCTTGAGAAATATGCTGGAAACGAGGTATATTTTTCCCTATCTCTGTGTGTTTTCCTATCTCCTCTTGTATTAGACTACCCTAGGAGTGTTGACAGTATCACTGGTAGGGTATTGAGAATTTCTGTTAGGCTGGCATTGTTAATTGCTGCTCCATTGCAAACACTCTTCCTATAAATGCTGAGAATGCTTGAGAGCTCTTTCTAGGGGTGTTGGAAGAGTCTTTCCAAGGGGAAAGAAAAGCTAATAGCAGAAGCATCTTTTGTTGGCAAAGGGGCTTCTGAAGTCTTTAAATCTTCGTTCATAAGTAATTGACTAAGATCTAGCAGCCTTGAAGGAAAAGAAGCTGATGGTATCACTTTTTAGTCATAGTATTAGCCTTATGATTTATGGTGTAAAATTAGCCACTGCATCCTCTCATTACTAGTGCTGAGTGATTTCTCCGGCCAGCAGGAGAGAGTTGTATGGAATTGAGAACCGGGTTTGTGTGTCTCATTGAGCCCTACCATTTCCTCCTAGGGAGGCCCACTGAATGTTTTTGGAGAAGGAGATGTTATTTTTCTTTGGTTTTGTTCTGCCCTATAAAAGAAAAGACCAAACACAAATAAATTACTTGAAGGAGCTTGAATGTTCAAAGGAAAAGTTAGCCTGTGGGTGACCCAGGAATAAAGGTATAGAATAGAGTTTCAGATGGGGTCATTAAGTGATTTCAACCTCTTCATCCTGCCATCCCTCTCCTTCCCCAAAAATCTAAGGCCGGAACTTTCTGATATTTTTTTCCATTGAATAGTATCTGGACTAAATCTCAGTTGCTCAGTCATGTCCGACTCTTTGTGACCCCATGCACTGTAGCCTGCCATGCTTCTCTTTCATGGGATTTTCCAGGCAAGAATACTGGAGTGAATTGCCATTTCCTACTCCAGGGGATCTTCCCAATCCAGGGATGGAACCTGTGTCTCCTGCATTAGCAGGCAGATTCTTTACTGCTGTGCCACCTGGGATAGTAGTATATTAGTATCTGGACTAGAGATTATTTCCCCATTTGTACAGGCTTTCCCTGATGAATTCAAAACCACCTAATAGATTTCAGGAGTACTAGTAAGACTAATGATTTCAGAAGTTCAAAATCCCTATTCAGATGCTGACATTGAAATTTTACAAGTGGAGTTTCATCTCTTTAGTTCAAGGACTTGGTTGCTGGTAAGACACACAACTCTCTGGGAGAACAGATTAACCTGTTATCCATTATTTATACCTCAGTGAGAAAAAAGAATCTACATATTTTCTGAGTAATGTAAGAAGAGAATAAGCAAGATAATAACGAGGTATCTTGAAGGTGAATTTACTGGCTAAGGTGGGATGATTCACAAATATGCATAGATGCAAAAAGGACCTGTAATGAGGAGCTTTATACCACTGAAACACAGCCTTACTGACTTGAGTTTGCTCGAGCCCTTCCACAGTCCAGCTTTCTCCTCACCCCCATCAGCCCTCTTTCCTGGATGGCAATTCTATCAAGAGCACAGACCTCACAATCAGACTGTGTGAATTCAAATCCCAGTTCTTCCACTTACCAACTCTGGGACTTGAGGAAGTCACTTAACTTCAGTTTTCTCATTTTTAAAAAGCAGGATAATAATGCCTTTCTCTAGGAATGTAATAAACATAACAGTCTTAGAACAGCATATAACAAAGTTCTGTAAATATTGTCTACTCTGGTGATACCCACCTTGTATTTGTGGTACTTGGTGGTCACGATGATGGTAAGAGTTAACAGATCTTAACTATATTAAATATATTGGAAAATTTTTCCAGTATATAATTTCCCTTTGTAAAGCTTGAATCTGGACTAATTGTTTTTGAACTATTTTAAGTTCCAGTATTTGTAAAAGTCTGAGCTTTCTAGATGGCAGTGGGAGTGGGTGAGGGTCCTGGCCCACATGCTCCTCCTTTACCTGTTCCATCTCCCCACAGACAGCCACAGTTCTCTAGGGCCACCAATGACAAAAAGAACGCATAACATGGGGGAGAGAGGATAATTCTAATTGAGTGCAAATCCTCATCCCCTCTCTCCAAGTTTCTTGACTCCCATGCCTTACCCCAAACAACCTTCCAGTTAGAAGGGAACTTAGAAATTATCTGCCCTAAGATTTCCACGTTGAGCTCTCTGAAGCTCTCCTGTTCTGAAAGATACAGCAAGGAACATGTACGTGACCCAGCAGTGCTGAGCTGTGGCTTCCACCATCTCAACTCCATTTTCTTTTCATATTTGAGTCTAATGAATATAGATAGCATTTATTAATAACTAAAAAAATGTATTGCTCATATAACAATAAAAGATTTTAAGATCAGTGGCCTAGTCAATCTTGTTTGGTCTATGGATGAGACCTAGATTAGGCTTGTTGCATGGTCGCTGCTTAGTACATTGCTCACAGACTCTATCATTAGAATCTTAGCCCTTTCCCCATCTGTTCCTACATAGGTGTTTCCAGAGATTAAAGGCTTTCCCCCTGACTGTCCCTTCTACTCCACACCCTGGATGATCTCTTGAATGATTGTGGCACTAGCATATGGTTGCTATGGCATGTTAGCATCCATGTCCACCAGCCCAGTGACAGCTCTGAGTGTAGTCCCGAAGGCCCAGGAAGAAGGATCAAATAGATGAATGAGGTATCAGGAAAATAGAAGAGGTGAGGGCAGCAATTGAGCCACATCAACTCCAAAGTGCAGGCGAAGCATCCACTGTCATTTTGCACTAGAAGGGCTTTGACCACTGGAGGAAGATTAATATCTCTCAGCCCACGAGTTATCTGACCCTTCCATCAGTGGGGCCTGGGCTCCTGCTAACAGATATACGAGCTGTTGGGCACTCCCGCCTGGAGCTGCCAGCACAGCAGCTTGGATCCCTTGGTCTTTATTTCCATCCTCTCCCCCTGTTTTTTGTCACTGTGTCATGTCAAATCATTGTCAGGTGGCAGACTGCACACCCCCCAAGTACAAAGGTATCAGGTTTCAGGACACAGGCTGAAAAGAATATAATAATGGGAGCCAGAACTCAGCACAGACCACTTATCAGGCAAGGAAACAGCTAATAAGTGTTGCTAGTGGTTTCTGTGGGGGAGGCCCTGGAGTGCATTTCCTGGGCAGGCAGGTGTAGCCCGGCCTGTCCCGGGGTCCAGTTACAGACAGGCTAGTGCGATTTGTATTGATGCCTGTCACTTCATGGCTGCCAAGCTGTTGATTCTGTGAAAGACCAAAGGCTCTGGTTATCTGGTAATCAACACTGCTCTCAAGAGCAACGTGGGGGAAATTGGAGAAACAGAAATAGCCTTTCCCAAGGAGTGACTGAGGCCATGGATCATGTTGCTGGTTTGTGTTTTCCTTTGGCCCCAGCCTTTAGATTGCTCCAGCCTGTCCTTCCCCTGTATCACCAGGTAGCCATTCTCATTTGTCACAACATCGAATTCTCACCCACGGTCCCCACTTCCCATCCTTTGATAAACTAGAGTGTAACTAGGATGGCTTGTATGATACCATAGGAAATAAGAATGCTTTTGCATCTCCAGGCAGAAATTCAATCTGTTACTTCTGACAAATTCCCAAATCCAAATGCATGGTTACTGCTTAAGCTTATTATTAATCCCACTCCACCTCACCTGTGCTGAAGACTTAAGTCTCTTTAAAAACGCAAAAATTAAAATCCTGAAGGATTAGTAACAGAAGAATAAAAAACATAATTATTTCTTTGCATAATTCATTTTCTTGATAACTGTTGCTTTCTCAGCTCCTTTTCTGTTTCTCATTCCAGAACTTTAATATCTTATTTCTCCAAACCATCAATGCCTTGATCATACTAAACTCTGAACAGACAGCCTCCTACCCACTGATAAAGGCACCACTCTTGATTCTTGGGCTTTGTTACAATTTTAATCGATCAATCTCTCTCTCTCACTCTCTCTCTCTCTCCTTTCTTTATTCAATTCTCTTCTTCTATATATCTCTCTTACCACCACCTCCCCCCATTAAAAAAAAAACAGCACTGAAAAGAGGAAGAAGCATGCTTGTGCCTTCTATTTGCACAGAATATTTCATAAAGTGCCTATCACTGCTTTGTTAACTTATCAACCCAATTATTCATGCTTCCATCCATCTACCTATCCACTTAATAAATTCTACTGAGCATTCACCATCAGTTACGCTCTGGTTAGCTGTTCAGGAGACAATGAATAAGATGAGTTCTCCTTCTGCAAAGAGCTTACCACCTGGTAGAAGAAAGAGCCAGTACTGGATATGAGTATTATCACTTAAGTGATATGTGATAAGTGCTACAGATGTGTGTATGGTGTACATGTGTGCATAGATATATACAAGCATGCCTGTGCTATACACACACAGAAGGAAGTACAGCCGCCATCTAACCCTAAGTGTCTGGTTGACTTTTAGCTTTTTCATTCATTCATGGATTAGTCCAGTAGATCATTATTATATGTTAATAGCAAGATACTGGGTTAGCTCTTGGGTTTATAAAGGTAAATAAGACATAGACCCTTCTTGTTCTTAAGTTTCCTGTGAAAAGCAGCCTGAAATGAACCCACCCTGATCTTTCTGACCATGGACCAAGCCATTCTCTTCTAGTTTGTTTAAATTTATAGGTAAATTAAGAATCATCTATGTTGCACATTTGTTCCCTGTTCTCAAGGATTTGTTATTGCTATTTAGTCACTCAGTCATGTCTGACTCTTTGTCACCCCATGGACTGTAGTCCACCAGGCTCCGCCATCCATGGAATTCTCCAGGCAAGAATACTGGAGTGGGTTGCCATTTCCTTCTCCATAGGATCTTCCAGACCCAGGGATCGAACCTGTGTCTCCTGCACTGGCAGGCAGATTGTTTACAGCTGAGCTACCTGGGCTTCCCTGCGGCTGCTAAGTCATTTCAGTCGTGTCCGACTCTGTGCAACCCCACAGATGGCAGCCCACCAGGCTCTGCCGTCCCTGGGATTCTCCAGGCAAGAACACTGGAGTGGGTTGCCATTTCCTCCTCGAATGCGTGAAAGTGAAGTCGTTCAGTCGTGTCCAACTCTTAGCGACCCCATGGACTGCAGCCCACCAGGCTCCTCCGTCCATGGGATTTTCCAGGCAAGCATACTGGAGTGGGGTGCCATTGTCTTCTCCATGGGCTTCCCTAGATATAATCAAATACCTACTTGCAGAGAAATGTACAGATTATCTGGCCCAAGTCCCTCTTGTTTGCAAATGAGAACACTGAGGCCCTGGTGGAAGTGACATGACTTCTCTAGGTCACATGGGGCATCATTGGCAGAACTGTAACTTAGCCCTTGGTCAGGCTAAGACATTTCTTCCCACATCCAGAGCCCCACGGTGACCTCAGGATAAGTCCCCTTTGCATGAGGTTCTAGAACCGTGTGCATTCTCCCAGGCCACTAGAGAGTGACTCATTGGGCTGAGGGTGTTGTGTGACACTCCTCAGAGCAGGAGGGAGAGGCTGTCACAGGGAAGGAGCTGAAAAGGCAACCCAGGACTCTGGGTCAGGAACAGTCACACAGATCAAACATTTTACCTTCCTGCTTTGCAGAAAGGCTCAAACAAACAAACAAACAAGGAGGAGATGTAATGCCCTGATCAGCTGGTGCTGCTGTTTTCAGCAGCACACTTCATTCTGTTGGGAGGCCCTGTACCATGTCCCCTGCTCGTCTTGTCTTTAGTAGACTCTTTTCACAAGTCATCAGAGCACCATCCCAAGAGGAGTCAGTCCTGGGGTTATCAGTTCATTAGGCCACACCAGTTCTCAGAAGCTGTTACCCAGAAACAGAATTCAAGGATAATGATTTCTCTCTTTGGTCCTCCTGACACTCTTCTTTCTGGCAAAGGCAATGGGGGTAAAAATGACTAAACAAATGATGAAAAGAAAGATTATACTCCAGATGGCTTGTTAGGCCTTGGGAGAAACTGGGTGGACTAAGCAAATGCTTTGACTACTGGGATATTAGTTACTTCCCCAATTTCTAGTTTCATTCCATCTGTTGGCTCTGAAAAAAGAGGAAGTGCAAGGCTTTAGTTACACTGAAACATCAGATGTGTTCTGTACGCTGAGAGGAGCCTCTTCTGTGTTGAGTCCTGATCGGTTTCCATACCACCACACAGTATCTCCAATGTTCTCATTTTAGAAGCAAGTGAGTTAAGTACTGCAGTGGCAGAATTGGTGAAACAGGCTGTCAGGAACAGAGAGAGGAACATTCATTAACACTTTGTATAAGTTAAAAATAAGCTTGTGAAGAAAAGGCTCCATTGTCACTGGGCTGTGAATGATGGCAGGGAGGAGAATCAAGCCAGGTTTGTGGTCCCTCCCATGACCAAGGTCGCTCGGGGTTTTGGCAGAATATGGGACGTGCTGAGTGCAGGGCTAACCCTTCACTCTGCTGCCTTCACCTGTTCTGTGTGTTTCACTGGACCCCTGGGTGCCCACGTGGGATGAGCAGTGCACTTCCAGGTGGGCTTCTTGCAACATGAGCTGCTGATTGCTGTGACAAGATGCTGGCTCTAGGGGAGGCACCTCGTGGCCCCATGCAAGAGCATCTGTGTTCAGGGAAGGGAAGTCCAGCCTCTATGCTCTTTGTGTCCAGACAGACACTCACAGTTTCCAGGAATAAACAAGGACATTTCTAAATCTGTCTTGGATCTTCACTCACTTTATCTTTGGCCATGGAATGTTGACAAATACTCAGTATAGTTGAGTAACCTTCTGTAGGTCAGAGCAGGCTCCATTCTGAATGAGTGTAGAAAACTCATAAATCTGGTCAAGCCTCTGATTTGTCAGGGGAACAATGCTTCCTGGAGAGAGACTACAGCCAGAAACAGAGCCCACGTGAACCTACATCCTTTCTCTCTCCATGTGCTACTTGTGCTGCTGGTTCTTCCCACTCTTTCAAGTGATGTCCACTGATTTGCGAGCACAATTTCTCCTCTTTGTGGACAGAGCTTTTGGGTCAAGCCCTGTAGAATCATGAGGACACAGACCCAGTGGTGTCTGAATCCTAGCAGTGGGCTCATTGCCTTGAATTTTTACAATCTAAATAAATGTATAAATCCATAAATTAAATGGGACGGATGAGAACAGCTGAAAGAACAAGAGGAACTTGAGTTTTAAAACTTGAGCTAAGGAATGGGTCCAGGCTCAGCTGGTCTCATTCTTCTGCTCTAACAGCTCAGCGGACCAGATAACAAAGGATCCCTCTTGCAGCTGTTTTCCTTCAAGTTAGAGAATTTTAGAGCAACAAACGAAATCAGAGATTATCTTTGCAGATGGAGAAATTTATGTCTGAAGAAATTAAGTGACTTTCCCAAGGTTAAAGAGATATTTGTCACCATAGCTAAGATAACAGTAAAGCTTCTCCGAGTACCTTAGTTGGGTTTTTCTGTTCTTTCTTTTTTTTCATTTGGCTCCTCCATCCACACCACACCCACCCTGCAGGAAATGTTTATTATGGACCTATTGTGCCCAAAGTTCTAGGAAGGCTTCTCTGGGTCCCAGGGTCTGAGTAAAGCCTGATTCATAAACTCAAGTGATGCATACCAGATGAGGAAAATAGACATGGCAAGAGGTAACTGTAAAACAGGACAGAAAAATGGGATGATGATGTGCAGAATTTGGTGATGTGGCACCAGGCCTCAAAGTCTGAAAGAAAATGTGAGAGCAAAAGTAGCAGGATGCATCTTTGAGAAAAGAGCCACAGGGGAAGCAGACTGGGTACATTTGCCGCTTTTCTTTGCCTTCTTGATGATGCTTGTTTGGTTGAATGTCTAACAGGCAAGCCCTCTGGATTGAGTCCCATTTCCCCACCAACATAGGGATGATGATCACTGATGCTTACTCTGGGCCAGTCCTCCACTAAGCGCCTCACCTGCTACTGTCTTTGGTCCTCACAGCAGCTGTGAGGTGGGCTCTGTCACTCATTTTCAGATGAAGAAACTGAGGCTGGGGGAAGTAATTTGTCCAAAGATGCCCCACTAGTCGGAGGTAGCAGTCTGTTTCCAATGCAGCTTCACTTTCCCTCAGTGCAAAACCGTGTTTTCAAAGGCGGGATGGAAATGGAGCAGGCCTGGACACCATTTGACCACTCTGTGCTCTTCCTGTTTAGATCTAAGGACTTCCTTGCCTGAACCGGAGTGGAGACGCAGCAGGGCAGGGCTAATCTGGGGTTTTCAAAGCAGTGCCATGCCGAATAGGTCTCCAGAAGGCTTAGAGGACCCTGTCAGGGGCTCTTTATGCATTTTATGGTTGGTTGAGTTTTATGACCCCAAAGAATCCATTCTTTGTTTTATTTATTGCAGACCTGAAACACCAGGGTTTGCTTTTTCTTCAAACTTATGACGCATATTGCATGACAGAATTATTTTTCATTTTTGTTTTTCTTTCAGAGCCTTGGAATCCTGTTAGGAAATTTCTAGTACAAGCATTTGGGGGAGATGCCACTACTCAGGTTGGGCATCTGGGAGAGATAGACAAGCCCTTATTACAGCGTGGAGGATGGGGAGATTACCTGGCCAAGTATCATTTCAGGTTGTGGCAGAAAGAGATTAGCTCCAATTTATCGCTGCTCACATTTTCCTCTTTTCCTCCAGTTTTCTGAGTGTCATGGAAATGATATTTGTGAATCCCAGGGGCCTCTCACAGTGGTGTCAGTTTAGAGATCTTCCCAGATACATCTAAATGTGGATATAAAATGTAATGGGAAGAAATTGAGAAAATATCTGTTTCTTGATTCTTTATTACTGTGGAGTTAAGAAAGCTATTTCTCATGCTATTTCATAAATTTGAATCCAAATGTGTATGTTAATTTGTATTCGGATGGTTTGGGGATGATTCAAACATGGAGTTTTCTTTTTATAAAGTTTGTCAATTTTCTGGCAATTTGTAGATATATATTTAGACAGTGTTTATGTGTGCACTGATTGTGTGCACATATACTGTGTTATCAAAATTGAGCCTAACTGAACTATGATGGAAAGTTAATATAAGTACATTAAAATAGATAGGTAAAAAAGAAGTGCTTTGTATTTGAACTCGGTATTTGATTTTAAAATATAAACATGAATGAAATTCATTTTCAGCTGCTTACTCCATTAATATTTTGCCTAAATTAGAGTATGGCAAAGACAAACATACAAATTTTTCTCTCAGTCTGTTACAGTCTCTGTGGTACAAAACCACACAGGTAGACTGCAGACTCTGTAATTACTGCAAGCCCCAAGATGAGAGTTTTGAATTTCACTGAAAATTTTGTGAGACAGCAATACTCCAAGAGAGATATATGGAAGATTTAAGTGTGTGACATTACCTTTTTCCCTAATATTGATAGTGATTTTACTAATTAGGGCCAATTATGTAATTTTTGCCTGGGCTGTGGTTGACTGGGTTTGGAGTACTTTGCTGTTCAGACATAATCTATTCTTCTGACTCAGAAACAATGCTCTCTCCTTGAGCTGCTCAGTTTTTAGCAGGGAGAGGGTCCAGTTGGTAGATACAGCTTCAGGTGATAAGAAGCAAAGATGTTTGTAAAGTTTGGAAGGAGTCCAGTGAGCTCCTTAGTTCCATTCAAGTGGTGTAAACCACAGAACTATCTTTTGACCAGCTTCAGGATAAGATTATTCTTGCCTAGAGGACAGGAGGGTTACCAATGTACCCTGATCCTTAGTACTGAATACAGGCTTTCATAGTGTTCTCTCTTACTCAGCACACCTGAGAGGTGCCTGCAGGGATGACCAGAGTAATGGCTTGATGCAGGGTGTAAGAGGGAGGTGTCTTTGGAGCTCTCTTCAAACACTGTGTAATTTAAAAATATCACAGGCAGAAGATCAGCTAGCATCATGTCTTCTGAATGAACTCTGACCAGAAGGCAGGCTTTTTAGGGCAGAGGTCCTCAAACTATAAGGTGGAGAAGAACTCCTTGGGGAGGTCCTTAAAATTCTTGCCCACTGCCCGCCAGAATTTCTGATCTACAAGGTCTGGAGTAAAGCATATGAATACACCTCAATATTGGACCTTTGGAGAACTGCAGTACTCAAGCTCAAGTAATTAACTCTTAGATAATTAAAGACAGAAGAATGGTTGAAGAATCCAGTACATGCCGTAAGCCAGTGATGCCAAGGTTATAGTGTGTGCATGCATGCTAAGTCACTTCAGTTGTGTCTGACTGTTTGCGACCCTATGGACTGTAGCCTGCCAGGCTCCTCTAGCCATGGCATTCTCCAGGCAAGAATACTGGAGAGGGTTCCCATGCCCTCCTCCAGGGGATCTTCACAACCCAGGGATCAAAACTTCATTTCTATGTTTCCTGCATTTGCAGGCAGGTTCTTTACCATTAGCATCACCTGTGAAGTCCAATTAAAACTAAAAGAATGGTTAGAGAATCCAGTATATGTCATAAGCCAGTGATGCCAAGGTTGTAGTAGACAATGTCTATACATTCTGCAGAGTAGTAGAGTCTGGGAAGGTTTCTTGGAAAAATTAGAACTTGGACAAATCTCATTGGCCATGCAAGATTTAGATACTGTCAGCTAATATGGAATGGGATGAATCCTATTATTTGTGGACAGCCTGACTAAACGATAATGTTTACTTCTTCCAATAGCCAAATAAATCATCTTCTATAGCCCTGGTTCAGAATAAGCAACAAGCCAAGGGTGTTACTTTCACCCCAAAATGGCCTCGATTTCCCTACTACTCCTTCTAGACATGAAGTCAAGTCAGTTCTCTTGTGGTTTCACTGAGTTCAATAGAACTGTCTTTAACAGGCTTTATGACTTATCTTGGACAAGGCAATTAACTTCACTTAGTCTTACTTCCCCCATTTATACAATGGGAGGGTAGTGGTGGATGATTTCAGATCCCTTTTAGCTCTAACATTCCATCTGACCCAGTTAAACACTTCTCATTATTACATGACTGGAAATAGGCCAGATCAAATGATGTCCCTTCAAGCATAACCGTCAAATACAGCTGTATGCTGTAAAGATGGATATTATACTGTTCAACTTATCATCATTAGTTCCCTAGTCTTAGAGTGGGAATGCACTGTTGTTCCTATCTGTCATAGTTAGTATTTGGAAGTCTCAAAGCCTGTGAGATTATTCACATATTTATTTCTGTGTACCACATATGCTTGTCAACATCTCCCCTTCGTCATGTGTCTATGACAATATATTGAACAGAAAATCTCCATCAGCTGACTCTGACAGAAGTGTATTATTTACAGTGGTGTCAAAATGTGCTGTTTATAATTGACTGGGGTCATAATAAACCATCCTAAGAATCTTTTCTTCTCATGTTCCTTCTCACTGGTAAATCCTCCACTTGTGTTCTTTCCATCAACAGCATTTTCATTATTTACAGAGGAGGAACATAGCACAGATGGTGCATGAGTTATATTATAGGGTGACTGTTTCATCTTGGGAAGGTCTCTGTCTCTCACTTAGGATTTTTCATATGACAGTTAAAGGTGAGGGATGTCAAGTCAATTGGAATCAGTTTCTAAACCACAGAATATACTTCTCAATTTCTCCCAACTTTGGGAGACAGTGTGGAATTAAAATTAAGAGTTACGCAGCTGATTTCATACTTTAGCCTCATTTTTCCCTCTTATTATCTGTGAGGCCTTGAGAAAATAATTGAACTTTTGAGTGTCACAGTTATATCACCTGTAAAATGTGGATACAAATAATATCTAACTCATAAGAGTATTGGAACTATCAATCAGGTATTGCATAAAGAACTGGCTTCCCAGGTGGCGCTAGTAGTAAAGAATCTGCCTGCCGATGCAGGTTTGATCCCTGGGTCAGGAAGATCCTCTGGAGTAGGAATTGGCAACCTGCTCCAGTATGCTTGCCTGAAGAATCCTATCGACAGAAAAGCCTGGCAGGCTACGGTCTATGGGGTTGAAAGAATAAGACATGACAGTGCACAGACACACAAAGAACTAAATTCAAATTGGAAGGAAAAAAAACAACAAACATACTCAGGCCAAAATAACACAAACCCTATCTTTCACGCATTAGGAGGCTTCCCTGGTAGCTCAGGTGGTAAAGAATCCACCTGCACTGCAATTCCTGGGCCTGGAAGATCCCCTGGAGAAATGATAGGCTACCATCTCCAGTATTCTTGGGCTTCCCTGGTGGCTCAGATGGAAAGAATATGCCTGCAATGTGGGAGACCTGGGTTCAGTCTCTGGGTTGGCAAGATCTTCTGGAAGAGGGAAAGGCTACCCACTGTGGTATTCTTGCTTGGAGAATTCTACCAACAAAGGAGCCTGGCAGGGTACAGTCCACCGGGTTACAAAGAATCGGACACAACTAAGTGACTTTCACTTTTCATGCATTAAGCATCTACTAGTAGAGAACCCCCAAATCTTCTTCTACCAGAAAGGCTTCAGAATTTAATGTGGAAGAGTTGGCTGCTGCCCTAGCTTGTCCAGCAGGACAGGGACCACCATATGCCTTCTCCTTTTGCCAGTTATGCACTTCCTCTTGCTCCACTTCCAGATATTCCTTGACTTTTACCTATAAGGACCAGGTCTGGTTCTTGCCTATCGTGAAGTAGAACTTCCTGTTTTTATTTTAAGATCAAACTGTTCACATGCAATAAGTCTTTTTCATTGACTTCTTAAGATTCTATGTGCCAGTCACGCTCTTTAGTGTTAACTCAAAGGAGTTGAAGACTTATGTTCACACGAAAATTTGCACGTGGATTTTTATGGCAGATGTAGTCAATTCCCAAAACTTAAATGCAACCAAAATGTCTCTCAGTAGGGGAATGGATGTATAAACTTTAGCGTATTCAGACAATGCAACATTATTCTGCACTAAACGGAAATGAACTGTCAAGCCATGAAAAGACATTCAGGAAACTTAAATGTGCATTGCTAAATGAAGGAAGCCAACATGACAAGGCTATATACTGTATGATTTCAACTATATGACATTCTGGATAAGGCAAAGCTGTGGAGACAATTGAAAATATCTGTGGCTGGGCATCCAAAGGAGGAGGTAAGCAGAGTACAGAGGATCTTAAGGAAAATGAAAATTCTCCATATGATACCATAATAATGGATACATGCAGTATTACATCTGCCAAAACCCACAGAATGTACAACACGAACAGTTAACCCTAATGTGAACTGTGGACTTTGAGTGATTATGATGTGTCAGTGCAGGTTCATCAGTTTTAGAACAAAGGTACCAGTCTGGTGGGGGATGTTGATAAATGGAGGAGGCTATGCATTTGTCAGGGTAGGGGGTTTAATGAAAATCTTCATACCTTCCTCTCAGTTTTGCTATGAACCTTAAACTCTCTTTAAAAACTTGTCTTAATTTTTTTAAGAGAAAAAAAAAAAAAACAAAGGTGAGGTCTGTGTGTGCCATGCTTACTGAAGCAGGATTTTCTTCGTCATAGCAGCTACATTCCTATTTGCCAGCTAGTCTGTCTCTGCCTTGAACATACAGAAGCATTTTGGAGTGCAATTCTCAAATGTCAAAATGGACAGTGTACAGGAGAAGCACTGATTTAAGTAAGTATTTCTCTTTCATTCAATTGCTTGGGTAAAAATCCCATATCCATGCATATCCTAAAAATTAGCATAAGGTTATTATCCTGCAAGTATTTCTAGCTTAGCATACAGAATTAATTTGTGATCTGATCATTAGAACTATACCTTGGTCCTATAAGAAAATACCATTATCTGTCATAGCAAAGTAACCAAAGCAAAACTGCTTGAACCTGGGGGAGAGCTATCAGGCATTTTACATCTTTTCTCACAACCTTGCTTTTCCTTTCAGAGGCTTGTATTCTTAACCTTAAAGTGGGAGGGTAAAGTAAATTATATCTAAGATCTCTTTTATCTTTGCCATCAGCTGATTTCTTTTTTTAGGGATTCTTAGAAATATTTCTAAGTGTTTTTTGCTGAGTTTCTGAAGCAAGTCTCATGTGATGACTATGTTCTCTGGTATTCTATTTTCTTTTAAGGTAGAAAATTTTATTTTTGGAAGGAAGATACAGTCTTCCTGCCTTTATTATGATTTTTCTTTCTTTCTTTGGATGAATACAAGTGAAGATTTATCTCACTTAGGTCTCAAAATTGTTTGACTTTAAAATTTGTAGAAACTAATGGTGAACTCATCTAACATTTTAATGTAGCAGATGAAAAAACTGAGGCAGAAAGCATGGCCAAGGATTAGTTAGTTATGGAGTCAGTCAAAATCTTATGATTTTGGTGATTTCATCCCTAATCCAGTGTTCTTTCAACAATATCATGCCATCTTCTACTTCTTAGAATCATGAAAGATACAAGTGTCCTAGGACCTGACCTTAGTTCAACCAAGACAGTCGTGTGCATTTCCAAGTACTAAACCTGACAGGCCCATATTTGTTTGGTTTAAGGATCTTTCTATTTTGCATTCTCTTACAAGTTCTCTTTTCAAAATGCTTACCTCTTAAGCTAGATAATATGCTTCCTTTCATTAATGGTCCATTGCCCTCAACCCTAATTCCTACATCACATCTTTGAGTGATGCTCAAAAGTATTCTGCATATATTAAAAGAAAAAAAAGAAAACAAACTTTTGGTTATCAAAGGGAGAAGGGGAGGAATAAGTTGGGAGTTTGCAATTAATAGATATAAAATAAACAACAAGGACATACTGTGCAGCACAAGGAACTATACTCAGCATCTTATAATAACCTATAATAGAAAATAATCTGTAAAATAATATGTACATGTATAACTGAATCACTTTGTACACCTGAAACATTGTAAATCAACTATAGTTCAATTTTTTTTAAGTGTTCTGAATGAAATCTAGGCAGTTTTAGTTCAGTGCTTTGGCAACTGGATTCTAGTAGTTAGTTTTTGGATTCTGGGATGGCAAATGCACAGGGTCGTGATATTTGTAATAGCCTGTATGATATTGAGAAAAAGTAAGGGAACTTAACAGGTGAAACCATCTTCAATATCACTTTGCCAGCCATCAGTACAATATAGTGTAGAGCTTAAAGTGTTTTATCCACACTTACATTGCAGCCACAGATTTGCTTCTTCTAGATGTGGTAGGTGGAATTTTTCATGTACTTATCACTATCAGCTATCTAGGTTTTTAACTTGTCATGGGTTATAAGGTGATGTGTTTGCATTTTATAGGCTGTCTTCATTGGATGCCAGAATATTTGAACTCTTTTTTAAATAGGTAGCTGATTGCTTCTGTGAGCACTTAGAAATTAAAATTAACTAATTTAATCTTCACCTTTGGGGTTTATATTGGCTTCTTCTCTTGGTTTTTATTTCATTAAACAGCTTTCTAATTCAATCATGGTTCTTAATACTTTGTAAAGCACAGGAAAATAAAAGACTGAGTTAAACCTGACTTTGGGGAATGCAGCATAAATCCTGTTGCTGATTGAGAAAGCCATTGCCTGTAATAGGCCTCAGCTGGATGATTTACATCACAGAGAAAGGAGGGATTCCGTTGAGGATGGGCTAATGGAAACTGTACATCTTCTACGTGGATGAAATAAAGTCCAAGTGGAAGGCTGAGTGGATGGTCCCTTTGTTGGCATCTAACATGGCTACTGAGTGGGTAGTTCTTTACTTCTCAGGCCTCTGGTTTCCAATTCCATGAAACTAAAGCTTTTTTTCAGTGACTCTGAGCAGAGTGTTTGCCTCTGCTTTTCCTCTGTGGCAGCCTTATAGAAAAAGGAGTCGAGACGTGGGGATTTTCTCTAGCAGAGATTACTTGCATCTAATTGAAACCTAATGGTAAGCTCTTTCTATCTTAAAAGGCAATTACTTTCATTTCTTTATTTCAAGACCTTTCTCCAGCTCAGCCCAGCAAATGAGTACAAAGTGCTTGCTCAGAACAAAGCTGAAAGAGGAGATGTTATTTGACAGAAATTGCAAAGCTTATGGTAGAAATGAGAAATGAGAGGTGAGCTTGGGCCCTGGGACTGAATTCAGGGCTGTGGAGGGGTGACAGTTCTCAAGGACCAGGACTCAACTCAACTGAGACTAGACTCAAACTTCATTATTTTTTGAGGGCAACAAAACCAGTTTTCTGAGTAGCTTACTCAAAGACCTGTAGCACAGCATGCTTAGAAATCCTTTCTATGCCATCTGGTATACTCCTTGACCCCAAGAATCTGCATTCTGATTCTTGGATATGTTCACCCATCTGGCCAAGCATGAGGCCAAGCACCCATTAGGGTGCTCTCAGCTCAGAGCTTGCCTCATCACATGGTGAAAGAGAATGAGAGTCTTTTAGAAACTAGAGCTTTGGAATTCAAGATGGTGAATAATATTACCAAAGGCCAAACTCTATAAAATGCTAAGGACAGGAAGGAGAAAAAAGTATGTGTGTGTGTGTGTGTGTGTGTATACTATATATATAATATATTAATAAATGTATTAACATATATACCATATATAATGTGTTGTATGTGAATATATATATACATTCCCCCTATGTGTACAGTGTACCTACTAAGGCCAAAGCACAGGGCAAAGCACTGTGGAGAATTCTTGGTGGAGTAACACAGAAGTCATCTTCTCAAGAAACCTAGGGGTAATATGGTGATCTCAAGTCATTCACTATTCCAGAAATTCTTACCATTGTTCATGACTTGGTGGTTGAAATAGGATAATTTATTCCTGGATTTTGTGAGCAATTAAGACCATAAAGCTGGCATCACAGCAGCTGCTGTAGTCAGTTTTTCTCCTTTCTCCTGAAAGGTGATGATAATATTTCTAGTTGTCTCGCTTGCTTTTAGAAAAGGTCTCTGCTGGTATCTAACCAGCACAGTCCCTTTCTGCTTCAGGAGCTTGGCGTGAACAGGTTCTAATTCTGAAGCATTAACATTCTTCATGGCTCTGACACCCCTCAGAGGTCCGTTTGCTTCTGACCCTTCAGATGCAGGTCGTCACAGATGTTTATTTGTCTGTTACCCAAACTCAGGACACATGTACAGCAGTAAGTTTTTCATTTGCCAGAGTTAATCACAGCCATGGTATAGCTTATATCATTCCAACTGCCCGTTGGGAAAGCCTTGAAAATATATACGGGATTTGTTCTCCAGGAAATAAGTTCAGCAACCCAGATGGGTGAGACTACACAGAGGGAGAAGTTTGAGTCAGGGTCCCTCCTTGGATAATATCTTATTCCTGTCCTGTCAAGGATCAAATTGAAGACTTGGTATATTCCAAAAGACAGACTAGTGACAACTGGAGCTGAGAGAAGCAATGAAAGATTGTATTTGCTTTTTCATTCAGTACTTTTTAAATAAAATGTATGGAGAAAATGTAAGAAATGTTAACTCATGGTCTCACCACTGATTATGGAAAAGTATTAACATTTTATCATATTTACTTTAAATTTTATTAAGAAATAAAATATTTAGAAAGAAAAGAAATCTCACATTCCTCCCAATCATCCCGTTCTCACATTGCTCCCCTAAAGCAAATACTGTCATCCTTTTTGTGTGCATTCAGTCCATTTTTATCCTTCCACTTCATAGGTATTTACATATCCACAGACAGTATGGGGCATTGGTTTAGTATCTTTAAAGTAATCTGAATAGTGTTACACTGTATCTCTGGTCCCCTTGTTTTTGTTTGATTAACATTGTGTTTTTGAGAACTATGTTGAAATAGATGTATGTGTGTTAGTTGCTCAGTCGTGTCCAACTCTTTGCAACCCCATGAACAGGGGCCCACCAGGCTCCTCCATCCATGAAATTCTCCTCCAGGCAAGAATACTGGAGTGGGTTGCCAAATCCTTCTCCAGGGGATCTTCCTACCCAGAGATCAAAGCCACGTCTCCCGCATTGCAGGTAGATTCTTTACCATTGAGTTACCAGGGAAGCCCTATTGATGTATGTACCTAGAGTTCATTTTAACTGCCATGCAGTATTCGGTAATATCAGTATAATGTCATTTAGTCATTCCTGTACAAATGGTCATTTCCAAATTTTTGCTATTGTGCCAAGGCTGCAATGCACATTCATATATGTTTTTATATTTATATATATATGTATATATTTATCATGTGACACAGATGTGTGAAGTTTCTTGTTTGCTTTTGTTTTTTAAGGCTATATATCTAAAAGTGATCTTTTAAAAGTATATTATATATTTCCAAACTGCTTTCCTAAATGGTTGCAGTGATATCTGATCTCAGAGGTTTTGAGAGCTCTTGTTTTTCTTCCATTGTTTCCAATAGTTAGTCTATCTAGACTTTTTTTGGGAAGGGATGTGCATTATGGGTGTCATCTATTATTTTCAATCTTATTTTTATTTATTTCTGTGTTCTTGATTTTTTAATCATGTTAGAAGTTTATATGTTTCATTTTTTTTGAAAAAGTCTTCCTGATTTACATTTTTCTAGTTTATTAATTTTGGTTCTTTCTTGTTTCTTTCCTTTTCTATTTTTTGGGTTTGCTTGGTTCTTTTATCTTCTAGATTTATAGCTTAACTTGTTTACTTTGATTCTTTTTTATTTAAAATAATTTTATTTATGTCTACATATTTCTAAGTACTGCTCTAACTGCCTCCTAAAATGCAACACCTCTTGTAGCAGTCCTTTTACATTTGTATGTAAATCTAAATATTTTGTAATTTTCATGACAGTTTCTCTCTGACCCATAAATCATATATAAAGTTTGCTTTTCTTGTCTCCAAATCATGATGTTCTTCCTCTCTTTTTTTTATTAATTTCAAATTCAGTTGCATGCAATCAGGGACACCTGTTTGATACTCTTTGAAAATTCTGAAAAGTTCATGGGTACCCTCAAATGTGGCAAATTTTTGTAACTGTATGATGTATGTTTGAAAGTAATATGTCTCTCTTTGTTTTCATCACCTCTCAAACTTGCTCTTCCACAGTCTTGCTCATCTCAGAAAGTGTAGTACTGCTTTTTACCTTGTCCTTTAAGCCAAAAAATGTAGAGCCATCTTTTACTCAAATTTTTTCACACCAATGTACCATTTATCTATATATTCAGTTGGCTTTTCCTTCAGAATAAGCCTAAATCTGCCTATTGAAACCACTTTCATAGCCAGTACCACACCATTGTCTGACTATGTTTCATACTACATAGTTAGTTTTATATCCTTCTCTTTTGCTCCAGACATTATAGGGTGGGTTTACCATGCCATTAAATAATCTTCAAAAGCAATTTTTAATAGCTCCTTTATGTTCCAACATATGGAAGTACTATAAAAACATAAATCATCCAAATTTTTTAATATCTCTCATAGCATAAATTAGCATGTGATTACTGCATAGAAGAGTAAGAATATTTTTAAGGCACTTGATACATAGTGAAACACTTCTGTCCAGACATGGTGTTTCAACTTTATATTTCACTAGTAACATAACCATCTCTAGCCAATTCTACGAATTATTTTTCCAACTTTGCCAGTTGGATGGATGAAAAATGCTCTTTATATGCTTGTCCTTGAAAAATTCTTACAACAGTTTGGATATTCCTGTTTTCACTTCTAATTATAAATTTTTACTTATTCTAAATAAAGACTCTAAGTTCCTGTCACTTTTTGGTTTGGCTGGGAAGCCAATTTTAATATTTTCTTGTTTCATTATTTCTACTTATATGCCTTTTCTACCTTCTTCAGCCTTTTGTGGTATACATTCTTTTACTTTATGACTCCTCAGGCTGCTTGCTTAATTAATTCATTTTAAGTATCTCCTGTTTATTTACAGCCGTACATGTTTTATTACTGCTGTGTCTATGTTTTGTTGGCATTGATATAAATATACTTACTCTCATTAATTTTAAAGTGGGTTGTAATTAACTTTTATTTACTCTTTGATCCAATATTTTTAAACGAAATTTCCAGTTTTGTTTTAATTTTGCTTAAACATTTTTATTAATTCTAGTTTTATTTCACTGGCATTGAGAATATAATTTTTTTGTTTAAAACTTTATCACACATACTGAATAAGTGGTCAGATTTAAAAATATCCCATGGATGTTTTAAAAGAACCTGTATTTTCTTTTCAAAGGGTATAAGGACATGTATGTATATGTAAATTTCTACATTTATTCATATTTATATTATTCAAAGCTTTTATTCCTTTTAATATTTATTCCATCTGTCATAGGTTGACAATGGTATAATGTTTCAGAGCTCGTTATTTCTGTAGTTGTTAGTATATATATTTTGGTATTTGATGACTACGTCTTCTAACACATAAGTTATGTATCTGTTACATCATCATTGCATTGCATTCCTTTTATCTGCACAAAATATTGTCTTCTTTTCCCAGGTTTTTGTTTTTTGCCTTGAACATTGTTGTTCTTATTGCTTTCTGCAAGACTTTCCCACAAACAATTTTTCAATTTTTAAACCATCTTGAAGTTTTATCTAAGTATCTTTGGTTGCTGAATATATTTAATATTTAATATTCTAGCACAAATTATTGGAAATATTTATAGCAATTAATATATTGCTATAATATGTATTTGGGATTAATTTTATCATGTTATCTAATCTCTTTTTGATTTTTCCTCTCATTGTAGTTTTGTTTTATTTTATGAAGAGGTTTATATGATTGAAATCCTTTCAGTAATTCTACTAATCATAATTCAATTTGTTTATCAAATGCATGACCACATTTCTAATGAGGAATCTAAGTTATCTGGGTTTAACCTGACTTTCTGCTTCTCTGTATTTATCAGTTCTTACTCCTTTTATCTGGTATTATATCAACTATTTATTATAAAATTCTGGCTTATTTTTCACATAAAACATATTTTCAGATTTTGAATTTAGTTGTGTGCCCATTTGACAGTTCTTCATATTTGATCCTAAAAAATTAATTGGTTTCAAAGTTCTTTGCCATTTTTTTTTATACTTTAACTGTTATAGTCTTGAGTTCTTGATTTTTTTTCTCTTTATCAGTTGACAGGTATTCTTTTGTGTGTGTGTGCTTTCTCAGGAAGAGATCATGAATGATTTATCTTTCATTATTTTAAGCTTAGCAAAATGTCTTTCTGCCACCTTTTCACATGAGCAACTTGGATATAAATATCTCAGGTTACAAACTTTTCCCGTCACTACTTTGTACAAATTGTTTCATTGTCTTGCGATGTTTGATTTTGCAAAGAAGGATAAGACCAGCCTTGTTTTTGTTACTTTACAGATAAGTTTTTATTATTTTTTATTTTTATAAGGTTTTAAATTTAACGTTGTGATTTAAAATAAAATGGAACCTCTTTTATTTCTAATCATTTAAAAAGTTTCTTATTTGGTTTCCCCTAAGCTCTTTCACTATTAATATCAGACCTTTGATGACAGATTCTCTGTTGTTCTGATTTTCAGTCTCAGTAACACCTCTCTTCAATTACATCTAATTTGTCCTACATGTCATTTATCTTCTTTTCTATTTCTTTTTCTCCATCAAATGTTGGGAGATTTTCCTGTACATTAGTTACTTAATTTTTTGCAATGTCATTTCTGTTTTACTGTCTCCAGTATGGATTTTCAATCTTATCATTGTGTTTGGGCTTTCTTAATTATTACCTTGATTCAGCCAGTCCCTTATCTCTGCATTCACTTCAGAATGTTTGAGTTCATTTACTCATGTATATATTGTTTCATTTATTGAGTAGACACATAATTATCAAATAACCATTAGATTGTAGAAACTGTGATGGGTTATATTTGGGTTCCCAGTTAGTAGTATGAGCTATTTCCATTATTTTATATAACTTCTCTACTAGACATTAAACTCTGTGTGAACAGGACCTGCACATCTATATATTTGAATCTCCTTTTTCTTACACAGTACCTGGCTTATGGTAGTCCTTGAATAAATATGTGTTAAATAAATGCTTAGCAATATTCCATATATGTATACAGACAGACAGATATTTGCTCAGTTGTGTCTGACTCTTTACCACCCCACAGACTGTAGTCCCCCAGGCTCCTCTGTTCATGGGATTCTCCAGGCAAGAATAGTGGAGTGGGTTGCCATTTCCTTCTCCATATATGTATACACACACACACAAATTAAAATTCTCTGGAATAGGAGAGGAATGTTCTAAAGAAAAGTTAAAAGACAGTCATCATCTGCAATGACAGACTTCTCCATCAGTTAGAGGCCCATAAATTTCCTGAAGGACTGATCAGTCAGTTGAATTTAGATTTGTTGTTCATTCATTCAGTTGTGTCTGACTCTTTGCAACCCCATGGACTGCAGCATGCCAGGCTTCCCTGTCCTTCACTATCTTCCGGTGTTTGCTCAAACTCATGTCCATTGAGTTGATGATGCCATCCAACCATCTCATGCTCTGTCACTCCTTCTCCTCCTGCCCTCAATCTTTTCCAGCTTCAGGGTCTTTTCCAGTTGGTCGGCTCTTTGCATCAGATGGCCAAAGTATTGGAGCTTTAACTTCAGCATCAGTCCTTCCAATGAATATTAAGGAAGGTTGATTTCCTTTAGGGTTGACTTGTTTGATATCCTGAATTTGGATCAAACACAGTAAATCTTTTAATCAGTTAAATCTGCTGCACTTCCTGTGCATAGATTTGTTGGGACCCTACCACATCAGATTTGGCCATGCTGACATGGAATAGTTAAGATTTATCTCTTTAGTTGTCAACTAATTCTTAGTTAAGTCTCACGGCTAAAGTATTAATATATTGAATTCAAACAGAGCCTCAAGCTCTCTACCCCTTCTGTGGGTTCTACAACATACACAGTCTTCTCATAACATATATTCCCAAGATTTTGAATGGTAAACATCTGTTTTACTTTGAGGTAGTTATGATAAGCATCTGTTTGGAGAAATGAGTTTAACAAAACCAGGACACATTTGTTTGCCATGTTATGGATTATCTAGTTTTGCATTGTTTATGAATAAATCATACAGGATGGATAAACCAGTAACCTCAATAGCATGTTTTATTCTGGGTTTAAGGCATAAATTTATGCATTTGTAATTTTTCTTTTAGAAATTTAAAAATTTATGTTTTAGTTAGAAGATAACATGGATTTTGAATGTAGCTTAGCTGTTGGGTCCACAGATTCCAGAAATTTCTTTAGTAAGCTAGAATTTAGTTGGCTGATTGAGAATCCTGGTGTCCACAACTGCACCATTCAATGCATTAAGTACAAGTGAGTCAAAGATAGCAACAGTATCTCATGAGAAGAAAGCTTGATATATGCATATATATTTACATTGCATATTTGTGTAATACTTTACTTTTCATCTTCAAAACTAATTTTAGAAATAAAAATGTACTGAAGGTTCACAAAACTTCTGGAACTTCTTAAAGTCATACAGAAAATTAATCACATTGTCTGAAGTGAAAAATCATCTTTCCAGTTATAGTCTAGTATTCTTGGCTTACACAACAACTGCTTCATCAATAAGTTACTTTGATACCACATTTAGAGGTTATCAATGGCATTTAATATGATGCTGAATCCATGACTATCCATTTTGAATTCTTCTTTGATTTGGTGTATGTAATAGTTCTTAGAATTAATCAAGTACAAAATGAAGGAGAAAGATACACAAAAGATTAATCATTGTGTTATTGAGTTAAGGAATCTGATCTCCATTGGTGTACCCAAAGACACAGTTATTTCACAGAAGAGCCATTCATTATATTACTTCCATTGTTTAAGTGATAGTGTCAGTATATTGGATATTGTTGTTTAATGCACACACCACAAAAGGCAGATTTTAGTCACTCTAAGATGACATCATTCTTTGTCCCAACCTGGCTATTGTAAAACATGTATACCAACTGAAAACCTGGGGATAGTGAACAATTACTTTAAAAACTCATGTAGCCCTTTAAGCAAAAAGAAAAAAATGATGACCCAGTGAGACTTGAAGGTGGTTTTGGTCAGAATTCACTCAGCTAGAGGCAAGCAGTTCTCATCTCCCATAACTTTGGCTTCTCTTGAATTTGCATTTTCCATTTTCTTTCTTTGGGCCAGCTGTGTGGATTTCCCTGTTGTGCCCAGTGACAGAGTAGGCTTCTGTAGAACCTGCCAGGACCATTTGTAATCTCCTGGTTTTGCAGAGGCCTCAAGTGCTGAGAAGAACACATTCTGATGTTTCACAGCTACAGGCTTAGGGATGTTGAGAGAAGGACAATTTGGGTGGAGTTTACATGTGTTTCTCCTTGATGGAGAATTAGGGGTGGGGATCTGGTACATCTGAGGTCAAGTTGTATTTCTGCCCTCTTTTTTTTTTTTTTGCTTGTGACTTGGAAGAGCAGCCGCAGTGAGTGTGTGGAGTTTTAGCTTGGAGCATGACTTCCTCCTTCTAGAATGCCAGGGTTGGGAAGGCCATTAAAGGTCACATTGCCACACCTCCCATCAAAATCAATTTTCAGTGAAGCCTGTAAGAGAAAGCAAGAGATTCTGTTTGTACAAAAACTTGGCTCCTAGAATCTAAAAGTGCTTGTTACCCTCCGAAACAACATCTCTGGCCATCTAGAATTGGTAAATTTTATACAAATGGGGAGAGGAATGGTAGAAAGGACATTAGTGCAGTTTCTCAAACAATGTGAAAATCTCTTGGTAACAAGTAGAAAAATTAAGATATATTGTTGATATTGAGTTGGTATGAAATTCTGATGGTCTTAGGCATATCTTCTGGGACCATCCTTCCAGAAGGATGTGGGAAAGGAGAAGGTCCCTGAAGAATGGAAAGAAATGTCGCAAGTTCTACATCCTGTTTCTCTAGGTGTGCAGAAGAGTTTGGTGGATCTAGAAGGACCATGTTAACCTGTACAGGTCCAGTGATCCAGCTGCATACATTGTACTGAAGAAAAGGTTTACTAACCTGGCCAGTTCTGCTAATGTTCCTTCATTTTCCCCTTCAGGTATGGGTTAAAAAGGTCAAGACAAGGGTATGAGTGGCCTGCAGAAACCACCCCCTTGTACAGCATAGCTTCCCATAAGGATCCATCCAGTCTTTGCTTCATTCCTGATGCCATCATAATAAGGAACAATAGCCCAGTTTCAGTCTTAACATTGTGGTTTGTACATGGATCTGGTTGCTGTAGTAGATGTGTTGATGCTATTTTCCTATTATTTTTATTTAACCCATCAAATTTATTCTATAACTGATCATGTCCAGCACACTGTCTCATGCTAAAATGTTATCATGGAGGTCAAAGAGCATACTCAGTGTATACCAGCTTCTCAAAGGAAAGGGAGGTCAGGTACTGTTATGAAAGCAATCATGCAGGACATATATGATGTAGCACCAGATCCAGATACTCAGATGTCCACTGAAAAGATGTATTGGTTTAGTCCCATGGCTGAGTAAAATGTCTGTTCTCTTCTAAGAGGGGAGTCTTGCTTACAGGTGAAGTGATCCTCCCATTTGAATAAGGTGTAGCTACTTTTGCAAAGTGTTCGGTTTCTTTGCACACAGTGAAGACCAAAGAGTAGGTCTTTGAAGAATGTTGCACTAATACCAAAAAAGCAGCATTGCAATGAGAATTTGAGATCTTGAAACTCTGAGTAAAAAACAGTGATCTGACATGTACAACTTCTCTTTTCCACTTTCCTATAGTTAAAGAGATTTTTTTCTAGCTCTTGAAGGAAGACTTTCTTATTCCACCCCCCTTCCTCTTATTTTTGACTTTTTGGAGGATCTGAAACATTATTCCTGTCAAAGAGAACATGGGTGAAATTGTTGCTGTTGTGATCCTTGTCTTTAATTTATTGAGAGACACAAAGGTTAAGCAGAAACTATGAAGTTGAGTTGTTGTTGTTTTCTTCATTGTGGTCTTAGTCGTAACTCTGACCTTGAATGTTTCCTGCAGTTCCTTGGATATCTGAGGATGGTCAGAGTCACATTTCATTGTCTCCAAGAATCGTCATGGCCCTGTGCTTAGCATTCCTTCAGGCTTCTCTTCGCTGCAGATGAAAACAGCATTTGGTGCCAGTCTCCCCCAGGAAGAGAGCATTGAGGGTTTTAGCTTGGACTCTTCAAAGTTAAATGATTTTCCATTTCTTTCAGCTTCAGTTCAAATCAGGAACTGTTGATCCTCAGTATACAGTTGATTCCATATTTGTGAACTTGCCTAAAATTTGTTTGTAGCCCCCAAATCAATCCTCATGGCAGACTTCCATGTCATTCACAGACATACACAAAGCAGCAAAAAATTTGAGTTGCCCAATGCTCATGTTCCAAGCTAAGGTCAAATAAGGCCACATGCTGTCTTATTTCAATTCTCATACTATAAACAAATGTCCTTTTTCATGGTCTATTTAGTGCTTTGCTCTTCTCATTTTTGTGCTTTTTGTTTGTGATTTTGTTGCTTAAAATTGCCTCCAAATGTAGTGCTGAAGTACTGTCTAGTGTTTCTAGATTAAGAAGGCTGGGGACTTATGTGCCTTTTGGAGTAAATACATGTATCCTGTAAACTTTGTTCAGGCATGTATTAATGCATTTTGTGTAGTTAGCTGTGAGTTCAGTGTTAATGAATTAACTATATATTAAATAAGTAGTCTTGAAACAGATCACAAAACAAGGTTATCTATTGACTGATTGACAAAAATCTTGTGACCAGAGGCTTTCAGGAACCTAAGCCCTTATTTCCCATAGGAGCAATGATTTAGTGTTTGCTAATTCAGTATTTGCTGCAGCTTTCTAGAACATAAGTATTACAAATAGTAAGAATTAACTGTAATTGTTTAATAAGTGTTTGCTGTAATGGCAGAGATAATTATTATAGACATAATATGTCAGGGAAGGATCTAAGCATGTTATATACTATATGAACAACCTGTTACAAGGAGGGAAATGAGAGGATTCTCCCTCAGCCTGAAATTTGTCTAACAAATAGACAAAAATGCATCATTTTCTAGACCATTTCACTTGGATCACAGCTTGTTTTCTTTCACATCCATAGCGCTTTCCAAAAAATGATTGTTTAATTGGTCTTACTGTTATGTGTACATTTGCAGTCTGAGGACCCATGGAGGGGAACCGCCGTACTCTTTCAGAGAATGGTGTATTGTTGAGTTTTACATTACATCTTAACATTGCCATGAATCTCTGATCCTGCACCAGCCAGTGTTGGGTATTTAATATTGTCTTTGTTTCCAGTATTAATCAGTCATGGGAGAATGTGCTGTTACTCTTTTTAACATGTAAACATTTAGATGAGTAAAAACAGTTTATTGATAGTTATGCACAGACAAGTAATTGATAATTTTATCAAAATCTCTTTGTGCATTAATTTGGCAGTTGCATTGCCATGGATGTGGAATAAAAATGACATGACGTTTTTATTTCCTGGCACTCATACCTCGGGATGATGGGATGATTAGAGGGACTAGGGGAACCTTGAGCTCCATCAATTGGATGAAAGTAATAACAGGGCCTAATCCGCTGAGCACTTACCTTTAAGGAATGCCCTCAACTAACTTCTTTAGCTGCAGTTTCTTCTGTTTCCATTTTTGTTTCATTTTTGTAAAAAGAGGTCCTTAGTATGCACTTTATAGAGCTTTCAAAATGTATTCATAACATTCAGTACTTAATGCCCACATACCAGTAAGGCCTGATAAGCCTGCAAACCCAGTCTGAAACTTTGCAGCCTCTACTCATCTGATTGTGAATTCCCAGGTGTCAAGACAAAATAGCAGTAAGAAGTCAGTATAATGTGAAGGTTTTCTCAGGCCCCTACAAAGAGCCTAGCCAGATGTGCATTTCTTATTCCTTTTGGTAAATAGATTCAGATTTGGTATGATTCAACAAACTAAAACATATTCCCTGCTTGGAGTTCGTTTGTTACTGCTAATTGCATGAAGCTTAGCAGATCCACCTCACACAAGACCAAATAAGGGCTGGCTAGAAATCAAAACTGCCTTGCCAAGCACTTCGGATTTTCCAAAGGAACTATAACGTTTCGGAAGATGTTGATTAATGGAAATGGGGAACTGTGTGGACTAGGGGTTAAGCCTCACAGATTGATAGCCTGTTCTAGTGTTTATTATTTTTGACTCCAGGTTGTGAAATCGTTCCTCCCATCCTCCCTGAAAGGAGCTTCCTCCATCCTGTGGGCTGAATAATGGGCGTGGGATTCAGTATCTCCTGGAGAAATCCAAATGGGACTCACAGAATGTTAATACACCCAGGATTTTCCCCTCTGTTCTGTACTGCTATGCCCCCCAAATACAAAACCTAATTAGTGCACCCAGAGAAGCGTTAAATGGATTTCATGCTGTTTAATATATGTTTTACGTGCTTTGGTGTCACTGCAAAACGTGTGGTTGAGTGAGGGTGGGAATTGGGAGAGGAAGTGGCTGCTGTTAATGCTGTGTACTTGAGGGTGAGCATCAGAGACACATGTTTATAACTTGGACAGTTCTTGTTTTCACCCAAGTTTTCCTCCCTTTGGCTGTTGTATCATTTTCGTGGGCTTTATCTCAGAGGCCTATTTTCTAAAGACTTAACCCACAATTGTTCCGGCTTTGGATAATCAGAAATTGCTAGTGACTGATATGCACTGAGCACCCTCTGTGTAATGAGCACAGGGACATGGGAGTTAGAAGATATGATTTTTGTCTCTGAGGAGCTTATGCCTTTCGGAGCAGAGAGAACACATGATATCTGATTTGCAGAGCGGAACTTTGGTCTGACATTCAAAGTCCTCCATAATTTGTTCCTTCTTTAGTTACTGGTCTGTCACATGGATCTTCTGTCTTAAAGACAAGTCTTCATTGACTTTTACATTTGTGGTTGTTCAATTTTGCTGCATGCTAGCATCACCTGGAGAGCTTTAAAAAAAATGTTCAAGCTACCATCTCCATCAACTGCTTGGAGACCATTAGACTACATCAGAGTCACCTAGAATGCATGTTTTAAACATACATTCCTAGGCTTCTCACCCAGAGTTTGTGAGTTAGTAAGTCTAGGACTTGATAATTTGCATTTGTAAAAGCAATTGATACTGCTAGTGCAAAATCATGCTTGAGGATATTTGCTTTTTATCAGTGAAATCAGAATCTGTATGACTTCAGTATTTTTATAAGTTCTTCTAATTTCTATCTGTGCCAAAATTGAGATCCATGTTGTGTACATCCCCTGCTAATTAATGCACATTATAGAGGTGATTATTATACACCATTAATTTCTTTGAATGTTTCCCATGATTTGGTTCTTTTTCTCTAACTAAATCATAAGCATTCATGTTGGGAGCTGTGTATTTTCTACTTTTATTGACTCCTAGGGTACCTGAGACAGAGTGGTCACAGAGAAGTATAATTTGAGTGGTGTTAACCAAGCTAATTTGGAAGGGTGGATGGGAAGAATGGAAGGATATCATCAATACTCTTGGTCTCCCATTCTTCAAAAATCCAGTAGAAAGCTCCCTTCCCCCATTTGTGGACTCATAATGCATTAGAGCTACCTTCTTTCCCCTTCTCCCTTCCCTCCCTTTGAGGAGGGCACATTTTTAGTGTTAGTTATACAGAAAGCAACTGCCAAGAGTCCTGTATTCATAATGATAAATCCTGCATCCACATCTTGGCTCTGATATTTTTAGTTACAGGATCTTGGAGCCATTGGTTAACATTTTCAAGCTTCCATTTATTCATTTGTAAAATAGGGATAAGAACATCTTCATAGACTTATGAGGATTACGTGAGTGTGCTTAAAACAGTTCTAAGCATAATACAAAACACAGAAGGCACAGCAGGCCATTTTTTATAGTGACATTGGAGCAAACATACCTTTTTCTTGTCAGATAGTTGAGATGCCCATGGATTGTACAAAAAAGTAAGAGTAAATTAGCACATGTTTTAGCATCATCGCATCACCACAGCGTGTGGTTTGGAAGTGCTTCGTCCTTTCCATTATGAACCAAGAGCCTGGGGAATAGAAAATCTTGAGAAACTCCATAATTAAGATAAAGAGAAGACCTTGTTGAATTTCACTGGCAGTGAATTCTACTCCAACATCAGATGTGTGTTCATAAAGCTTATTTCTTAATCAGGAAGCTGGCTATGAGCACCTGGAATTCTACAGCGACCTTTGGTGACTTTAGTGGTTTGTTTCCAGAATGACTCATGAAATAAAGGGGCCTGGTATCATATATACAGCTTTTTAGCAAATATTCTTCCTGATAGATAATTAGTATGCCTTAATTCTAGAATCATAAGTATTTTTTGAGAAAGCCTTGAGAATGCATAGTGACGAAACCAAGTCCTGATAGGAAGCAAGATGGTGAACCAGAGGAGTTAAGAATCCTTATCAAACTATTAAAGGAAGCCCTTGCCCTCTTGCCTTGAACTTCTGTGCTCCTCAAGGTGTGGTCCTCACAGAATCGCTTGGGCTCTTGTTAAGAATGCAGACTCTCAGGCAACATTCTAGACCTCCTGAACCAACATCCAAAGTCTTCAGAAGTTTCATGTGATTCATGTACACATTAAAATTTGAGAAGACAGAAGAGTATCTTAGAACTAGACTTGAAATTAGGAGACCTAAAGTTGGTATTGTTTTAAATCCAATGCACTTCTGTTTCTGCAAAAAAAAAAAAAAAACAGAAAAGAGTTGACTAAGTCCAGGTCTTTCAATTGATGGGAATGATTGGTAAAACGATACCAGTAGAAAAGGTGTACTGGTCCAATGGCCAGAAGACCAGTCCTCTTCCTACTTACCCTCCTCTTCTTTGGCAGTCTTTTTGGATGCCCATCTCTTTTCAAGCTGCTTTGGGGTGTGGCTGTCTCAGCTGTATCCATGTCCAGTTAGGAGACATTGAAAGCTTCCCAGGGATACCCAGCTCTCCTGGCATCATGCACCATCTGTGCCTAAGCCAAGAGGAGTGGAGAACCCCCTCCTCAGACTTGCCTTCAAGGCAGTCTGTGTTTCAGGGGAACAGGTGGGGATAGGCCCTGTCTCTAGGCCACCAGGAAGCACTTCAACCAGACAGTAGCCCTCTCCAGTTACTCCATGCATACCACCTTGGACAACTGGGAAGGCACAGCAGGGATGATGGGCAAGCTGCGCTCAGCCCCACTCCTGGTAGTGCAGAATTAAAGAAAGCACCTCTGTGGCTGCTATATCACTTCCTGCCGCTCCCCTGTGCACATGTTGTGCTCAGCAACCCTCCAAGTGCCTCGTTCCTTCCCCCCAGCCAAGGCAGCACCCAGAGCCACAGGGCAGAGAGCTGGCTAGATATTAGTTCAGGACCCCTTAAAGTATCTCTCTTAAGATTGATTTGTTACCAGCCCATTGGGCCCCTCAGTCAGCCTGGCTGAAATATACCTGACTGCAGCCTCAGGAAAGCTTGTGTGTGAGGAATGAACCTTCTCTTCCAAGATGCCCTGCTTTGGTCAGCAGTCTTTGTATCCCAAGCAGACTCATGGAAGAGCTCTGGAGCTGCAGGAGCCGGAAAACCCTGGACCACAACTGAAATACTGTAACTGTGGGCCGGACACCACCCTAGGGGAAAACAACCAACCACAGTGAAACGAGATGCAAGTGGGATGTATGGATTTTGTTGGAAACATAGGAAAGGGAAATGATAGTAAATCAGAAGGCAAGCCTATTATTCTGAAAGGACTTCTTCCTGCTGCTGAAGTTTATGGGGTGCTTTGATTACTGCCAGGATCTTGTGGGGCCCCAGCTGTCCAGAGCAGAGGAGATAGACCCCCCGCCCCCACCAGCAGGTGGATTGGCAACAGGATTCAGTGTGATGACAGGCCAGCCTTGTAATTTACTTCTTCCAGGGCAAAGCAACACTGCTTTCACTGTGAGCTTTAGAGTATTTGAACAGATGAGTGAGTGAGCCTGAGAGACCCAGTAAAGAGAATTGCTGGATGTCAGAAGGGAGGACTTTCAAGGAGCAGAACTGTACTCTGAGAAGAAAGGACAGCTGTATGTTCAGTCCACTGACTCTCAGCTACATCATTGCCTTAGTTTCCTCATAGCCTTTGTTGTTGTTGTTTAGTTGCTAAGTTGTGTCTGATTCTATGTGACCCCATGGGCTATAGTCCACCAAGTTCCTCTGTCCATGGGACTTCACAGGCAAAAATACTGGAGTGGGTTGCCATTTCCTTCTCTCGGAGATCTTCCTGACCCAGGGATTAAACCCATGTGTCCTGCATCTGCAGATGGATTCTTTACCCCCGAACCACCAGGGAAACCCTCATTTGTATGTTTGCCTACTTACTTATTATCATCTTACCAACTAAAATGTGATTTCTGCAGGAGTTGGACACTTGTCTAACTCATTCACAGCTGTATCTCTAGAAGTAGCCAACTGTCTGACACAGAGTAGGTATATAATAAATGTTTTGAATGAGGGAATGAATTTTTATTATTTGGGTACTGTCATCTTGAATAATTCTGCTTGGGTAGCTTTCAGAGTTGGCATAGATCATATTTATATTTTGGTGAATGGTAGGTATGAGGGTTGTTCTCCTTCATGGAGAAGAAAGCATATAAAATAATTCAAGGCTATTTTCTGCATCCCAGAGAAGCTCTTCAGATCCTGTTTTTCTCCCTCAGTCTGTCAGGACTTTGGGAAGAGGAACCTTGGATATTCTGGGATAAACTTCTTAACAAACATTTAGTAAGCACAGTGTACTTGCACTCTACTAACAGTGAAGGGATACATGATGAGTGTCAGAATTCCCTTCTCTTAAGGAATTCATAGTGTGCTGAAAAGTAATAGATGTGAAAACAGATCGAGTCCATTTGTGCATAAGGGCTAGAATGGAGATGTTCATAAGTTATACCTGAGAGAAATACTTTGAACTTGGGAGGAGAATGAATAAAAGGTAATAACCTCCTGCAAGAAATGAAGTGTATTCTGAGTATTAAAGAAGAAATAGGGATTGGCTCTAGGTTATAATGACAGGGAAGGGTATTCCAGGTAGACATGTAAGCGTTATGATGCTTCATAGGCAACAGAACCTAGTATGTTGAGAACTGCAAGTGTAAGGTATGAGGGGACCAGTGTTGAGAGACTGGAATGGCTTGATACCCATCCATCACGCCTACCATAGACAGAGAATTTAAGAAAAGGTCTCTAAAGTAAAGAGGGATTCCCAGATGAGAGATGGCTAGGGGAGTTAGTGAATTCCAATGACTAAGTGAACTCGGTGGACAGTTTAACCAAGGATCATTCATGTATGCTTACTTACCTGGATCATCTTTCCAACTGTGACTTCTTGTTCTTTAGGCTCATGCACTGGTCATCTTCTCATTTACACTTTGAGCCAAAATAAGGGAAGAACCAGAATAACGAAGCAAACTCAGATACCTCCATGATCTCTAAATGAGCAGCCCTATCTGAAATAGTGATTGACTTAGACATCTGAAATAAAATAAGACTTCCAAATGACCCCTGGGTTTCCACTATATGTGTCCATTATACTTTATTACCGTAGTAGATACTGAGATATGTCTTTGTGTATCAATATACATATGCGTTTTTATATAATCATCTTGGAGGACTTGTAACGCAGAAAGACAGAGGGACACATGATACACTCCTTTCCCCAAGGCTCAAAGTACCTCTGCTCTCCTCTCTGTTTTAACATGGCTTTATGGACATACAGAATAAACAGGCAACAGCATAGAAGTCTACCTACAGAACTGCTTCCCAAGCTCAAAAATGACAGTATGTAAAAGGCAAGATAAGTCTGCATTTTGGCAGACAAGTGGTCTTCGTGGCCTATCAGTCATTGCTAGAATAATCTCACTTCATACTCATTACTGATACATTTATATTGTACAAATGCTTATAATCTGATATTATTGTTGCTCAGAAAGATATGTAGGAAAAGAGAGCAAACTTCTGGGAACTTGGTGACCTTGATCTAAGAGTCCCATAATGCAAACAACATTTATAGATGAAGATGTTTTCCTGATTGACTTCCTTTTTGGATTTTTGAATACTCTTGGTGATTTGAATCCAGTATTGTTTTTGTCTTCTGGGTAACGGGCAGTGTCTGTCTCCACTGTTCTTCTGGGACCTCAAGCCCTCAAGCGGTTAACTTCTATGATACCACTCTTGTGGTACCAAGTCTTTGGGATCACCAGGGGCTTTTGCAGCTATAGGCATATAACAGCCCCCCCCCCCCCGCCAGTATTCACTAAGGGCTGTCATAGAGGCTTTCTCGTTTTCTTGTGCTTTGAGCTGAAATTTTAAGACGTGATCATAGTCCTTTCCCTTCTGTAATTATTCCAGTGCATCCAGAAGCAGCCCCCAGGTCCACAGCCCTTGTAGCCATCACTGCTGCCTTAACAGCTAAGTGCCACAGCTGTCGGTTCACCCACCACACTAGGTGCAGGAGGCAAAACCAACCACAACCATAGTTTCATTAACTTGATGCAGTTGTTTCCAATGGAGGCAAGATAAAGATCTGTGCAAAATTACCCCAGAATCTCATCTTTGAGGCTCTGTCTCATAGGACCACTTCTGAGCACTGGCATACCAGTTTTTTGATAGAGATAATTCAACACAGGAATTGGTTACCAGTGTAAGAATTTGCCAGGGCTACTTTAACAAATACAACAGACTGGATCACTTCAACAGGAAAAATTTGTTTTCTCACAGTTCTGGAGACAAGAAGTCCCAGATCAAAGGTGCTGGAGAGGTCAGTTTCTTCTGAGGCTTCTCTCTTTGGCTTGTTAATGGTTTCTGGCTATGTTTTCACATGGTCGCCCTTCAATCTGTGCTTATGTGGTAATCTTCTTTTCTTGTAAGGAGACCAGTCGTATTGGATGAGGGTCTACCCATATGAATTCATTCTACCTTCATCATCTCTTTTAAATCCCTGTTTCCAAGTATAGTAATACTTTAGGTACTAGAGCTTTAGGACTTCAACATGTGAATTTTAGGGGGATGCAATGCAGCCCATAGCAAACAATTACTAGAGAACTGAAAAGACAAGGTGGGAACATTGAGATAACTAGAGACAGTAACTCTAAGCAGCAGCTATCCTGCCCTTGGTCCAGAGAAATAAAAGGAAGAGATTAAAGATAACCTAATTAGAAGCTTAGATAAGGGGCCTTGCAGAAATGGGGTACAGACCTCAGAGGATCAGGTGCTACTGATTGGAACTGGCATCTACTGGGGGTACAAGGGTACTGGTATTTGGGAGCACAGGAAATACTGGAAGGAAAATGTCCTTTCTCCCTCCCTCAGCATTCCAGTTTCACTTTAATTTCCTCTATAAGTAGATCCTAACGGGTGTCCACTGGTAAAGGGCAAATGTAACCCACAATTCACAGCCCCAGCAATTATATGGTATATTATTGAAGGATGGGTTTGAGCTAAAAGACAATAACTTAATAGACAGTATAAGTTCCTTAGCTTCTCTTTAAAAAATAATTTCCTTCTCTATACTCTTGCTTTTCTTACTTAGTAACATGTGAAAACATTTCCAGCACCCATACCCTTCTAAAGCATGAATTCTAATATCTGCATATGTATTCCATCATAGGGATGAACCATAACTTAGTTAACCAACTTCCTATTCTTAGCCATTAGATGTTTTGAAATCCTGTTGTTCTTATCCATAGTAATGCAGCATGCTAAATCTAAGCACATATCCTTAAATAATCCCTTAGAATAGATTTTTGACTGTAATTACTAAGCCAAAAAAAAAAAACCAAAAAAAAGTTTCTAAAATAAAATCTCACTTTTTCTAAGTTAAGAAAACATGAAACATTTATGGTTCCTTCTGTTCTGGAATATAATGAGGTAAGATTATACTGTCCTAATACTCTGTGTACAGAGGAGGGCTTCAATAGTGTCTGATGAATGCAAGCAGAAGAATGAGGATGAAATTATTTCAGAGTGAAACGAAGCCTTTCCTTTAAGAAAATATTTAAAGGCAAGGGGGCTATTAATAATATCATCTGCCTCAGTTGGTAGAGATACCATGTTGTTACTGATTTTAATTGAAGTGCATTCTTAGCAAAACTAATTTTGTAAAGCATTTCTCTACATAATCCAATTTTGCTCAGTGTTTATGGTTTTGACAAAGGAACAGGCAGGGTTTGTGTCAGTATTTATGGATGGTAGCCTTGTAGGAATTACACTGCCTAGAGGATATTGCTATAAATCTATAATGATGGTTGTTTTTGATTCCATCTTCAGTTTCTGAATTCTAGCCTTCATGATTAGAATTCCATATCATAAACTATTGGCCTGTGACAATTTTATTTTTCTTCTGGGATGCCTGGATTTTCTGAGGTATGACATGCTTGGCCCTCTGTGAAGGATAAAGGTCTTGATGGTTCTGAGCCAGATGTTTGAAGCCCACCTTCCTAATGGAGATCTGATGTGCAAGTTGGAGTGCTACCTTCAGAAAATCCAAATCCAAGCCTTTGTCGAATCCCTGAGGACAATTCCAAGAAAGTCACTATCCCTTGTACTGGTTTCCCAGTGCTAGAGTATTCTCAGTTTTATAAGACTAAATAAATTGATAAATTCAGCTGATTCAGAGCATTTACATAATCTTTCCAATGTCAACAGTCATTTAAATTATCCTAACTTTATACTGAATCTCCAAAATCCAATTACTAGCTAATAATAATTGTCGGTTTTAGTTTAAACCTTTAATGATAGGTCACCAGGGATGTGTAGCAGCAGGATTAAATCGCTGTAGACTGTAGCTGTGCCCAGCCTTAAATTACTCGCCTCTTATCTCTGGCTAACAGAGCCACTATATGTTTTGTCACCATTTTTGCTAAATAGAATAAATGTCACCAAAATTAATTTCGTCTCCCTTAAATTAGCTTCTTAGTGTGATTTCTCACTTCAGTCAAAATTTATTTCTTCAAGAATTTAATTCCCTTCTTCATCTCTTTTATTTGAGACAGTGAGACTGTTTCAGAGCAAATGTCTTTTAATCACTGGCTGGGAAGTTTTGAGGCTTTCTTTTCATTAATAATTGCTGACCCTTTAGGGAGACTGTTAGTGGATATTTTTGTTTTATTTAAGCTCTTGTATGCTTTTTAAGCAGAGTAGGCTGGATCTTTCTGAGGAGTCTCTGAGAAAGTTCTGAACCTTGTTATAGAACAAGAAAGATAAAGTTACCACACAAAAAACATTTTTTTCCACATAAGAGATTTATTCAGCAGGGAGTTTGTAATTAGGTAGTTTAGTTGCTTTTACAATTTTTTAATCATTTTCCAGTATATACTTCTGGCAATAGTTAGCCTTTGAGTGAGGCATATGTTTGGAGAGACTGGAAGGATTTTTGAAGTTAAACTTCTCATAGCATACAAGAAAAACACAGATGGGCCACCTAAGTCTGAAATATATCCTAAAGGCAGGATGATAGCACCTGTAACAAATTCTTTGGTCATCAAGGAAAGTCCCAAGGCATCAAAAGAGTTGAGGGAAGGGAAATTGTTTTTAAAAAGGACACACACAGATATCCATTTCCAGAAAGGCAGTGTGAGGAGACCTGTGACTTGCTCTTTAGTGAAACAAGCATAAATAGTGAAGATTGTGAAAGAAAATCAACATCTCTGGATACTGACTTAAGGGAATACAGCAAATAAAGAAACATTTATTTGAGAAAGCCCAATGAAACTAAGACAGTGAGAGTCTGTGGTACTGGCATCATGGCTTAGTTTGATGAAAACTCCACAGTGAGCATGTGTGCCAAGAAGGTATGGATCCCTAATCCTCATCTACCAGTCAAGAGATATGGTATCTTATTAAGAGAGTCAGCCTGCTTTCAATCCAAGTTGTAGAGATTAAATTCCTGGTAAGCACAGCCATAATTGGAGGGGTTCCTTTCTCTACTCAATATCCACATATGGTGTAGATGCTTTATTCTAAGTGAAGCAGACGAAGAATTCCAGGGCTGTAACAGCTCTATGAGGACAAAAATCTAAACAAGAGACTAGTAAATTTACTATAGTGACTGACAGGAAAAAAGAAAGCTAAGAAGAACTCTCCTGCATTCACAATACACATTAAAGATTAGACTCAAAGCTACTCTTACCCATGTGCAATTCAGTGGCATTAATTATATTAACGGTATTGTACAAGCATCACCACTGTGTATTTCCTAAACATTTTTATTATCCTGAGAAGAAAATCTGTAATCATTATACAATAACTCCTCACTCCTGACCCCCAACCCTGACAGTCAACAGAATTAACCAGTAATTTACCAGAAACAAGAGACAAAAAAGCCAGTAGTATGACATATTCAAAATGCTCGGAAATAAAATACCTGTCAGGCAAGAATCTTATATCCAGCAAAACTATCTTTAAAATATGAAGTTGAAATAAATACATTCATTTTGTTTACTAACCAAAAACTGAGTTTTCATTGCTACCAGACATGCCTTACAAGACTACCAAGTGAAATTCTTCAGACCAAAAGCAGAAGACCCCACACATGAATTCAAAACCACATTTAAATATAACACCAAAATAGATAATTATATAATAACAAGAGATAATATAGATGCATATTACTTCTCTTTTCTTCTCTTAACTGGTTTTAAAAATAGGATATAAAATCAATGTAGAAAAATCTATTGTGTTTCTATATACTTGCATTGAACAATATGAAAGTGAAATTAAGAAAACAATTATATTTAAAATAGGAGGATGTAAGGATGGCACTACTCTCCCAGATTGATCTTTCAGATTCAATGCGTTGACTTTCTTTCCAATCTCAAAACTTACACAAAACTATAATAATCAAGATAGTGTGATACTGGCACCAGGATAGACATAAAGATCAATGGGATAGAACTGAGAGAGTTTGGAAATGAGCCATCATATTTACAGTCATCCTGAATGAATCAGTCAGTCCTAAAGGAAATCAGTGCTGAATATTCATTGGAAGGACTGATGCTGAAGCTGAAACTCCAATAATTTTGGCCACCTGATATGAAGAACTGACTCATTGGAAAAGACCTTGATGCTGGGAAAGGTTGAAGGCAAGAGGAGAAGGGGATGACAGAGGATGAGATGGTTGAATGGCATCACCAATTCGATGGACATGAGTTTGAGCAAGCTCAGAGATAACCTCAGAGATACCAATTCACACTCCCTAGGTTGGCTTTAATTTTTTTAAAAAGACAGTAACAAGTATGTAGACAATTAAAAGGATTGTAGAGGAATTGGAGCCCACATTCACTGTTGCTGGAAATATAAAATAGTGAATGTGCTCTGAAAACAACTTGATACAAATTGTTTTCAAATTACAGAGTAACCTTGTAAACAACTAAAATGTAGTCCGAAAACATGGACTTAATCCTCTATTTGCATTTTCCTGCCAGTATGACTTTAGACAATGTGCATATTTGTAGGCCTTAATTTCATTATCTGTAAGATAATAGCTTGGACTAAAAAGTTCTAAGGAAAAATTTGACAAAGTGGGGCAGAGGAGAGGGGCTTAGTAAGGAGTTACAGTAACCAAGAAGGTTCCTTCCGCACAGAGCCAGCTTCATAGGTCCAACCCGTGTAGTCACACAGGGGCCCTTACTCAGAAGGTCCAATGCTTGGCTTAGTTCTCTGCTGTTTCCATCTTGAATTTCTTATTTAGAGCATTGAGTCATGCATTTTTATAATGCACTGGGCCGCACAAATTATTTGAACAGTTTCAATCCTATAGATACTGAGAAAGGGCTGGGGTTCCTTTTAACATCCTACAGTGCACAGAACAGCTCTGTATCAGTTCAGTTCAGTTCAGTCGCTCAGTAGTGTCCAACTCTTTGCAACCCCATGAATTACAGCAAACCAGGCCTCCCTGTCCGTCACCAACTCCTGGAGTCTACCCAAACCCATGTCCATCGAGTCGGTGATACCATTCAGCTACCCCATCCTCTGTTGTCCCCTTCTTCTCCTGCCCCCAATCCTTCCCAGCATTAGGGTCTTTTCCAATGAGTCAGTTCTTTGCATGAGGTGGCCAAAGTACTGGAGTTTCAGCTTCAACATCAGTCCTTCCAATGAAGACCCAGGACTGATCTCCTTCAGGATGGACTGGTTGGATCTCCTTGAAGTCTTAGGGACTCTCAAGAGTCTTCTCCAACACCACAGTTCTAAGCATCAATTCTTTGGCACTCAGCTTTCTTCACCGTCCAACTCTCACATCCATACATGACCACTGGAAAAACCATAGCCTTGACTAGACTGACCTTTGTTGACAAAGTAATGTCTCTGCTTTTTTAATATGCTGTCTAGGTCGGTCATAACTTTCCTTCCAAGGAATAAGTGTCTTTTAATTTCATGGCTGCAATCACCGTCTGCAGTGATTTTGGAGCCAAGAAAAATAAAGTCTACTGTTTGCACTGTTCCTCCATCTATTTCCCATGAAGGAGTGGGACCAGATGCCATGATCTTAGTTTTCTGAATGTTGAGCTTTAAGCCAACTTTTTCACTCTCCTCTTTCACTCTCATCAAGAGGGTTTTTAGTTCTTCACTTTCTGCCGTAAGGGTGGTGTTATCTGCATATCTGAGGTTATTGGTATTTCTCCCAGCAATCTTGATTCCAGCTTGTGCTTCCTCTAGCCCAGCGTTTCTCACGATGTACTCTGCATACAAGTTAAATAAGCAGGGTGACAATTTACAGCCTTGATGTACTCCTTTTCCTATTTGGAACCAGTGTGTTGTTCCATGTCCGGTTCTAACTGTTGCTTCCTGACCGGCATACAGGTTTCTCAAGAGGCAGGTCAGGTGGTCTGGTATGCCCATCTCTTTCAGAATTTTCCACAGTTTGTTGTGATCCACATGGTCAAAGGCTTTGACATAGTCAATAAAGTAGAAATATGGTGAATTAATTTCCCTGTCCAGAACACCCTGATGAGAAACACTGATTGCTAAGGAATGGTTGAACTCTGAAGCCCTGTGGTTTTTAACTAGCCTACTAGACACTAATCTGAAATTTTCAAGCATAGTATGTGTTCTTCAAGAAAGTCACCTTGATTTATGTCATGTACCTAAAAGAAAAGTGGAGAGGGTCCCAGGCACTTAGGGGTTTTGTACCTGGTTTGTTTTCCTGAGACTGATGAGATACTCTATATGAACCATCTATGCTTAGCCCTGCTTCTCTTCCACGAACTGGCCTGTCAAAATCTAGACAGTTATAGCATCCATCAGCTTGTTTTATTTCTGGTATTAGGATATCCCTTAAGGAATCCCCAACTTGGTAGGCTCTGTGGCAGAAGCAATTATGATTCCCAGAGAATTTTTTGTTGCTGTTGAATTGCTTTACATTGCTGTGTTCGTTTCTACTGTACAATGAAGTGAATTAGCTCTATGTACACATGTCAGGTTCCTCGTTTCCTATGCATATTCTTCCCTCCCCTCCCCTCATCCCAGCCGTCTAGGTCACCGCAGAGCACCGAGCTGAGCTCCCTGTGCTGTATAGCAGGTTCCCGCTAGCTCTGCTTTATACAAGTGAGTGCACACACGTCAGTCTCCAATTCCTCCATGTCCACCCATCCATTCTCTATGTTTTCATCTCTATTTCTGCCCTGCAAATAGGTTTATCTGTCCCATCTTCTAGATACCACACATATGTATCAATATACAATATTTGGTTTTTTGTTGAATAATGAAATTCTAAGCTGATGGTTTTACTCAGGTTGTTTCGCCTGACTTTCCCATCGATCTTTAAGGTTCATTTTGATTATCCCAACTTTTACAGGTAAGGAAGCAATCTCAGAAGCTTTAACAGGGAAAGATTAGGAAAATATAGTGTGTCTTCTTTTTTCTCAACTGCTGTTAGATGAAATATGAAATCTGTAGATAGCTCTTTCCTTCACTTTCTTTTTCCCAAACATAATAGGTCTTACTAGAAGAATTGCTATTGGAATCAACTGACATATAATTATGGTACTGTTATACATTTGTACAATTATAAAACCATATGGTGGTATTTTCATATTGCACCAAGACTCAGTATATGCCCAGGTTGAATATTTTAATACTGTATTTGAGATAAAAATACTGAGTTGAAAAGTTAAAGATTTAGTCATTTCTAGAGTAGTAGAATATTAGATATGGAAAAAATTTAAAGAACTCCAATGCCAGCTTGCACATTTTACCAATGTTGTCGAATCTAGGTAGGTTTAATATCTTATTTTCACATAATTGATGCATGATATTAATGTCAAAGTCAGGGATATAGTTATGAAATAAAGTAAATTCTGGATTCATCAGTCTTTCTGAACATTACCTTTTCTCTCTGGTCAGTTATGTCTACTTGAACTGACAAGAGTAACCAATTTGATAGTTTGACAAATTTCTTCTTCAGTAGAAATAACTTGTGTGAGATTTACACAGGATGTGAATATCATGTATGTGTGAGTTGTAGCCTTTTGAGCATTATCTCAATGCAGAGTTGTCTTCTTTGAAAAGGACTTCATCTTATATAGAAGAATCCAATAAAAATAATTTCTTCACAAGTTAAAAGAACAGATTATAGGCAACTCATGTATATTGAAGGAACAAGGAATTCTACCACTGGGGCAGGAATGGTAGAAATAATAGGGAGGAAATTGAAAATAAAGTAGTTAGAAAGGCTAGAAAAATGTTCTAATTCCTACTAACAGAGCACTTTATAGCTAGCCTCGTTTGTTTCTTACTGGCCTGTACTTTGGGGATACATCAAGATGTGAAGAAGGGAAGTTTAATAACTGAACATGGATTTGACCGCTCCTTGCTATCCCTCTTTTCTCTACAACTTTATTAAATGGTTAAAACCTCATAGTCAAAACTTGTTGATGCTTTATTTCGTTATACACTTTTTTTCCTTTAATTCTATAGGACATATCTCTGATACTATGTTTGATTCTAAGACTGTAGCCTTGGTAAGTTCAGCCTTAGGGGTTCCTTCTCAAGCTTCAGTGCAGAGCCTGAAATAACATTTCCTTGGCCTGACTCCTCTGATGAACTTAGCACATTTATGACAGAAATAAAGACTGGCTCCCCCAACCCCCCAGTTTACTGAGATATAATTAGCATATTACAAGTATTAGTTTAAGATGTATAGCATAATGATTTGATATATGTATAAATAGTACCAGAGCAACTTTAGTTAAAATCACCTCATATAGCTACCGTATGTTTACTTGTGATGAGAGCTTTTAAGATCGACTCTCTTAGCAATTTTCAAATATACAATACAGTATTGTTAATTGCAGTCACCATGCTATGCATTGAATCATCAGAACTTATTCATTTTATTACTGCAGTGTTGTCCCCTTGGACTACCTTTACCCATTTAGCCCATCCGCTACCACTCCCCCCACCTCTGGTTAACTACCAATTTGTCCTTTATTTCTGTGAGTTCAATTTTCTTAGGTTCCACATATAAATGAGACAAGACAGTATTTTTTTTCTGTCTAGCTTACTTCACTTAGCATGTTTTCTACAAGGTCCATCTACGTTGTTGGAAATGGGAGAATTTCCTGCTTTGTTATGGCTATACAATATTCCATTGTAGATACAGTATACCATATATATCAGTATATACCATATTTTCTTTATTCATTCATCCATTGATAGACAGGTTGTTTCCACAACTTGGTTGTTGAAAATAATATTGCAGTGAACATGGAGGTAATGTAGTCATTTTGTTTCCTTTGGTATATAGCCAGAAGTAGAATTTCTGAATCATATGGTGGTTCCAGTTTTAACCTTTGAGGCATCCCCATGCTGATTCCCATAGTGGCTGTATCAGTTTGTATTCCTGCCAATAGTGTGCAAGTGGTCCTCTTTGTCCATGTCCACCCCAACACTTGATATCTCTTATCCTTTTATGACAGCTATTCTGAGAGATGTGAGGTGATACCTCATTACTGTTTTGATCTGTATTTCCCTGGTGATTTGTGATATTGAGCCCCTTTTTATGTATCTGTTGACCATTTGTATGTCTTCTTTAGAAAAATTTCTAGTTCCTCTGACAAATTTTAATTATAGAGTGTTTTGTTGTTGTTGTTTATTATTTATTTGAGTTCTTCATAAGTCTTGGATCGTAATACCTTTTCACATATATGGTCTGCAAATATTCCATTCCATAGGTTATCTTTTCATTTTATTGTTTCCTTTGCTGTGCAGAAGTCTTTTAGTTTGATGTAGTCCCATTTATTTATTTTTGTCTTTGTTGCTTGTGCTTTGGTATCATTCAAAAAGATCCTTACCAAGAGTTACGTCAAGGAGCTTTTCCCTTATGTTTTCTTCTAAGACTTTTATGATTTCAAATCTTACTTTCAAATATTTCAAGTTAATATTTATAAATGGTGTAAGATAGAAATCTTGTTTCATTATTTTGCTTGTAGTTGTCTAGTTTTCTCAATAGCATTTATTGACAAGAGTATTTTTTCCCTTTTGGGTATTACTGACTCCCTTATCTAATATTAGTTGATCATATATGCAAGGATTTATTTGTGGACTCTTGATCCTGTTCCATAGGTCTATGTCCATTTCTTATACCAGTTCTAGTACTGAATATGAATAGCATGTGTATATAATAACAGAATATTTATAATCATTTCTATCTGTCCCCTGTGAAATTGCTATCATTTATTTCACTAATACATATACTATAATCTAACTTTAATACAAAGTTACTCTTATTACTTAAAGAAGCAGTCACCTTTTAGATCAATTAAGAATAAAAATATTTTATTGAGCTTTTTTATTCCTTCTCCAACAGTTTTTCTGTCTTCATGTAGATCTGAATTTATAACCTACATCATTTTATTTTTACTTGAAGAACTCTTAAAATTTCTTACAGAATATAGTTACTGGCAATGAATTATCTTATATTTACTTGACTAAGAAAATGTTTCTCCCTCACATTTGAAGGATAATTTCACCAAATGTAGAAATCTGCTTTTCTGCAAAGACGTCTACTGTAATTAATTTTCATTTTTGTCCATCTGTTGAAAGTTGGGGGACTGCTATAAGCTCCCAGGCTGGTAAAAAAAAAAAAAAAAGAAGTAAAACCAAAACAAACAAAAAAAGCAAAACAGGGAGCTTATCGCTGAGTTATCATTTGAGTACTGAAATCCTCACCTACTTCTCCTACTGTGATCCCCTTTCTGAATCTTTTGATTGTTTCTTTGTGTTTCACTCTAGAGTTTTTAGTTATGACAGCATAGGATGAAATATGCTTACGCCATCCTGTTTAGAACCTGAAGTGACATTTTTAATATCATGTACATAACTTGGTTCTTGTTAAAATTCTCTGAAATGTGTTGATTTTTTTTAAGCAGGTACATGACTAGCTAATTCTTTCAGCACTAGCACCATTTGTTTAAAAGATTGTTAATTGCTCATTGAATTGCCTTGATATCTTTGTAAAAAATAAACTAATTACATACATGCGGATGTATTTCTGAATTTTCTCCTTTGCTTTCTTGATCTGTCGCTCTTAATGCCAATACTACACAATCTTGATTTCTGTAGCTTATGTCTGAGCGCATGTGAAGTCACCTCAGTGGTGTCGTATTCTTTGCGACTGAATAGGCTGTAGCCCACCAGTCTCCTCTGTTCATGGCATTCTCCAGGCAAGAATACTAGAGTGGGTTTTTGTGCCCTCCTCCAGGGAATCTTCTCAACCTAGGGATCGAACCCATGTCTTTTATGTTTCCGGCATTGGCAGGCAGGTTCTTTACCACTAGTGCCATCTGTTAGCTTATTTTAAGTCTTAAATATGGATCAGGTCTTCAAAAGTATTTTAACTATTTTAGGTCCTTTTCATTTATGTATAAATTTTAGAATTTGCCAAATTATAAAAGTAATTCCTATATTCTGGGAGGTGGGTCATAAAGGATCCTGCTTTGGTTTATGTCGGAGAGTGTTTTGCCTATGTTTTCCTCTAGGAGTTTTAAAGTTTCTGGTCTTATGATTAGATCTTTGATCCATTTTGAGTTTATTTTTGTGTATGGTGTTAGAAAGTGTTCTAGTTTCATTCTTTTACAAGTGGCTGTCCTGTTTTCCCAGCACCACTTGTTAAAGAGATTGTCTTTTTTCTATTGTATATTCTTGCCTCCTTTGTCAAACATAAGGTGTCCATAGATGTGTGGATTTATCTCTGGGCTTTCTATTTTGTTCCATTGATCTATATTTCTGTCTTTGTGCCAGTACCATACTGTCTTGATGACTGTGGCTTTGTAGTATAGCCTAAAGTCAGGTGGGTTGATTCCTCCAGTTCCATTCTTCTTTCTCAAGATTGCTTTGGCTATACGAGGCTTTTTGTATTTCCATATAAATTGTGAAATTATTTGTTCTAATTCTCTGAAAAAGACCTCTGGTAGCTTGATAGGAATTGCATTGAATCTATAGATTGCTCTGGATAGTATACTCATTTTCACTATATTGATTCTTCCAATCCACGAACACGGTATATTTATAAAAGCACAAATAAACAAATGGGACCTAATTAAAATTAAAAGCTTCTGCACAACAAAGGAAACTGTAAGCAAGGTGAAAAAGCAGCCTTCAGAATGGGAGAAAATAATAGCCAATGAAGCAACGGACAAACAATTGATCTCAAAAATATACAAGCAACTCCTGCAGCTCCATTCTAGAAAAATAAACGACCCAATCAAAAAGTGGGCCAAGGAACTTAACAGACATTTCTCCAAAGAAGACATAAAAATGGCTAACAAACACATGAAAAGATGCTCAACATCACTCGTTATCAGAGAAATGCAAATCAAAACCACAATGAGGTACCACTTTACACCAGTCAGAATGGGTGCCATCCAAAAGTCTACAAGCAATAAATGCTGGAGAGGATGTGGAGAAAAGGGAACCCTCTTACAGTGTTGGTGGGAATGCAAACAGGTACAGCCACTATGGAGAACAGTGTGGAGATTCCTTAAAAAACTGAAAATAGACCTGCCATATGACCCAGCAATCCCACTGCTGGGCATACACACCGAGGAAACCAGAATTGAAAGAGCCACGTGTACCCCAATGTTCATCGCCGCATTGTTTACAATAGCCAGGACATGGAAGCAACCTAGATGCCCATCAACTGACGAATGGATACGAAAGCTGTGGTACATATACACAATGGAATATTACTCAGCCATTAAAAAAAATTCATTTGAATCAGTTCTACTCAGGTGGATGGAACTGGAGCCTATTATCCAGAGTGAAGTAAGCCAGAAGGAAAAACAAAAATACAGTATACTAATGCATATATATGGAATTTAGAAAGATGGTAACGAGAACCCTGCATGCAAGACAGCAAAAGAAACGCAGATGTATAGTACAGTCTCGTGGACTCTGTGGAAGAGGGCAAGGGTGGGATGATATGGGAGAATGGCATTGAAACATGTTAATTATCATATGTGAAATCAATCACCAGCCCAGGTTTGATGTTTGGGGCTGGTGCATCGGGATGACCCAGTGGGAGGGAATCGGGAGGGAGGAGGGAAGGGGGTTCTGGAGGGGGAGCATATGTATACCCATGGTGGATTCATGTCACTGTATGGCAAAACCAACACAATAAAGTAAAGAAAATTAAAAAAAAAAAGAAAAAGAAAAAAGAAATTCCTGCAGGGATTTTGATTGATGTTTTGCAGATCAATTTGGGTTACACTGAAATATTAATGATATTGATTCTTCCAATCCAATTGCAAGTTTTATATTCCCAATTATTTAGGTACTATTTAATTTCTTTCAGGAATGTGTGTTTTCAATTTACAGGTTGATCCCTTAGTATTTCATGTTTTTATGCTATTGCTATTCAATTTCTGATTATTGCTTTTATGTGTAAATTCCATAGATTTTTGTATATTCATCCTGTACACAGCTACTTTTATAAACCCATTTTTAGTTCCAACAGCTTATTTCTATATATACTGTGTGATTTTCTATATAGATGATCATGTCTTTTACAAAGAAAGGGCAGTTTTACATATTCTTTTTGATTCTGTTTCATCCCTTAAAACACTAAATGTTGAATAGAATTTGTAAAAGTGACCTTCCTGGGTTCCTGATCTTAGGGACAATCCTTAGTTCAAATTAATTTTATTTAATATATATAGTGCTATTCATGCTGTACATTTTTTCTTGAATAAACTTTCATGTTTTGTATCTGCCAAAGATTTAAGTCTATTTTACCTCCTTTGTTGAAATTATTGGCATACAGTTATTTATAAAGTTGTATTATCATTTTCATTTCAGTAGAATCTGTATTACTGTTACTTCTTCCATTCTTGGTATTGCTAATTTAAGCCCTCTCTCTTTTTTTCTGATTCAGTCTGACTAGAGGCATATGGTTTTATCGATCTTTTCCAAGACCATCTTTGATTTTCTTTTCTTTTTTTATTTTGTTCTCAATTTTATTGATACTTACTCTTATTTTTATTATTTCTTTGCTGTTTGCTTTCCTTTTAGTTTTCTCTTTTTAAAGTTTTTTTACGTTAGTGAAGTGAAGTGAAAGTCACTCAGTCGTGTCTGACTCTTTGTCACCCCATGGACTATAGAATCCATGGAATTCTCCAGGCCGGACTACTGGAGTGGGTAGCCTTTTTCTTCTCCAGGGGATCTTCCCAACCCAGGGATTGAACCCAGGTCTCCCACACTGCAGGCAGATTCTTTACCAGCTGAGCCACAAGGGAAGCCTTAAGTTAGAGGGGAAGGTGCTGACTTGAGACTTATTTTTTCTAATATTGATCTTTATTCCTATAAATTTTGTTCTAAATAATGTTTCAGATCCATTCTCCAAATTTTGATATATTGTTTGAATTAATTTATTTTTCTTTCTTGAATTACAGTTTTATTTAATATTTTGTTTCTAAATATATTCTGATTTTTCAGTTACCTTTATCTTATTTACTTCTGATTTAATTTAATTTTTGCAACATAATGTACTTTTTCCTTTGCATCTTTAAAAAAAAATAGAGTCTCTGATTGACCAAACATTTTTGATTTTGATGGGGTCTGAAATATCAAATTTTCCTGATATGAATTGTGCTTTTTTCCCAACCTTATAAATTCTGCCTAGTTCTCTATTCCAAATATCTTTTGGGGAAATTAGGGAGTTTTATTACATTCTAAATTTAAGCTGATGACTCCCATTGTGTTAAATTTGTATAAAGTATGAAATTTTGAGGTACGTGTGTGTTTGTTTGGGTTAGTGAATGTTGCCCCCAGTTGCCCCCAGCACCATTTAGTATAAGTACTCTTCTTTCTCCATTGAATTGTTTTGCTTCATTTTCAAAAATCATTTGTTCATATTTGTGTGGATATTTTTCTGGGTTGTCTGTATGTACTGAACCAGTGATAAATCTTTCTTTCCAGCAATGATATGCATTTCCATAATAAACTTTAATATTCAAAAGAGTCATTTCTCTCATTTTATTCTTTTGAAGCTTATTTTAACTATTCTAACTCCTTTCCTTTTTGGATAAATATTAATGTATGGAGATATTTGTTAAGATGTATGCCTATGTATGAAGATATTTGTTAAGATGTTTACAGATATTAAATCTATAGATCAGTTTAGGAAGAGTGATGTTTTAACCATGATGAGTCTTCAAATCCATGAACATGGTATCCGTCTCCAAGTGAACAGAATTTTAAAAAATTATATTTTACAACTTTTTGTAATTTTCTTCATAATGATCTTTTATGTATTTTATTAAATTTATACCTAAGTATTTCATATTCTTTCAGCAATTTTAAGTAGCACTGAATTATTGAGTTCAGATTTCACTTATTCATTTTCAGCATGTAGAGAATGGTATTGATTTTTCTGTGTCAGTCTTATACCTGCCACTTTGTTGAACTCACTTATTCTAGGAGTTATTTTATAGATGCAGTGGGGCTTTCTAAAGAGCCAGTCATGTTGTCTGCAAATAGAGACTGTTTTATTTCTTCTTTTCCAGTATATATATCTTTCATTGTTTCCTTGATCTGTTGCCTTTCAAGATTTGCTTTTGAGTTTTGCTAGTTGACACAAAAGCTGCCTTAATCTAGGGATAATTTTGCCCTGCTGTTGAGCCTATATCCTCTATCCATAGCCCCATGATTTAATAGGTTTTCTACTCTAGGTGGTGGGAATATGAACTCTTCCCAGATCTGTGTAATGTCTTGGGATTATTTCTTGTGTTCCTTTCTGGTGGTTCGCTTCCGAGACTCATGTAATTGCCTTATATGCACGCCCTGTGCATATATGCAGCTAAAGAGTGGGATGATTATCTGCCATTTCCCAGAGCTCTTTCAGTGCAGCTCTTTCCTCTTCAGCAGTCTACCCTTTGAATTTTAGCTAATTTGACCTCTTGCTGCTAGCACCGCCTCTTCTATTCAGAGAAACTGTGGGCTCCACTTGGGTCCCTGTTTCCTGTTGTACGACCTGGAAATTCTCTTTGGGCAATAAATTAAACAACCCTGGAGATTACTTCATTTGTTTCCCCTCCCTTAGTGCACATCATACAGCACTACCATATGTTGAATGATTGAAAACTCTTCTTTCATTCATTTTGTTCAACGTGTTAGTTGTTTCAGATGTTGAGGGGTAAATTTGTTCCCTGTTACCCTTCTTGATGGATTTGAAAGTATCAGAAAACCCTCTTATCACCCAGCATCTCCTTGATAGCTCATTCCTTATTGAATATTATGCTTCAAAGTCTACCATGTGCCTGCAAGCAAGAGACATCAGCCAAGCCATCTTTGTAAGGAAACTTTGGTGTTTCCTAAATCTCTCGGCCCTGATGCTTCCTTTGGGGGACAAAGCCTACAGGATCTAAATATGGATGTTTGTTCCACCAAGAAGAATATGCATATCTGGCTAAGAAGTTTATGTTTAAAAAGGTCTGAGTGTACTCTGCTAAGTATAGAAACTAGAGAGTGCACTGAGTTGGCAAGCATAACAGGGAGAAAGAGGCTTTGATGTTGTATACTGACTTTTGAATTATCTAAGAAGATATTCCCTCTGTTTGTTAACTTTCTGTTGCTGGTGGGTTGGGGTACAAGTTTTTGCCTCCCAGTGCCCTGAGCAGATTCATTATGGTGAGTTTCACGGATTATTTGAGGAGAATAATCATTTGAAAGAAACAAGTAAGCATTTGATAACTATAATTATATCAGGAGCTTTAAATTGTCCCCTTTTCTTCACGCAATTCCTTAACAACACCTTAATGGGAGGGTATACTTCCATGGCCCTAGTCCTTTTCTTTCCTATAAAAAAAGTTCAGCCTTTCTTTTTATATATTTATCTTATATATTTTAAGCAAGCAGATGGAACACAATGTTGCGTACAGTCTTAGAGCCGCATATACCTAGACCTATGTTTATGGTCAGTATTTATGATAACACCAAATCCTGATCTGGTTTGACATTCCAAAATTATACAGGAGTTGCCACTCCTCATACCATTGTTACTGGTGGGACTCTTAAAGACATATAGAAAATACTGCCTTCCTCAGGGCAATTTAAGCCCCACCCTGCCCTCATGTCTTATCTTCCAGCCTACCCACAACCATAACTCAAGTAAATCCTCCCTGGTTCTACTCCAGCATTGTGATGGTGAAGGTGTCAGACTGTATTCTCTTCCTTCTATCCTGTTTTTAAAGAGGAGACGGATCAACCAACCAATTTACATCTTGAACTGGCCCCAAATAATGTATTTATAGTTGGAACCAAGTCTTCGTGCTTTCTTAATGAAAACCATGCAGGGAAATAGAGGCAGCTCTGAAGCTGACATTGCATTTGAGTTAAAATCTGGCATCTCCACACCACTGACAAGTCTGACAGCTGGACCAGCAATCACCTCATCACATCTCTCAGTTGTGTCTCTCCTGGTTTTTGGCATCCTTCCTGTCTAAATTTTTATCAGATGAGCACTTTTCCTTGGCAAGCACTTTAAATGCCTTCAACTTGTTTTATCTCTGAACTGTTACCCCTTGCCCTCAGATGTCATTTCTCACATGTATGACTGGAGGAGATTCGGAACAAATTAGTTAAGAATGTAGCTTCAGAGAGCAATTCCCCTTGGCCTTCTCCCCTTTCTGTTTTCTTCCAGAGTATCAGAGCTTCCTTTTGAGGAGAACTCCATGGACATTTATTAATTTCAGAAAAGCCTGCTGCATGGGCTTGTATAGTGGAACAGTTGTTTGCAAGTTTTGATTGTGACACCTCAGGGCTGGCTCTGCCTGTGCTTAGCCATCAGCATTGTTTTCTTTGGCTTTGCTTCATTCAAAATAATCAAGGATTGGGGGCTGTGACCAGCAAGGAGTAAGCCTCAAAGTCCTCTCATAAATTCCAGCCAAATACTATGTTTGGAGGCTCCTCAAGATTAATGACAACTCTCAGCTGTTTAAGGCTGATATGAGCCCCAAGAAAAGGTGGCATTCATATTCTCTTCAGTATTTCCATTTGTAGAGATGAGAGATGGTCTGCAAGTCCTGACAGCTGGAAAGTGGGCCTATAGAGTGTGCCACCTGCCTGTGTGATCAGCTCCTCCCACCTGGCATGCAAGGCCTTCTAAAGTTTACCCCCAGTCTCTTTCCCTAAAAATTCACAGCTTTTTGTCAGCCTGATCAAGTCTTTGCACCTGCAACAAACATACCTGGAGTTTTTCTTACCTGATGCATTGGGAACTGAACAAGGATGCATGGCAGTAAGGCAGCCCTTTGAAAGCTGAAAAATAAATTGATTATTTAGTAAACAACAGAAGGATAACTCAAAAGAAATCCATAAAAGCTAAATAGATGGATCTGTCTCTCCTGGCTGACAGTTTGTCCTGAAATTTTTTCATCTTTGTCTTTGCATCTGTGCTTGCAACTGAAATGACTCCTTCAACCCTGGTTTTTTCCTCGGGTAGGGGAGCAAGAGATTGTCTAGCTGCCCCATGGATAAGAAAAAACAGTTAAATAAGTAAGTCATTTTCCCCCAGCCTATTTAAAAGCCTTTCAAGTTGAGGCTGGGCAGGCCATGAGCGCCAGTGAGGAAACAACAACAGTATTATCACCAGCAGTCATCGTTGTCAGCAGCAGCAGCAGCGTGTGCCACGTTTTTTAGAACATTTATATGTGCCAGACACTATTGTTTTAAAAATAGTTTTATTGAGATATAATTCACATATAAGAAAATTCACTCATTTGAAGTGTAATAGTATAGTTCTTTTTAGTAGACTTACAGAGTTGTACACTTGTCACCATTATGTAATTTTAGGACATTTCCACTATCCCTGGAAGGAATCCTCTGTTCGTTTGAAATCCAATCACTCTCCACTCCCCATATACTCTCCAACCGCCGTCAACCAGTCATCTGCTTTCTATCTCTGTAGATTTTCCAGTTCTGGATTTCATATGCATGGAATCATAGAATGTGGTCTTTTGTGACTGGCTTTGAATTTCAGTTAGTATGATGTTTCCTTTTTTGTTGTTGTTCATATATGCGTCAATACTTCAGCCCTTTTTCTAGATAATAATAGTCCATTTAATGAATGTACTACATCTTCATCCATGGATATAACCTAAACTGAGTTATCACCTAAACTGTGCTATCCAAATTAACATCACAAATTAATATTATGTACCTCCTGATATAATGCAGTGAAAAAGCACCAAGATGTTATTCTTGTCAAATATGCATTACCTTAATTTACTCATGAAGAAACATCTAAAAAGTCCAAATTGAGGGATATTTCACAAAAATAAATACCCAGTACTTTTTAAAAATATGTCTTGTAAAACAAAGAAAGAATGGGGCAACTGTTCCAGATTAAAGGAAACTAAGGAGACATGATGACTAAATGCAATGAGTGACCCTGGGTTGGATCCTCTACCAAAAAAAAAAAAAGAATATTGATGCAATAATAGGAAAATTTTGAGTAAGGTATTTAGAGGAGACAATGGTATTGCATTAATGTTTGATAATTGTACTGTGGTTATATAAGATGTTAATATTGGGGGACTCTGAAAGAATTCTTTTGACTAATTTTTAAACTTTTTGTGAATTGGAAATTAATTCAAAATGAAAGATTTTTAAAAATTATAGTGCATGATATCTAACAAATCTCTAGCAAGGTGAAATCCAAATGTCTATCAGTTAATGGATGGATGAACATTCATGAACTGCAGCATGCCAGACTTCCTTGTTCATAAATGTTTATATCAGCATTATTCGTAGTACCCACAACATAAAAAGGAAGCAACCCAACTCCAAATATATTGGAATATCCATACAATGGATATTACTGAGTCAAAAAAAGCACTGAACTACTAATACGCAAAACAGCATGGAAAAATCTCAAAAATATATACATAGTGAAAGAAAGTGTAAAAGTGTTATTTACTGTATTATGTCTGATTCATTGCCACCCTCTGGACTGTAGCCTGCCAGACTCCTCTGTCCATATATCTATTTGTGAGTTTTCTCCACTTTAAAGTTGTGGTTTTGCCTTTGAATTTATAATTATCCTGTGGGAGGGTACTTTGAGACTATCTAAGAAGTCTGTTTCTCATCAGAGTCTCATCATCAGTCTTAGCATCCATTGGTGGTATTTCCCTGCAACAGTATTACTGTGGTGTTGGCCAAATGGTTGTTTTTCTACTTCTATCACTCCCTCCATATTTATTAATTGAAATTTTCTTGCAAGGAAAAGTATACTGTTCTCTTCTTACTATCTACCAATGTACCTTTGAATCTTTATATTTATTTCATTATGCTCTCAGGTCCTTACTTTATTCTATGAATTATAATCTGTTACTATCTTTATTTTGTCAATTGAATTGTCGAAGATTTTCCCATTTGGAGACTCTTTCATTTGACCTTGTATTTTTTATGTTCTCCCATTACTTATTGTATTGTTCCTTATTTTTCTTCTTTTCTTCAGACTTGGGTTTTTCTTGTCCTAACCCTGAAATTAACCATTTGTCCAAGGAAAACTGGTTACTTTTACTGGACAAAGATATTTAGAAGTCATGATGCGGACGGTATTCTACGCACTTATTTTCTCCCTGTGAGTTAGGTACAATTACCAGCCCTATTTCTTGAAAGAACTGGCGTTTTACATAAACAGCCCATCCAGTGTCACACAGCTATAGGTGGTGGAGCTGCTGTTTGAACCCAGGTGTCTTCACGCTGATGCCCCCACTTAAATTTAACTTTACACTAGGATTGGAAAATTTGTCCAGTATCTCTGAGCCTTCATATCCTTATCTTCAAAATCAATCTAATGCTATATGCCTCTCAAGGCTGTTGTGGTGATTGAATGCAAGGACACATGTGACATTGTCTAGCATGGATTTTGTCCACATGAGCACTCAAATACTAGTTAAATCTGAGTTATTTACTTAATAAGTGTGTGTATACACCTATCTTGCTTTCATCTCTGAGGTGGAAAATATGCAAGTTGCAAAAAGTAAAAATACATGACCCTTCTCCTGGATGAACTTGTAATTGAGAAGATGAAAGTATAATTTGCAAAATTTCAGGTGAATGTTACAAATGCTGTGATTGGGGCGGTGGAGGAAGGGATGTGTAGTCTAAGATTCTGCAAAATGGAAAGCTTAGTATTATATAGTAGAGGCAGCATTTTTCAGCTGAGCTTCAGAGATGGTGGAATTTAAATAGTTATAGAGGAATACAAAAGGCGGGGAGATTGGCATATAGACCTCAGGACCAGCTGTTTCTACATCAGAAAAGATTTTGGACATAGGGGACAAAATTTACCTTCTCCATGCAGATCAGTCTTTCTACAAGAGCACAGTCTTCCATGGGAAGGTAGCATTCATCCTATCAGATACCCAAAACCCGTGGGCACCTCTGTACTTTCCTATATGGGTTTTCTATCCTACTGGCCTGATCAGTGTTGCAACACATATCATTGGCAACAACTGAGGGATATTTTAAAATGGGGACAGATGTTCTTAGGCAAAATTAGAATTTTGCTGGGGTTTCTAAAATTTTGTAAAGTTTTGCTGGGATTTCTAATGTTTAGCATCACAGCTATTTCTGGGTCCAGAAATTGGTTTGCTGTTTTGGTGAAATATTTTTGAATATATGTCTTGGACCTCAATCTACATCAATCTGTGTTTTCATTGGTTTAGAAAATAAGTTTTGCATGATACACATAAAGATGATTTATTTTAACAGTTTAACTACAACTTGTAAGTTGTAAATTCTGCTGGAAATTTTGAGAGTGGATACTTAATGAATTCTTTTGAATGTGCTGCAACTTCCTTTAACCTCCAGAATCTGTTTACCAAATTCTGTTTATTGGAGCAGGTGCGTTTTTTTCCTATGGATAGGTTTATAGATTTCACAAGATTCTCAAAAAGTTCTCAGAACCCCAAATATTTAAGTACTACCATCCTAGAGTTACGCTATCTTGTATATTGGCCACTTGCCACATATGCTTAGGTACATTTAAATTTATTAAAATTCAAGAAAAGTTAAAAATTAAATTGCTCACTTGCACATTTCAAATGCTCAGGAGTCTCATGTGGCTAGTGACTGTGAGAGTATACAGTGCAAACATAGGACATTCCATCATTACAGAAAATGCTGCATCTAGCATTGCAAGATGTTGATTTTCAAATGTTGGCATGTATCAGAATCACTCAAGTGATTGTCTCAAAAATAAATTGCTGTACCCCAATTTCAGAAATTCTGATTCAGTAAGTGTGAGAGTGAATAGAGTAAATATGAGTAAGTGAGTATAAATAGAGTAAGTGTGAGAGCAAGTATGTAAGTAGGTTGAGATTTTAATTTCTTACAAGTTCCCAGGTCAGACAGATGTTACTATTAATAGTCCAGCAGCCACTGGGGTAGATGAGGTTGACTGGGTTAGTGGTGGGTTTCATTTGGGTCATGAAGGAGATAAACTTCTACCATAAACTGTATATGGCAATCAAATCATGGGTCTGGGCCATGCCCATGAGTCTATCTTTATTCTGTATCCATTCAAGAGCCTTTGTATCTGAGTCATAATAAATTCTGATAGGCCAGACATGAACAAAGAACAATAAGCCTTTTGGAATGTTTCCTACTAAAGCTTATCTTCAGAAGAAATATGTATTTGATAGTGGCTTCTAGCTTGTCTAGTGTGTAAGAGCTTCTCAGGCCTTGTTATGGAAAGTTGTCATGTTACAAAAGAGAATGGTGTTTTTAGTGTATAAGGCAAGAGGCAGAGTGGATAAGGACAAGGCCAGATATGTGTTGGACTGCCTGGCTTAGGACTCACAGAATGAGCATGCCTCTCCCTCATCCCCACCTTTAGCTGTAGTCTCATGTTCTACCTAAATCAAAAACTCAAACATGCTGGAGACTTGCTGATTATTTTCTTGTAGCTCAGGCCATCGTACATCACTAATGTATTATGTCTCTCCTTCCTTGTGAGTCCAAACAAGACCTTAAGATCCTTCCCGAGATAGGACATGGACAGCTGTTACCAGTCAGATGAAGCATATTTGCTCTCTGGGATGTGAGTGATGAAGAACTGAGAAGACAGATTTGTGTCTACCAAAAAAAGAGGCAAAGAGCATCCACCCACATCTAAAGCATCTTCAAACCTTAGTTCTTAACCATTTTCTGGAATTTCGTGAAATTAGCCTGAAGTGGGAACGTCTAAGCAACACAAAGTGCTGGGTGTACAGACTAACAAGGATAGGACGTGGAGGATCCTCATTTTTCAAAATGTTATGAGATGATAAATGCAATCCCTACAAAATGCTAACTTTGATTAATTTGGGGAAATGAGAACCAGCTTATTCTTCCCCTGCTGGCACTGAAGGATGGGTTTCCAGTTACTGCATAAGTGAACAGAGGGTGGCAGCTTGACTGGAAAACACTGAGGCTGCTTTTGTGAAGACAGAATTTCATTAGCTATGTGATTCCTGGATGGTTCCCTTTTGGCCTTGTGGTGATAATAACACCCAGGTCACAGGTGGTACAGGCAGACAAGCTTGAGCCAAGATAAGTGATACTGAGAGGGAAAGACAGAGAGTGTGTGTGTTTGTGTGTACACACTCGTGTGCATGTGTGCTGAGGTAAGGGGTCTGTGATGGGTTCAGTCTGGATTATCTCAAATTCAGACCCCTCGCTGAGTCCCTGGGCTGCTCAACAGGGATGGAAAAGAGATCTCTGAGCTGAGGTTTAGCATGAGTTTGCTCCAACCACCATTCAAAAGTAACTGAGTGTCTCAAATCCCCTCATGTGTAAAGTTTCAGGCACAAACTTGTACCATAAGGTTTTCAGGAGATGCATGCCAAAGTTGCTTTTGCTTTTTTCCCTTATCAGAGAGCAGAACACTGAGCAGCCATGACTAGAATAATTCTGTTGGTAATGATCATTTCCAGAGAAGTGCAGGAAGTACTGATGTTACATGTGCAAGTGAAAGTATTAGTCATTTAGTCATGTCCCCAGGACTGTCTGCAACACCATGGACTATAGCACCCCAGGCTCCTCTGTCCCTGGGATTTTCCAGGCAAGAATCCTGGAGTAGGTTTCTGTTTCCTCCTCCAGTGGATCTTCCCGACCCAGGGATCAACCATGGGTCTCCCACATTGCAGGAAGATTCTTTACCATCTGAGCCACCAGGGACGCCCTGGTCTTACATGTAGAGTAAGTGAATGTGGTGGGAAGGGCACACACAGGGAAGTCTTGAAGAACCCAATTTTAATCCTGCCACAAGATTGTGGTGTGACCCAGTAACCTGAGAAAGCCACCTGATTTCTCTAGGGATTCATTCTTCACTTGTACAGTGAGGAAGACAGGTTAGAGGATCTTATAATTCCTTCTGGCTGTAAAATTCTGTTGCACAAATGGATAACTCCTGATCACTATTGAGGTCTCCCAGAGTCTATGACCCAAATGTGATTGCTCACCTTTCCACAGCTTCAGCCAGTATCCTATCTGTGAGAAAGATCCTATCACTGTTACCTTCCTAATCTGTCCTTTCACAGCCCACATTTTCTATCTGTCCAGTCTTCTTCAGATTAACCTTTACAGTTCAAAACTTTTAAAACTATTAACCTATTTTCCAGTATATCCCTTCTTTGAAGACCAGGTTGTACAATAGAAAAAAAAAATTAACGCCTTTTGATAAAGCAGGAATGAGGAGGTAACCTCCACCTGCCTTGCCAACATTGCCTCCCCACAGAGAGACAACCTCACAGAGATGACAGGGATCAGAAAAGAGTTAAAACCACAGATCCAGAGAAAGACAGCATGGAAGACTCACGACAAGGTGATCGAAGGAAACATTTCAAAAATATTATCCTACCACACAAGTTGCTAAAGAATCTGCCTGCAATGCAGGATACCCCTGTTTGATTCCCAGATTGGAAAGATCCACTGGAGAAGGGATTAGGCTACCCACTCCAGTATTCTTAGGCTTCCTTGTGGCTTGGCTGGTAAAGAATCTGCCTACAAAGTGGGAGACCTGGGTTCAGTCCCTGGGTTGGGAAGATCCCCTGGAGAAGGAAAAGGAGAATTCTATGGACTGTGTGGTCCATGGGGGTCACAAAGAGTCAGGTATGACTGAGTGACTTTCACTTTCACACAAGTTACTTCAGTGCAGTGAAGGCTTCCCAGTTGGCACTGGTGGAACCTGCCCACCAATGCAGCGGACAGAAGAGATGCGGATGAGATCCCTGGGTTGGGAAGATCCCCTGGAAGAGGAAATGGCATCCTACTCCAGTATTCTTGCCTGGGAAATCCCATGGACAGAGGAGTCCGGTGGGCTACAGTCCATGGGATCACAAAGAGTCGGACACGACTGAGCACTCATGCTTTGCTATGCTATGTGGATGGAGATAAATTCAGAAAAGACAGTAGAAGAAACACTTGATCAGAAAGATGAGGCAGGTGCAAGGAAGAAAAGATATCCTGGGCGAAGAGCTTTATCAGAAGATAAAGCAAGAGTCACTTTTTGAAGAGTCCTTTCTGCCTTAAAAATTTGAAATGTTGTCAAGGCTATAAAATAGCAAGGGCTCTATATTTTACAAGTATATCTCTGCAGGTAGTCTTCTTGGGAGACCTAAGAAACAGCAGAATTAGAAAACATTGAATAAAGTTAGCAATGGATAATAACAGTGAACTGAGACTATAGCTGGAGAATGAACATGAGAACAAAGAAAAAAAGTGTTACGAAAGATGAATCTGTAAATACCAAAGCTAATCAAAAGCTCTTGCAAGAGATTGTTTCCTTCCTACCTCCTTCTATTCCTTTTTTCTTGAATGTATTTTACAAATGTTATGCTAACCACATACTTTCCAGAAGAAAACTTGTTCCAGTGCTTTGTTTTTATTGGATGATTAATTCAGCACCAATGGAAATTATAATTAAATAGATACAAAGGCCTAACTAAGCTAACTAAAGACAAGTGCCTCAGAAAAAGTCTCAGGAATCTGTACTTCAACCAAATCAAGCCACCTAGTACCCAGTTCTGTTTTCTTAAATTCATTTTTATTGAAGTATAGTTGCTTTACAATGTTGTATTAATTCCGGCTGTACGGCCAAATGAATCAGCAATATGTTTACATATGGCCCCTCACTTTTGAATTTCTTTCCCATTTACATCACCACAGAGCACTGAGTAGAGTCCCCTGAGCTATACAGTAGGTTCTCATTAATTATCTATTTTATACATAATATCAGTATCTATAGTGTGTATTTGTCAACCTCAATCTCCCAAATCATCCCAGCCCGACTTTCCCCTTGGTATCCATTCTTCTGTTCTCTATGTTTGTGTCTCTATTCCTGCTTTGCAGATAAGATCATCTACACCATTTTCAAGATTCCACATGTATGTGTCTATATGCTATATTGTTTTTCTCTTTCTGACTTGTTTCGCTCTGTACAACAGTCTCTAGGTCCATCTATGTCTCTGCAAATGGCATAATTTCATTCATTGTTATGGTTGAGTGATATTCCATTATGTGTATGTACCACATCTTCTTTATCCTTTCTTCTGCTGATGGACGTTTAGGTTGTTTCCATATCCTGCTATTGTAAAAAGTGCTGCAGTGAACTTTGGGGTGCATGTGTCTGTTTGAATGGAGGTTTTCTCTGGGTATATGCCGAGGTGTAGGATTGCTGGGTCACATGGTAGTCCTATTTTTCATTTTTTAAGAAATTTCCGTACTATTCTCTGTAGTGGCTGTATCAATTACATTACATTCCCACCAACACTGTAAGAAGGTTCCCTTTTCTCCATACCCTTTCCAGCATTAATTGTTTGTAGAATTTTTTATGACAGACTATATTTTTAAATTAGACCTACAACTCCCTGGTAGGATTTTAAGCTCATATTTGTATTTATTAATGATTAAATAATAAACATTCTTCATAAAATGTTTGAAAAATACACAACATTAAGGAATAGAAATAAACTTGTGATCCCACAACCCAGTAATACTTATAACATGTTTTCTTCCATTGTTTCTTCTACATATGTGTGTGTGCATATATTAATATTCAAAATGAACACTGAGATTATCTTGCATATTGATTTTTATACTTTTTCTCACAATATTACATCAGGAGCATGTTCCTATATTATTAGGTCTCAGATATATAATTTTAATGGCTGTATTTGATCTTGTCCCTACTGTAGAATGTTTGAATTGTTTCTGTTTTTTGCCCTTTTTACTTATTGTTGCCCTGCAGTGGGTAGGATCAATATTTCACTTTCCCACTTGGTTCAGATATCAAGACTACTGATACCACACATGCACGAAGAGAATATGAAAATATTTATTACTCACATCATTAGCCTTTCTGACCCTGAGTGGGGAAGGGGCAAATGACTTGCTTTTATTGTGGCTAAAGATAGATTGGAATGTTGGTTCCTGTGTGCAGGCTAGGGCTCATGGATTTGAACTTCCAACACCAAGGGAGAGAATACCTGGACTTTTTTATTGGCATTCCCAGATGTGGGCAAAAGAAAATGGGGAAGGATGAAGTCTGAATGCTTTCAGATGCCTGATGGTGAAGTCAAATGACCTTACACATCAGAAAAACCCCAAAGAATGCACTGAAAATATATTAAAACCAATAAATGAATTGGCAAGATTACCAGGTACAGATAAATATACAAAAAAATTATATATAATGAGCAATCCAAAATGAATTTTAAAAATAACTCCATTTACCATATTATTCAGTTCAGTTCAGTTGCTCAGTCGTGTCTGACTCTTTGCGACCCCGTGAATTGCAGCACGCCAGGCCTCCCTGTCCATCACCAACTCCTGAAGTCCATCCAAACCCATGGCCATCGAGTTGATGATGCCATCCAGCCGTCTCATCCTCTGTCATCCCCTTCTCCTCTGCCCTCAATCTTTCCCAGCTTCAGAGTCCTTTCAGATGAGTCAGCTCATCTCATCAGGTGGGCAAAGTATTGGAGTTTCAGCTTCAACATTAGTCCTTACAATGAACACCAGGACTGATCTCCTCTAAGATGGACTGGTTGGATCTCCTTGCAGTCCAAGGGACTCTCAAGAGTCTTCTTCCAACACCACAGTTCAAAAGCATCAATTCCTTGGTGCTCAGCTTTCTTTATAGTCCAACTCTTACATCCATAAATGACCACTGGAAAAACCATAACCCTGACTAGACCAACCTTTGTTGGTAAAGTAATGTCTCTGCTTTTTAATATGCTGTCTAGGTTGGTCATAACTTTCCTTCCAATGAGTAAGAGTCTTTTAATTTAGGGCTGCAGTCACCATCTGCAGTGATTTTGGAGCCCAGAAAAATAAAGTCAGCCACAGTTTCCACTGTTTCCCATCTATCTGCCATGAAGTGATGGGACCAGATGCCATGGTCTTAGTTTTCTGAATGTTGAGCTTTAAGCCAACTTTTTCACTCTTCTGTTTTACTTTCATCAAGAGTCTCTTTAGTTCTTCTTCACTTTCTGCCATAAGGGTGGTGTCATCTACATATCTGAGGTTATTGATATTTCTCCTGACAATCTTGATTCCAGCTTGTGCTTCCTCCAGCCCAGCGTTTCTCATGATGTACTCTGCATCTAAGTTAAATAAATAGGGTGACAATATACAGCCTTGACATACTCCTTTTCCTATTTGGAACCAGTCTGTTGTTCCTTGTCCGGTTCTAACTTTTACTTCCTGACCTGCATACAGGTTTCTCAAGAGACAGGTCAGGTGGTCTGGCATGCCAATCTCTTTCAGAATTTTCCACAGTTTATTGTGATCCACACAGTCAAAGGCTTTGGCATAGTCAATAAAGCAGAAATAGATGTTTTTTTGGAACTCTCTTGCTTTTTCGATGATCCATTGGATATTGGCACTTTGATCCCTGGTTCCTCTGCCTTTTCTAAATCCAGCTCGAACATACTGGAAGTTCACGGAACTTCCAGTATTGCTGAAGCCTGGCTTGGAGAATTTTAAGCATTACTTTACTAGCATGTGAGATGAGTGCAATTGTGCGATAGTTTGAGCATTCTTTGGCATTGCCTTTCTTTGGGATTGGAATGAAAACTGACCTTTTCCAGTCCTGTGGCCACTGCTGAGATTTTCAAATTTGCTGGCATATTGAGTGCAGCACTTTCACAGCATCATCTTTCATGGTTTGAAATAGCTCAACTGGAATTCTATCACCTCCACTAGGTTTGTTCGTAATGATGCTCCCTAAGGCCCACTTGACTTCACATTCCAGGATGTCTGGCTCTAGGTAAGTGATCACACCATTGTGATTATCTCGGTCATGAAGATCTTTTTTGTACAATTCTTCTGTGTTTTCTTGCCACCTCTTCTTAATATCTTCTGCTTCTGTTAGGTCCTACCATTTCTTTCCTTTATTGAGCCCATCTTTGCATGAAATGTTCCCTTGGCAGCTCTAATTTTCTTGAAGAGATCTCTAGACTTTCCCATTCTATTATTTTCCTCTATCTCTTTGCATATGTAAAAGTATAAATTACTTAGGAATAAATTTAACAAAAGAAGAACAAAAGTTATACTACAAAAACTCAAAACACTGGGAAAGTGAATGGAAAGATACTCCATGTTTATGGATTGTAAGATAACGTTATTAAAATGAACATTTTCTCCTACTTGATCTTCAGATTCAACACAATCTCTATTAAAAACCCTAGGTGGGTTTTTTTGTGGAAATTGACAACCTGATCTTAAAATTCATATGGAAATGAAAGGCATCCAGAGTAGAAGACACAGTCTTAAAAAAAAGAAGACGAGATTGGATTCATACTTAACAGTTTCTGAGCTTACAGCAAGACTAGTCAGGAAGAAAATATGGTACTGGCCTAAGGATAAGCATGGAGATCAATACAATAGATCTGGGGATCCAGAAATAAGCCTTATGTATAAGGTCAAATTATTTTCAAAAACAATTTCAGAACATTTAAGTAAGGAAAAAATAGTCATTTCAACAAATGGTGCTGGGACAGCACAATATCCACATCCAAAATAATGAAGTTGGACCTCCTCCTTATACTTCACTGAGAAATTAACTCAAAATAGATTGGAGATCAAAGTGAAAGAATAATATCAAACTTTCAGAAGAAAACATAGGAATAAAGTCCTCATGATCTTGGGTTAAGTAAACTCTTACTAGCTATGACTCCAAAAGCACAAGTGACAAAAGAGAAAAATAATGATGCACATTATCACTATTAAATGGGAGGATGGTAAACAAAACACAGCAGCCTCCTTCCTTAAGTACTTCTTGTATGTACTTAAGGAAGTACTTAAGTACTTGTAAGTACTTCTAAGTACTTCTTGAATCTAAATTTCTGTAGACCTTTTTAAAATCTGTATTAGGCTATATGAAATATTTTAACCTAGGGAATAATGTTCCCCTTTTGATCAGTGAAGTCTCATTTTCTCAAGCTGAGTTTAAGTATCAAAGATTTATTTTTCTTTCAATTTATTACCCATTAGGTCAGAGTATCCATGTCCAGTAGAGAACTTGTGAAGACAGTGGGCACTTAGGTCATGGGGAATTTAGATGAGGTAGTAGTTCCAGTGAGGAAGGTAAAGCACACCTGTCTGTCCTCTGTTGTACATTTGATCACTCTTCTAAAAATATAGTGTTCCTTATATGTAGTGAAATCCCTAGTTATAGATGTAATCTGAGCCTCAGTGCTAATTGGGGCCAGGAATGTTTGCCAGTTTTTGCACCCCAGCTGAAATGAGAGTTTATTTAGAACCCATGTCGTAAAGACACAAAAGCCAAATCACAATCTTCTTAACCTTTTTGTTGTTAAATTCTTTCAGGGAATTTTAGATTTCTAATTGGGTCAAATTATGGAATTCTATTTTAGTTTTCTCCACCCCTCCTTTTTTTTTTGGTGTTTATTGCTAGATATACTTTCAGGGAATCTTCTTGATCTTGCCCAGTTTTACATAAATTTTCTTCCTCCAGAACATGCCAATTCAGTATCATCAGTTCAGTTCAGTTCAGTTGCTTAGTCATGTGTGACTCTTTGTGACCTCATGAATTGCAGACACAATTCACTCCCTGTCCATCACCTACTCCTGGAGTCTACCCAAACCTATGTCCATCGAGTCGGTGATGCCATTCAGCCACCTCATCCTCTGCCGTCCCCTTCTTCTCCTGCCCCTAATCCTTCCCAGCATTAGGGTCTTTTCCAATGAGTCAGCTCTTCTCATGAGGTGGCCAAAGTACTGGAGTTTCAGCTTAAACATCAGTCCTTCCAGTGAACACCCAGGATTGATTTCCTTTAGGATAGACTTGTTGGATCTCCTTGCAGTCCAAGGGACTCTCAAGAGTCTTCTCCAACACCACATTTCAAAAGCATCAATTCTTCGGCGCTCAGCTTTCTTTATAGTCCAACTCTCACTTCCATACATGACCACTGGAAAAACCATAGCCTTGACTAGACCGACCTTTATTGGTAAAGTAATGTCTCTGCTTTTCAATATGCTGTCTAGGTTGGTCATAACTTTTCTTCCAAGGAGTAAGCATCTTTTAATTTCATGGCTGCAATCACCGTCTGCAGTGATTTTGGAGCCCCCCTCAATATAAAGTCTGCCACTGTTTCCACTGTTTCTCCATCTATTTCCCATGAAGTGATGGGACCAGATGCCATGATCTTAGTTTTCTGAATGTTGAGCTTTAAGCCAACTTTTTCACTCTCCTCTTTCACTCTCATCAAGAGACTTTTTAGTTCCTCTTAGTGATTTATTGGATGTAGAAAAATTGGCTTAAGTAGTGTTTGAATGAACCATTTGGCATGTTGATGAGCCACAGCACTCAATATGATGATAGTATCTTTATCAGTCAGATTTACAGTTGTCTGGGCGATGCTGTCCTCTGACTCTGAGTTGTAGGGATAAAACATTCAGGGTCATCTTTTATGAGGGTCTGAACTATACAATGCATGAATGTTCTTCCCCTTTAAAGCTCAGATTTGGTTTTGGTGACAGAAACGTAGGCAGCAGCAGTATAGGCTTTTAAAGGTTTGTTGGGACCTAGTGAGTGATCTGTTTCTAGGAGGTAGATCTCAGGACACTACTTGGTGGCTGTTCTTCTTTGTAGGAGCATCATCACCCAATGGGCCTGTATACTGCACAGGTTATCAGTATTGGCCTTTCTCCTGATCATATAACAGGGACCATGCCTGGTTGAGAGATACAATCAGTGGTCTCAGGGTAAGATGATTTTCCCTGAACAGAGCAAAAGTCACAGCTTATGCTGGAATTGAGATACAAATTCAGTCTGAGGTACAAAGATAGATCTGGGCTAAAGCTACTTTAAGGAGCACTCCAATCTCTATTGTCCATAAACACCAATATTGAAACTTTGACTTGCTGCTGCTGCTGCTGCTAAGTTGCTTCAGTGGTGTCCGACTCTGTGCAACCCCATAGACAGCAGCCCACCAGGCTCCCCCGTCCCTGGGATTCTCCAGGCAAGAACACTGGAGTGGGTTGCCATTTCCTTCTCCAATGCATGAGAGAGAAGTCGCTCAGTTGTGTCTGACTTAGCGACCCCACGGACTGCAGCCTACCAGGCTCCTCTGTCCATGGGATTTTCCAGGCAAGAGTACTGGAGTGGATTGCCATTACCTTCTGCGACTTAGGTTGTTTCAATCTATAAGACAGATTTGTGGTACTCAGCAAATGCAGCTCAAAATGTGCACTGGTGTGCTGACTTCAAAAATGCACAATAACCAACAGGCAACAGAGCCTAAGAACAAGTCAAAAGCAAAAAAAGAAACTCTCCCAGATGGTGGAGGTCATCACTCTGACCATCCTGCACAGAGGGCCAATTGTCTTCTGGTTGCTGAGCAAAGGGCAGAACCAATCACCCCTTCCCATAATTGGATCCCATGTCAAGACTCATGACACCACACGTGGATCAAGAGGATATGAAGGCTTCCATTACACATGAGGCCTTCTGGAGAGAACAGGACAGGCATCCAAGCTGGCCCATTTGGCTTCAATGAAGCAGCTAGTTTTTACTGTGGTTATCAGTAGTGTCAGAGAGAAGTTCCTGTATGTGCACCAGGGTTTGCATGATTTGAACTTTCCCACTTGGGCTCAGGGAAGAAGGAAACACCTGGACTTTCTAACCAGCTTGCCTAGTTGTGAATCAAAGGGGAACCAGATGAATGGGAACTGGAAGGAAATGGACTCACAAGCCATTAACAGTCAAATATCAAAACTAGAGTCAGATGCTTTATTACAACATTATAAATAATTCTGTAATAAGTATCTTGGTGTACACATCCCCATGGGACTCTGAAGAAATGGGCTTTTAGAAAACTATAAAAATGGAGAATAGGGTATCATTCAGGTACAATTGGGTACTGGCTACTTCCCTACCTGTTCAAGAATCAGAAGAGTGATTTTTCCAACATGGAAGCACATACATCAATTCTCCTTTTGGAATGATTGTACAGAGTTTGAGAATTAAAATGACAGTAGCATAGAAAAATGGACTTTTCAATACCTTGCATGGACATGTCCCAAGTACTAAATATGCTCTTTAGGGGCTCTGAGAAGCAAGAAATCCTATGCTGTGACATGCTGCATTTGCTCCTGCTGTGTGGCCACCTCACTTATGATAGAATTTTTTAGGACATCGTTATTAAATTGCAAACTTAATAAAATCTTAAAGTTTGAGAGCCTGTGGAGGATGTATTTTTGCAATTCCATAGGCCACCTTTGGCTTCCCTGATAGCTCAGTGATAACAAATCTGCCTGCTAATGCAGGAGACAGAAGAGACTTGGGTTTGACCTCTGGGTCAGGTAGAACCCCTGGAGAAGGAAATGGAAACCCACTCCAATATTTTTGCCTGGAGAATCTCCATGGACCAAGGAGACTGGAGGGCTACAGTGCATGGAGTCACAAAGAGTCGGACATGCTTGAGTTCCTGAGCTTATAGGCCACCTAAATTTAAGTTTACAGTGTTTCTGAATATCTCCTTAAGCTAAATTTCTAGACGATAGGTAAAGACCAAACAGTCTATCTACCAAAAAAATTTTTTTGGAAAACTTTATTAGTTAAATTTCATTCGGGTTTTCTATGTAGAGGATCATGTCATCTGCAAACAGACAGAGTTTTACTTCTTCTTTTCCAATGTGGATCCCTTTAATTTCTTTATCTGCTCTGATTGCTGTGGCCAAGACTTCCAAAACTGTGTTGAATAGTAGTGGTGAAAGTGGGTACCCTTGTCTTGTTCCTGACTTCAGGGGAAATGCTTTCAGTTTTTTACCATTGGGGATAATGTTTGCTGTGGGTTTGTCATATATAGCTTTCATTATGTTGAGGTATGTTCCTTCTATTCCTGCATTTTGGAGGGTTTTTATCATAAATGGATGTTGAATTTTGTCAAAGGCTTTCTCTTCATCTATTGAGATAATCATGTGGTTTTTATTTTTCAATTTGTTGATGTGGTGTATTACATTGATTGATTGAAGAATCAATTGTATTGAAGAATCCTTGTATCCCTGGGATAAAGCCTACTTGACACTTTCTAACACCATACACAAAAATAAACTCAAAATGGATCAAAGATCTAATCATAAGACCAGAAACTATAAAACTCCTAGAGGATAACATAGGCAAAACACTCTCCAGCATAAACCAAAGCGGGATCCTCTATGACCCACCTCCCAGAATATCAGAAATAAAAGCACGAATAAACAAATGGGACCTAATTAAAATTAAAAGCTTCTGCACAACAAAGGAAACTATAAGCAAGGTGAAAAGACAGCCTTCAGAATGGGAGAAAATAATAGCCAATGAAGCAACGGACAAACAATTAATCTCAAAAAATATACAAGCAACTCCTGCAGCTCCATTCTAGAAAAATAAACGACCCAATCAAAAAGTGGGCCAAAGAACTTAACAGACATTTCTCCAAAGAAGACATAAAAATGGCTAACAAACACATGAAAAGATGCTCAACATCACTCGTTATCAGAGAAATGCAAATCAAAACCACAATGAGGTACCACTTTACACCAGTCAGAATGGCTGCAATCCAAAAATCTACAAGCAATAAATGCTGGAGAGGATGTGGAGAAAAGGGAACTCTCTTACACTGTTGGTGGGATTGTAAACTAGTACAGCCACTATGAAAAACGGTGTGGAGGTTCCTTAAAAAACTGCAAATAGACCTGCCATATGACCCAGCAATCCCACTGCTGGGCATATACACCGAGGAAACCAGAACTGAAAGAGACACGTGTACCCCAATGTTCATCGCCGCATTGTTTACAATAGCCAGGACATGGAAGCAACCTAGATGCCCATCAACTGACGAATGGGTAAGAAAGCTGTGGTACATATACACAATGGAATATTACTCAGCATTAAAAAAAAATTCATTTGAATCAGTTCTACTCAGGTGGACGGAACTGGAGCCTATTATCCAGAGTGAAGTAAGCCAGAAGGAAAAACAACAATACAGTATACTAACGCATATATATGGAATTTAGAAAGATGGTAACGAGAACCCTGCATGCAAGACAGCAAAAGGAACACAGATGTATAGAACAGACTCATGGACTCTGTGGAAGAGGGCAAGGGTGGGATGATATGGGAGAATGGCATTGAAACATGTTAATTATCATATGTGAAATCAGTCACCAGCCAAGGGTTAATGCTCGGGGCTGGTGCACTGAGATGTCCCAGGGGGAGGGAGGAGGGAGGGAGGAGGGAGGGGGCTTCTGGAGGGGGAGCATATGTAAACCCATGGCAGTTTCATGTCATTTTATGGCAAAACCAACACAATAAAAAAAAAATTCATTACTTCGTGGCAAATTTTACCTTGAATTTAGTCCTATCATTTCCACTAACTTAAGTGTTTTTATTTTTGTGTGTGTTGAAAATAATGTATATTAGAAAGCATGATAAACAAGACATCCTTAATACCATCCTCTTTAAGATATCTTATTTTTAGATAAATAGTTATTGTTAATACATTTCTGGGTCAGCTAGAAATAATAATTTCACCAAATGGGGAAAAAATCAACAAAAACATTAAGCTGAAGTAGTGAAGGAAGTTGGTATTTGCCTCAAATCCAAACACTGTAATGTGGAGATAAAGACTTGGACCTACCACAAGATAGGGGATGTAAGTGTAATACTCCTTTATTAAGTCTGGATCTTCAAAATTTAGTCAAGTGCTCCCAGGTCTGTAGCAAAGATCCTTTCTGGAAGAAAGTATCATCAATTTAGGCTGTTAGGATTTCCACAGGTTGAGAAAAGGAAAACATGAGTGCACAGCCCAAAATTATTAAACTCTCAAAAACACGTGAGCATAAGGTCACCAAGAAACAGAAAACTCCCAGTGGCATCAGATATTAGAATGATCACAATCTGAATGTAAAACAAGGTTGTATAAAATGGTAAAGAAATGAAATGAAACAGAAAAATAAAACAGTAAGACTATAAGGATAGTCAGTTTGAAAATTTTCTATTTAAAATTCTTCATATAAAATATAATCTGTATGTTCAATAATCTAATTATATTAAATATATTAGATCATTGAAGGAAATTATTAGAAAACTAATGAGAAGATCTTCAAACCACTTTGACATTCTTGCCTTGAGAACCCCATGAACAGTATGAAAAGGGAAAAGGATAGGACACTGAAAGATGAACTCCCCAGGTCAGTAGGTGCCCAGTATACTACTGAAGATCAGTGGAGAAATAACTCTAGAAAGAATGAAGAGACAGAGCCAAAGCAACAACAACACCCAGTTGTGGATGTGACTGGTGACGGAAGTAAAGTCTGATGCTGTAAGGAGCAGTATTGCATAGGAACCTAGAGTGTTAGGTCCATGAATCAAGGCAGATTGAAAGTGGTCCAACAGGAGATGGCAAGAGTGAACATCAACATTTTAGGAATCAGAGAACTAAAATAGACTGGAATGGATGCATTTAACTCCGATAACTATTATATCTACTACCGTGGGCAGGAGTCCCTTAGAAGAAATGGAGTAGCCATCATAGTCAATGAAAGAGTCTGAAATGCAGTACTTGGATGCAATCTCAAAAACAAAAGAATGATCTCTGTTCAGTCCCAAGGCAAACCATTCAATATTACAGTAATCCAAGTCTATGCCCCGACCATAGACTGAAGAAGCTGAAGTTGAATGGTTCTTTGAAGACCTTTAAGACCTTCTAAAACTAACACCCAAAAAAAGGTCCTTCTTATGCAAAAGTAGGAAGTCAAGAAATACCTGGAGAAACAGGCAAATTTGGCCTTGGAGTACTGAATGAAGCAGGGGAAAGGCTCATAGAGTTTTGCCACGAGAACACACTGGTCATAGCAAACACCCTCTTCCAACAACACAAGAGAAGGCTCTACACATGGACATTGCCAGATGGTCAACACCAAAAGCAGATTGATTATATTCTTTGCAGCCAAAGATGGACAAACTCTATACAGTCAGCAAAAACAAGACCGAGAGCTGACTGTGGCTCAGATCCTGAACTCCTTATTGCCAAATTCAGACTTAAATTGAAGAAAGTGGGGGAAACCACTAGACCATTCAGGTATGACCTAAATCAAATCCGTTATGATTATACAGGGGATGTGACAAATAAATTCAAATGATTAGATCTGATAGAGTGCCTGAAGAACTATGAATGGAGGTTCATGACATTGTACGGGAGGCAGTGATCAAGATCATCCCCAAGAAAAAGAAGACTAACAGAAGGTCCTAACAAAGGTCCTAAAAAATGTCCTAACAGAAGCAGAAAACATTAAGAAGAGGTGGAAAGAATACACAGAATATACAGTAAAGATCTTCATGACCTAGATAACCATGATGGTGTGATCACTCACTTAGAGCCAGACATCCTGGAATGCAAAGTCAAGTGGGCCTTAGGAAGCATCACTGCAGACAAAGCTAGTGGAGGTAATGGAATTCCAGTTGAGCTATTTCAGATCCCAAAATGTGATGCTGTGAATGTGCTTCGCTCAGTATGCCAGCAAATTTGGAAAGCTCAGTGGTGGCCACAGGACTGGAAAAGTTCAGTTTTCATTCCAATCCCAACGAAAGGCAATGGCAAAGAATGTTCAAACTCCTGCACAATTGCACTCATCTCACATGCTAGTAAAGTAACACTCAAAATTCTCCAAGTCAAGCTTCAACAGTGCATGAAACATGAACTGTCAGATGTTCAAGTTGGATATAGAAAAGGCAGAGGAACCAGAGATCAAATTGCCAATATCTGTTGGATCATCGAAAAAGCAAGAGAGTTCCAGAACAGCATCTATTTTTGCTTTGTTGATTATGCCAAAACATTTGACTGTATGGATCACAGCAAACTGTGGACAGTTCTGAAAGAGATGAGAATATCAGACTACCTAACCTGCCTCCTGAGAAATCTGTATACAGGTCAGGAAGCAACAGTTAGAACTGGACATGGAACAACAGACTGGTTCCAAATAGGAAAAGGAGTACACGCATGGCTGTATATTGTCACCCTGCTTTTTTTAACTTATATGCAGAGCACATCATGAGAAATGCTGGACTGGATGAAGCACAAGCTGGAATCAAGATTGCCAGGTGGAATATCAATAACCTCAGATATGCAGATGACACCACCCTTATGGCAGAAAGTGAAAAGATAAAGAGCCTCTTGATGAAAGTGAAAGAGGATAGTGAGAAAGTTGGCTTAAATCTCAACATTCAGAAAACTAAGATCATGGCATCAGGCCACATCACTTCATGGCAAATAGATGGGGAAACAGTGGCTGACTTAATTCTTTTGAGCTCCAAAATCACCACAGGTGATGTTTGCAGCCATGAAATTAAAAGACTCTTACTCCTTGAAAGGAAAGTTATGATCAACCTAGACAGCATATTAAAAAGCAGAGACATTACTTTGTCAACAAACGTCCGTCCAGTCAAAGCTATGGTTTTTCCAGCAGTTATGTATGGATGTGAGAGTTGAACCATAAAGAAAGCTGAGCACTGAAGAATTAATGCTTTTGAACTGTGGTGTTGGAGAAGACTCTTGAGAGTCCCTTGGACTGCAAGGAGATCCAACCAGTCCATTCTAAAGGAAATCAGTCCTGAATATTCATTGGAAGGACTGATGTTGAAGCTGAAACTCCAGTACTGTGCCCATCTGATGCAATGAGCTGACTCATTTGAAAAGACCCTAATGCTGGGAAAGGTTGAAGGTTGGAGGAGAAGGGGACGACAGAAGATGAGATGGTTGGATGGCCTCACAGAGTCAATTGACATGAGTTTGGGTAAACTCTGGGAATTGGTGTTGGACGGGGAAGCCTGGCATGCTGCAGTCCAGGGGTCACAAATAGTCAGACATGACTGAGCAACTGAACTGTTACTGATGCTGAATGAGTAGATCTAAAGAAAGCATACAAACGCAACACAGAAATACAAGGAAATAGAAAGTCCGAGAGGTTATATGACATGGATGCTAGAATGAAAAGGGTTTCCATTCATGAAATCAAAGTCTTAGAGAGAATAGAAAAGAAATAGGAGTGGCAACTTGAAGAGATGAGAGTTGAAAATTCTTCAAAATAATGTTAGGCATGAAAACATACAGGACACACATGAAAGAGGAAATAGTATAAAGTTTTCAAAGCTGTGTTTAAACAAAATTATTACAACTACAGATTACTGAAAACAGACGGTTTAGAAGTTAGCCTTTAGAAGTAAATAGAGAAAAAACAAAATCCCCTACAAAGAAATGACAATTAGAATGAAAGCAGAAGGCAAATTTCTCAGCATCAAAATGGAAGCCAAGAAGCAATGGAGTTATATTTCCAGAGAACTGATAGAAAAGTAAATGTTAGCCTAGAACTTTATTAGAAGTGAAACTATTTTCCAAGAATGAGTGCAAAATAAACAAATATTGACATGGACTGGGAAGAATTTACTACCGATAAAGTCATCTAAAAGAACTTTGAAAGTATGTACCTGAGAAAAAATGGAAATAATCCAGGAAGGAATGTTTGAAATGATGTTCAATGTGAAAAAAAATGTGTGTTTTAGAATCAACATGCTAAGGTCCCCTCATAGCATATAAAGCAAATGTTTACATAAAAATAAGACGTAGAAAAATCTATATAATATTCAAAGATTTCAAAATATTTCTCTCATTTGTCATAGGTCAAACAGACAAACACTAAAGAAATAGAAAATTAATACCATTAACAAGCTGGGTATTTTTGTTCTTTTTAAAAAATTTTGTTTTTCTTTTTTATTGAAGTATAGTTGTCAATGTTGTGTTAATTTCAAGTATGCAGGAAAGTGATTCAGTTATGCATATATTTTTTCAGATTTTTGCCTTTATAGGTTATTGAAAAATATTGTAGTTTCGATAATCCCCTATGTTATACAGTAGTGTGTATGTGCTAATCCAAAACTCCTCATTTACCAGCCTATAATTTATCCCTTTGGTAAACATAAACTTGTTTTCTGTGTCTGTGAGTCTTTTTATGTTTCATGAATCAGTTTATTTGTATCAATCATTTTAGATTCCACATATAAGCAATATCATATGATATTTGTCTTTATCTGTCTGCTTTCTTCACTTAGTATGATAAACTCTAGGGCCATCCATGTTGCTGCAAATGGAGCTCATTCTTTTTTATGGGTTAATAATATTCATATATATATATATATATATATATATATACACACACACACACATACACACCACATCATCTTTATCCATTCATCTGTTGATGGACATCTCATACACTTGGATGTTTTTAAAAACCATAGCTCATAAAATAATAGAAATTAAAAACTCCTAATAATAATAAAATGATGTAATAATTAAAAAATGAAATAGTATTAATGGCATGCATCAATTTGTAATTAAAAATAAACTCTCCTGGAACAAGGAATTGAAGGGAGCATCTTAACTAAATAAGGAGTGGCTATGAAAAATAACCAAAAGCAGAGCAAAACTACTGCTGGTTTGTTCTTAATGATCAACAGTTGCAGCATTTTTTTAAATTAAAAGTTTATTCAGTAAAAAGTAAATTGTCCTCCTAACCCAGACAGTATTTCAGAGGCAAAAAACTATCCATGTGTTTAGGGGTAAGCCTTCCCATAAAGCTGTATCAATTTAAACTTTTACCAGCAGGGTGTGAGAGGGTTCATTTCACTTAGTATCACATTTGAAGTATGAAACAGCTGTTTTTAAAAATATTTATCTTCCGCCTTGGGAGGCTGAAAATAGTTTATTGGGTATTTTTATTTTCTTGTTGTAAACAGTTGTTTGTATTGTTTACCCATTTCACTAAGGAGATGTTAATAATTTTTATTTTGATTTGTAAAAAATATTTGCCATGTTAGCTATAGTAAACTTTTGCCTGTCTTGGGAGATAAATCTAAGACATCTGTTTATTTGCAGTTTGGGTTTTTCTTTTTTATGATGTTTTATTATGTGGAGACTTTTAAGTTTTTACATGGCCAAATCTGACAATATTTTCCTGTGTTATTTCTGCCTCTAATTTTATGCATATCCCTAGAGACTGGAGTCTCCAGTCACTTTCTGTTGTTATGGTACAGTTATTTTTTTGAATATCTGGTTAGGACTGCAGATTTATTTTGTCCTTTTAGCATTTATTAAACAGTTTTTCATTTCCTCATTGATATAAACTAACAACTTTATGATGGTTTAAATTCCTTTATAATAGAGTCTTCTTTTTCTTGCTTTCTTTTTTGTACCATTAATCTCTTTCATTTTTTTACAAGTTCCATGTTTAATTATTGTAGCATTGTTATTTATGAGGCAATGATAATTCTCATCACCCACCCCATTCTTCTTCTTTATCTTTTTTCCTCCATTTTATTGGACACTTAGTGAAAAATTGCAAACATTAGCCTGTTCTTCTATTTCAAAATGATCTCAACTATCCTTTTTTTTTATTTATTAGCTAAGTTGAAAGCCACTTCCTAATGTTGAAAACTACAAACATAACCAATCCTTTTGATATATTATTTTTAATTTCATTTATCCCATATACTTAGGTAGAGCTAAAGTAGCATTGTAAAGTCAGAAATACATCCATTAGTTTGAAAAGGAGAAGGTAGAAAGGAAATAGTTACGCTCTGACATAACCAAAATTTTAAAAAATTATCCAGTGTTATTTGTGTAACATTATTTCTCCAAAATATCTCATCTATTCTAGCCAGACAAATCTCTTCATTATTCCCTCTTCAGGTCATGCACATTTCAAATACTTTGCTGAGAATATTCCTTTCCAGGGATAGTCTTTCTCTTCTTTTCTGTGTATTAGGAATCATTTCTTTAAAAAAATTTTAAGGCCAAACTTTAGCTCCTTTATCATGAAGCTTTCTTTCAATATTCATAGCTTTTGTTATCTGTTCTATACAGTTTAAATATTTTAGAACTTTTTCTAATTATTAAAACAATAAAACAGACTCCCAGAACATTTGATAAAGAAAGAATACATATTTTGTTAAGCGTTAACTCCCTATTTTGAGCTGTATATATTCCCTTACAGTATTTTAATATGAATACATAGCTGTAACCTGGTGAACTTACAGTTTTGTAGCTTATTTTAGCATAGACTTAAGCTTCTCCCTGTTGCTTCATTGTATTCATTATTACCATTTTAATAGCCACCCAATATTCTATAGAGTCACTATACTATTATTTACTTAATCTTTGCTTTATACTCTGTTGTTTATAACAGAAAACTCTGCAGTAAAATCTTTGTAGTGTAGTTTTCCTCTCTTTGGGGAATGATATCCTTAAAATAGGTATCAAGAATTGAAATTAAAGGGAGAAAGCATACGATCATTTTCAGGTGTCAATATATGTTGTTGGATGACTTTCATCAACTTTTGTGTGAGAAGTTCTGGTATCCCAGCAACTTTGATGTCACTGGACATAAATATTTTTCTATAGCTTATTTAAGAGAATAGGAAAAAAGCATGTTAAATATGTTTGTCCCTGATTCTCTTTTGTATTAGTTAGGTTTCTTGAGTTTATTCTTGTCTCCCCAAAGACATTGTAAAGCCCTTGGTGAGAGCAGATATAATGACTTTTGTTTATTCTTTATGACCTATATCCTCAAAAAACATGTAGTATATGTAGTTGTCTTCAGTATTTGCTTCTTAATTGACTGAAACTTTAACAAAATTTCTTTTTGTTCTTCAAACTCAGGGTCAGTAGTGATAAATGCATGCAAATTTGTGGTGTATCATCTCCAAAAACAAACTTGTACGCTAACCTCACCTAGAGACATTATGCTTATCCTTAGAATCAAAGTTAATTGAAATTTCCAGTAAAAATGTATTTTGATTTTTTTTTCTTTTAGAATTTCAGATTCATGTATTCTAGCTGTTACCCAGTTAACAAGGGGTAAACTGCTTAAGCCCCATCATTTTCAGTGTTTGCTCACAGAAAGATTAGGCAAAACACAGGGCTTTGGTCCTCTAAACCCACAATCGTGGGTGGGATTCAAGAATGAACCTTGGCCCCACATGGAAGTAAAAGTCGTCTGTGATAGAGAAGTACCCTGTTGCTGAAAGTTTGCAACTATACTTCTTCCTCATTTTATCCTTGATCTAGAACAGCGTTGGAGGTATGATAGACGGTCCATACATACGGATTCATTGAATGGTTCAGTGAATGAATCTGCGTGCTTAGGTTGAATTAGTCAATCACTCTACAAATATGTATTGAGCTCCTGTGAAGTGCAAAGCCGAGGATACTCATTACTGTGGGGGAAAAAGAAATAGATAAAGTTGACAGATCCTCTGCATAGCAGAGGATGGATCTAATGACCTTGAGGTTCCATCCAGTGCGTTTCTCTCCAGTTCATGTGCATTCCTTTTGACACATGTCACATCCACAGGCCAAATAAAACTCTTCAAGCTGCGTTTATATGATACATGATGACCCCACCCCACCCCCGCCACACATACCCATCTCCCCCAAGGGCATGAAAAGGAGTTGTATGATGGTGGATTCTTAGCGCTGGCGACTCCTGGGCTGGGAGGAGCAGAGCTCCAGATGGAGCCCTTTGTGGAGGGCTCCCTTTCATCCTTGGCTGTAAGCAGCCTGAGCTGTTATATTATAAATGAGTAATTTACAGCCTCCTCCCCAAGCCCTTCTTTGTAGGCTGTTTCACAGACTTTGTTACGAAAGGTTACCAGCATGCCTGGTGCTTTTGATTTTTGTGGACACTCTGGACCAGAGAAAACGGTTGTCGCTTTGAGCATCTGCATGTTGCCTTTCACACGTCCTGCAAAGGGGTAGCTGCCAGTCCTCTTCCCCAGATGTCCTGACCATTGATTTCTCGCTGCTCGCTCTCGCAGCTATTAGCCAGTGTGAGGCCAGGATGGTTAGCTCTCCACTTTAATTATTCATCCTTATGAAGAAAAATTTCCCTCTCATGCTTTATCCTCCTCCAGCCCCGGCCTGAGTGCATGCGCACTCCCCCTTGCTTCCCTCTCTGAGTGCCTGGTATGTCGAAGGGCCTTTAACCAGGGTGCCCATTCCATTTATGCCTTTAATATGCATTTTGTGTTCTGCCAAGGGGGTCAGAAGGGCACATGGAGAAGCCAGATGGCTTACCTCTTCCCTCAGGAAAGGCTCTGCTGTTTGGTTGGGCACCTTCCCAGCACAAGGCAGGGGAAGAGTTTCAGGGAGAGTGGATCCAAATGCCACTGTCTTCTGAAGGTGCAGCTCCAAGTTCCTCTTGGGCTATGCTTGTCTGTCTGCCTCTGCCACTTTTAGGAGTTTTCTGCCAGAAACAGTATTTTAGGAAATACTAAAAAAAAAAAAAAAGGAAGCGGATGGGAGGGAGGGATGGGAAAAAGCAACCCGTTTTATTGATGACCTTTGCTCAGACACAAGCTTCTGTTATTTTTATCTGACTGAAGTAAGAAACCATAATCCATGGATGAAAAGACAGTGGACAAGCTCCGTGAAGCCATGAGTACCCCGAGGATGTATTTTTTCCCCCATTTCTGGTTTTTAATGTTCCTTCCTGGCTGCCATTCCCCAACTTCAACTTTTGAAAAGCCAAGCAACTAGCCAGGCCTGAGGAACTTATTTGTATGCAGCACAAATTTCAGAATCTGTTCTCAGCCTGTGCCGAGTGAAAAATGGCCTGCATTTTCTTGATAGCCCATGTGGTTGTAAAGAATAAATGGCTAATGAATTACAGATGAACATTGACGCAAATTAATCTTCCCGCTGTCCCTGGGTTATATGGCAGCCATTTAAAAGTTTAATCAATACACTAAAGTTGAAAACATGCAGGCACTGCAGTTGTTTGGATGTAATAAACATCAGAGGGAACCGGGAGGTTTGCACTCAGTCCATGTATCATAATGACAGCTATTTATGTTTAATGGACTAAATATTTTTTATTGGAAGGGAGCAAATGTCAGCTTAACTTTGTGAGCCCCGCATTCAACTTTCCTTTGAGGTTGGTGAAAGACGGCTGACGTGTCATTGGAAATGAAATGTTAAGGGGGGAAAAAGCGCAGCAGAGACAAAGCGAGGAGAAGGCATCGTTTGGAGATGTGATACAGCTCAAACATTCTGCAGCAATTCATTAAGGAGAACGTAAACTCTGATATTTCTAATGTTGCTGTAAAATGGTTTATAGGAACAACCTTAATGGTTATTAGGGAAAACAAGTGCCCAGATCTGCCAGATATGCCGTTCTGTGCAAGCTTTTGTTTGAAAACTCTTTACCAGGTCATATTTGCTGGAGATTTATAATTAGTCCTTTTTCTTAATGTGAGAAGTGGGGGAGAAGCAGCGTGATGGCGCTCAGCCCTCGGATTCCACAGATCATTCCTTTTGAATGGTGGCCAATGACTTTGAATAACCGTGTGTTCTCTTCTGAAATACTTACATCTTAATTACTTTTCAAGTCGCTACTCTGAAGCTCTGCTGTGAGTCTTATAGGGCCATGAAGGCTCAGAGATAGAATGGGCTTTGCCAGTAGCCATATGCCATCATGCTGCATAGAAACAGGCTGAAATAATAGGAGGAGAATAGCTTTGCCTAAACAAGCACGCAAACAACATGTGTGTGTGTGTGTGTACGCAGTTCAGTTTTTCATTTTCTTTTCTTTTTCTCCCAAAGTAAAATAGACAAAGTATGTTATTCCTGTGGAGCATGGGGTACTGGAAAAAGGCATACACTTTATAAAAATAATTAGAAACATTTTAGACAATGGAGAGCATGTTTCTAATGTCCCTTTTGCATCCAATTGCCTCAACCCTCTTCAGTGTCTAAGGGTTGCTCAAAGTCATCATGTTTAATGGAAGAATTTTGAAGAAAATAGTTATCAAGGTGGAGCTGTGAGATACCTAGCTATCCGGTATTCAAATCTTTAAAATATATATGTATGTGTGTGTATATATATATATATATGTATATATATTTTTAGTGTAAAAGAAGATGCCAGATGTATGTATATATGTACAGTCATGTATATACATGATACACATGTACGTGTGTGTATATATACATATATATGCCATATATATGATGTATATATACATCATATATATGGCATCTTATGCATTTATATTTATATTATATGTATACATTAAAAATTTTGTAAACCCATGGCGGTTTCATGTCACTGTATGGAAAAACCAACACAATAAAGTAAAGGAAAAAAAAATTTTAAGGACAGGAATTTTTATTCTAACTGGCACTAAGATTCAGAAGAAATCAGCACTATGTGACATTAGGTTAGTCAATGAAACTAATGAATTCTGTGGCCCTTCATCTTCCTATCAGCAAAATGATGAGATATTTTTCGTTCTGAAGACCAAAGCATCACTCACTGTTCACCATGATGATGTCCCACTCTGCTGCTTCTCATGCCTCCCCTGCCTTGTGGTCCCTGAACTCTGCTTTATTTTTCCTCCTAGTTCTTTTTCTCCTGGTGATTCATTTATTTGTCTGTTCATTTTGTGTTTCCAGTGTGTTACTCTACAGTCCGTGGTGTGGGAAAGGAGCGCAGGAATGGAAGGAAGCAGGAACATGATTTTTGGCTTAGCTTCTAGAATTCCAGGGTTTGGCCCATAGTAGGCTCTTAAAAATGACAGTTAAATGAATCTCAAGCTATTGTTTCTTATTGCCTTTAAAATAATAACAACAGCCATTTTGGGGTCATCTATTATGATCTCTTAGCATAGTGTTAGTCTTCATGTTCTCAAAACAGCTACTACCCTGCCTGAAATTGTTTTACCAGTTCAGACAAGATGAAGAAAGTGGGTCTTTTCCTGTATGGCATTCACTTTTTACTTGTAGATAGACAGCTTCCTAAAGGCATCTGCCTATTCCTCATTGTCCAGACCACATCACTGGAAGACTGGAAAATCTAGTATTTTACTTTTCATACTCTTACTGCAGAGGAGGGTATGATAAAAGAGAGCCAATCCATAGTGTCTGCTTCATAAAATAAATCATACTCTTTGTGTCCCTACAAAAGGCTAGGAAGTTTGTTAGATGTCCATTTGTAGAGCAATTTACATCATCTTTACAACCCCCCTGTTACAGAAGAATATTTATTCACATTATCTTAGGAAGTGGTAGAGCTGAGATCTGAAACTACATTTATCTGAAGTAGAAACTCTAGGCCTTTTCTCTAATGCCCTGTTATTTTAGCTGCCATTTTAATTTCAAAATGAAGGATGGCAGGACTACCAGTTCACAATGAATATACTGTCTTGCGAATTCACTTAGTACACTGAGTCTCTTTCTTTGACAGTTAAGTAGGTGGCATCTTCTATCCTTTTATATTCAACCTTTGAACATTTATACAAAGTGGTTAAGAAGGTGGGCTCTGGCATCTGTCTTGATTCAAATCCTGGCTCCATCACTTACTGCCTAGAACAAACTGCATAACTGCTCTGCTTTAGTTTCTCTATCTTTAAAATGGAAATTATAGTAGTATCTACAGCATGAGTGTTTTCAGAGGATTAAATGCTTAGAACAATGTCTGGCACTGAAATAATGTGGATTATTATTATCACTGTTATTATCCATGTTCACTGTCTCTGGTTTTCTCTACAAGATCAGATTGAATTTGGAGGGGGGGCCGGGATCATGTTTTATCTCCCTCTTCATTTCCCTAAAACACTTAACAAGTTTCCAGGAACATTTTTACTGAGTAAAAACTCATTCTAGAACAACACTGCATAAGTTGAAATACTTGTTCGTTTGATTTGACATCTCTTTGCCTCAGCTTCTAAATCCAAAAATGAGGAGACTAACACTATCTGCCTCACAAGGTCATTGTGAATATTGAATGTGATAATGCACTTAAAGTTTTTAAAATAGTGTTTAATAAATAGAGAACACTCAGTGTTAGCTATAATTATTGTAATCATTCATGGATTACTAGTACTCAAAGAGTGAAACTCCTTGGGATATAATCTAATCTGTAATGATTCTAAAGGAAATTTCTCTCAGGCAGTTTAAGGTACATGATTATTAAAGAATAACCACATCTTTCTAGTGAAGCCATGTTAGCTTTACTAGATAGCCAAGTCTATCCTGTGATCTAGGACATGCGATACATATGAGACACACAAAAATATATAAAACACAGTAGGAAACCCAAGTGATTATGAATGTGAGCAATGTTCACCCTCAAAGATAATGTTACACTTCAAAAGTAAAACTACCCTGGGATATAACTTTTCCATTTACTAAGCTAGCTAAAATAATAAAATAAGCCATACTTTGTGCCATTGAATGGATTGGATGTATGGCAGTATGTTTTAGAAAACCATGTTGACCCTGTGCTTTGAGAGTAGAAAATATTTAGATCCTTTACCTAATAATGCTACATTAGGAATCTGTCCAAAGGGAAGAATCTGAAATACATAAACAAATCATCTTTATACATTAACATGTTCAGTGTAGTAATGTTTATACATCAAAGCATAGAAAACAGTCAATATCATAGGAATGCTAATTATGCCACATCCACAGAGTGCACTGTTATATAGCATTCAGTGTTGTTTAAAATAATTTTCATAGCAGGCAAACATTTATTCAATAAAACAAATGAAAAAAATGTATATATGAACTCATCAATATTTATGACATAGAGGTAGAAAAAAGACTAGAAGTCAAAACATCAAAATGTTAACTGCATTTTAGTTCTGGGCATTGAAGTTATGCATGAGTTTTATTTATTTTTCTTTGTACTTTATTGTTTAGCAATGAGCATACAGATATAATAAAACTTAAAGCCCCTAGAACAGTATGATTTTTATTAAAATAGTTAGAAAAAAGTAGTGCTAATACATATAAAGGATTTATATAAGTTAGGAATTGTATTCAACTGCAACTAATAAACACCCTCAAAGAGCAGTCGCTTTAAGATATTTTCATATGACATGAATCCCAGATGTATACCATCCGTGGCTGGTATGATACCACCACAAACTCAAGCTTGTTTTATTTTTGTTCAGTGTTCCAACAGACCAGCTCCTCTCGTTTGATTTATGGTCACAATATTGCTGCTGTAGCACCAGCCTTTATTCCCATGTTCCAAGCAGCAGAAAGAAAGAAATATCAAAGTAAGAAGGACATTGCTCCAAAGCAAAGAAATTCTCTTTTAATGTGCCAGGTTTCCTTCATAACACCCTGCTTTATCTTATGCCCACCATCAGTGAGCATGTTCCTGTGCTCAATAGCATAGGGTGTCTGTGTGAGATAAAAGAGGAATATGGATGTTGGGGAGCTTACCTTACTTTCTGATTTTATTTCCCACTCTGCCACTTATCAGCAGATTGATTTAACTAAGTCTGTTGCATCGGTGGCACCGAGGAGGCCTCAAGGAACCTTTTCAATATTGCAACCATTATCATCGATTGTGCTTTGAATACAGGATGAATCCTATTTGCCACTCTAAGCCCCCAGTTTCCCTGGGCTTTCATTTCCTCCCCTTTAAAATAGGCATAATGAAATTTTTATTGCCGTTTAGTATTGTTGTAAAATAATATGGTTTTATAATTGTGAAAGTCTTTTTGGAAAGGGTAACTCTGTTATGCAAATGTAATTTTTATAAGACTAGCAGTAGCTAATAGAAATCGAGTGCTCACTCCACGCTAGTCACTTTGGGGCTTTTTACACACCATGTCTCATTTAATCTTAGGAATGAGGTATTATGAATATCCTCTTTTTTCAGGTATAAGTATTGAGACACGAAGAGATTTGAACCCAGGTTGTTTGGCTCCTGAGTCTATTAGACTGGTTCTCAAACTTTGGTGTGCTTAAGAATCACCATGTACTTATTAAAGATACAGGAATGTAGGATCAGAAGTCAGATTCTGCAGCAGGTAGGCTGCAAAGTACACTTAGCTGGTCTCAGTTCCACCAACTGTAAAGTCTTGATTTTTCCAGCAATGTGGCTGTGTACCTCAGAGACACATTCCTTCCAGCCCCTGAATTCTGCTCTAGCCTTTCCCTGATGTTCTCTGTCAAGGAGACTACATCCATTTGAGCAGCTATTTGAGTAGCTTGTCAAGTATCTGGGGAGCTTTGTTATTTCACCTGGGAAACAGGGCACTCACTTAGGAGGCTACTTCTTCTACAGTCTTTTGGGTACCTTCAGAAGTGACAAGACTTGAACCAATAGGCTTGATTTTGTTGATTGGATTTTCATTATTTTTCCAAGAGAATGTCTTTGAGGTCAGGCATGAGGACTGATGGACCAAGAAAGATGAGCAGTTAGTTTACAGGAAGATCAGGGATATAGACCAAGCTTTCTTCTTGGCCCATGAGTGATAGATGTGCAATGAGAAGTTCTGTGTTTACCATTGGACAGGCTCCTCAGGACAGAAGACAAGGACAGTGTCATTTAAAGATCTCAGGAGACTCATTCCCGCGCTGAATTCAGGAAGAATATCAGAGCAACTGCATTTTAGGGGCATTTTCAGTTCTTTTTAAAACTATTCTGTCTTGCCATGGATAAAACCCATCAAGTCAAATCATATGTTGTGATATATTTGAGCACCAAGGGCGGTAGGGAGAGAGAACGAAAGCTATGGATAAGGATTTATATGAACTATATTTTAAACCAAATTGGTAATTTGTAATCAAAAGAACTGAAAGCTAACTGTACCTTTTCATTATAATATTTGTGTCTCTTTGAATATATTAGTTACTCTTTCTAAGTCTCATTTTTTTCTTCTGTATACTAGGGATAATGTCATAGAGAATATACAAGATGATGTACTTTAGAGTACTGGATATAGTGTCTTATACATAGGAGGGGAGCAAATAAATAATTGATGGTGTGAAGGGATATGGCAGTTCTTCGGAATGTGCTGTGCTTCTGGGGAACAATCTGTCTCTATGTCCGGGAGCATGCCTTCTTACAGAAGACAATTCCTACAAAAACAAGATTCAGAACTGAGAACTCCCTTTTTAATGTGAGATTAGCTGGCCTAAGGACTTACTGTTCCATGTTTGAGGGTAGAGATTTTGCTATGATGTTCTTCTTAATGTGAGAAAAATTCTTCCATTCCACATTATCACCCAACACATTGCTTCTCAGCGAGTTGCAAGTACTTCCTGCCCTTGGGAATCTACAGAGTGTTTTCCAGGAAGAAGTCTCTGCTCTGTGCTGCAGCTGTCAGGAACTTTGATTGCCTTTAATATCTAAGAATGGATTGCTAGAGAACATACCACATGAGCCTAAAACTCGTGAGCCTGGGTAATTCAGGATGAGACGATTATGCATATGTGAATTGATAATATGAATGACAGTGAATATCCTAGCTCATTCCTGATGGAGGGAAAGCACTCACTTATTTAATTGTCACTATGTTAGCTATGGGTTCTTTTATAGGTGACCTTTATGAGGTTGAGGAATTTTTCACTTATTCCTGTATTTCAGAAAGTTTTCATTGAGATGAATGAATGTTGAATTTTGTCATTTTTTCCTTCATCATTTGACATTATTATACTTTTTCATATCAAACACCCTCTTGCAAAAACACAAGAGAAGACTCTACACATGGACATCACCAGATGGTCAACACCAAAATCGGATTGATCATAATATTTGCAGTCAAAGATGGACAAGCTCTATACAGTCAGCAAAAACAAGACTGGGAGCTGACTGTGGCTCAGATACTGAACTCCTTATTGCCAAACTCAGACTTAAATTGAAGAAACTGGGAAAGCCAGTAGACCATTCAGGTATGACCTAAGTCAAATCCCATACGCTTATACAATGGAAGTGGAAAATAAACGTAAGGGACTAGATCTGACAGACAGAGTGCCTAAAGAAATATGGACAGAGGTTTGTGACATTGTACAAGATACAGGGATCAAGACCATCCCCAATAAAAAGAAATCCAAAAAGGCAAAATGACTGTCTGAGGAGGACTTACAAATAGTTGTGAAAAGAAGAGACTTGAGAAGCAAAGGAGAAAAGGAAAGATACCCATTTGAATGCCGAGTTCCAAAGAATAGCAAGGAGAGATAAGAAAGCCTTCCTCAGTGATCACTGCAAAGAAATAGAGGAAAGCAATAGAATGAGAAAGACTAGAGATCTCTTTGAGAAAATTAGAGATACCAAGGGAATATTTCATGCAAAGATGGGCTCAGTAAAGGACAGAAGCAGTAGGCCCCTGACAGAAGCAGATGATATTAAGAAGAGGTGGCAAGAATACACAGAAGAACTATACAGAAAAGATTTTCATGACCCAGATAATCACAATGGTGTGATCACTCACCTAGAGTCAGACATCCTGGAATGTGAAGTCAAGTGGGCCTTAGGAAGCATCTCTACGAACAAAGCTAGTGGAGATGATGGCATTCCAGTTGAGCTATTTCAAATTCTTAAAGATGATGCTGCGAAAGTGCTGCGCTTAATATGCCAGCAAATTTAGAAAACTCAGCAATGGCCACAGGACTGGAAAAGGTCACTTTTCTTTCCAATCCCAAAGAAAGGCAATGCCAAGAGTACTCAAACTACCATACAATAGCACTCATCTCACATGCTAGTAAAGTAACGCTCAAAATTCTCCAAGCCAGTCTTCAGCAATATGTGAAAAGTGATCTTTCAGATGTTCAAGCTGGTTTTAGAAACTGTTGCTTCCTGACCTGCATACAGGTTTCTCAAGAGACAGGACACGTGGTCTGGTATGCCCATCTCTTTCAGAATTTCCCACAGTTTGTTATGATTTACACAGTCAAAGGCTTTGTCTTAGTTAATAAAGCAGAAGTAGATGTTTTTCTGGAACTCTTGGTTTTTCGATGATCCAGTGTATGTTGGCAATTTGATCTCTGGTTCTGCTGCTTTTTCTAAAACCAGCTTGAACATCTGAAAGATCACTTTTCACATATTGCTGAAGACTGGCTTGGAGAATTTTGAGCGTTACTTTACTAGCATGTGAGATGAGTGCTATTGTATGGTAGTTTGAGTACTCTTGGCATTGCCTTTCTTTGGGATTGGAAAGAAAAGTGACCTTTTCCAGTCCTGTGGCCATTGCTGAGTTTTCTAAATTTGCTGGCATATTAAGCGCAGCACTTTCGCAGCATCATCTTTAAGAATTTGAAATAGCTCAACTGGAATGCCATCATCTCCACTAGCTTTGTTCGTAGAGATGCTTCCTAAGGCCCACTTGACTTCACATTCCAGGATGTCTGACTCTAGGTGAGTGATCACACCATTGTGATTATCTGGGTCATGAAAATCTTTTCTGTATAGTTCTTCTGTGTATTCTTGCCACCTCTTCTTAATATCATCTGCTTCTGTCAGGGGCCTACTGCTTCTGTCCTTTACTGAGCCCATCTTTGCATGAAATATTCCCTTGGTATCTCTAATTTTCTCAAAGAGATCTCTAGTCTTTCTCATTCTATTGCTTTCCTCTATTTCTTTGCAGTGATCACTGAGGAAGGCTTTCTTATCTCTCCTTGCTATTCTTTGGAACTCGGCATTCAAATGGGTATCTTTCCTTTTCTCCTTTGCTTCTCAAGTCTCTTCTTTTCACAACTATTTGTAAGTCCTCCTCAGACAGTCATTTTGCCTTTTTGGATTTCTTTTTATTGGGGATGGTCTTGATCCCTGTATCTTGTACAATGTCACAAACCTCTGTCCATATTTCTTTAGGCACTCTGTCTGTCAGATCTAGTCCCTTACGTTTATTTTCCACTTCCATTGTATAAGCGTATGGGATTTGACTTAGGTCATACCTGAATGGTCTACTGGCTTTCCCAGTTTCTTCAATTTAAGTCTGAGTTTGGCAATAAGGAGTTCAGTATCTGAGCCACAGTCAGCTCCCAGTCTTGTTTTTGCTGACTGTATAGAGCTTGTCCATCTTTGACTGCAAATATTATGATCAATCCGATTTTGGTGTTGACCATCTGGTGATGTCCATGTATATTCTTCTCTTGTATTGTTGGAAGAGGATGTTTGCTATGACCAGTGTGTTTTCTTGGCAAAACTCTATTAGCCTTTGCTCTGCTTCATTCTGTACTCCAAGGCCGAATTTGCCTGTTACACCGGTTTTTCTTGACTTCCTGCTTTTGCATCCCAGTCCCCTATTATTCAAAGGATATCTTTTTTGTGTGTTAGTTCTAAAAGATCTTGTAGGTCTTCTTAGAACATTTCAAATTGAGCTTCTTTAGTATTACTGGTCAGGGCATATACTTGGATTACTTTGATGTTGAATGGTTTGCCTCGGTAATGAACAGAGATCACTCTGTTTTTTTGAGACTGCATCTAAGTACTGCATTTTGGACTCTTTTGTTGACTATGATGGCTGCTCCATTTCTTCTAAGGGATTCTTGCCCATAACAATAGATATAATGGTCATCTGAGTTAAAATCGCCCATTCCAGTCCATTTTAGTTGGCTGATTCCTAAAATGTCAACATTCACTCTTGCCATCTCCTGTTTGACCACTTCCAATTTGCCTTGATTCATGGACCTAACATTCCAGGTTCCTATGCAATATTGCTCTTTATAGCATCTGACCTTGCTTCCAAAACCAGTCATATCAACAAGTGGGTGTTATTTTTGCTTTGGCTCCATCCCTTCATTCTTTCTGGAGTTATTTCTCCACTGATCTCCAGTAGCATATTGGGCACCTAACAACCTGGGGAGTTCATCTTTCAGTGTTCTATCTTTTTGCCATTTCATACTGTTCATGGGGTTCTCAAGGCAAGAATGCTGAAGTGGTTTGCCATTCCCTTCTCCAGTGGACCACATTTTGTCAGACCTCTCCACCATGGCCTGTCCATCTTGGCTGGCCCTACGCGGCCTGGCTCATAGTTTCCTCAAGTTAGACAAGGCTGTGGTCCATGTGATCAGATTGGCTAGTTTTCTGTGATTGTGGTTTCTCTCTCTCTGCCTTCTGATGCCCTCTCTTGGCCCCTACCCTCTTACTGGCGTTTCTTTGACCTTATGTGTGGGGTATCTCCTCACGCCTCCGCTCCTGACCTTGGCGCTGGAGTGGAAAGCAGCACTTACGTGGTGTTGGAGTGGCCAGTGACTGAGAAGAGATACTGCACATCCAAATTACAATGAAGTGGGAATAATAATAATAATAATGAAGTGATGGGCTATGATACACTGAGATATGGGTGCTGGATGTATACTAAATAGTGCACAGGAAGCACAAAGAAGAAGCCACAAATTCTGCCTGAAAGAAATCTAGGTTAACTGTCTAGATCTTTGCCATATAAGACCCGAGTTCATGTTTGTTGTTAGTGTGGTTGCGACAGCTTTTGTTGCCTTTCCACAGCCATGTTGGCCTCCTGAAACATTTCACTGTCAACCAGGAGGTTGCAAATTCATTGTTTTAGTTAATTAGAGGAGGCTTTTTGGAAATTAGTGCTCTCCTGTTATTAATTTTCAGTTAAAGTTATCTATTGTGATTTCCACTTTAAAAATAGATGCTGTCTACTTGATTTGCTTGTTACTCTTTGGTAGTAAAATATAGCTATAATGGCTCTGTGGAGTTGTCAGTTATTTAAGTATTCATGCATATTTAGGTAAAGTCTGGATGGCTTGGAATTATTTTAACATGACTAAATGTGTCATAAAAATTTTTGCTCCAAGAGTATGCTGTAAATGCATGTGTTCAATTTAGGGAACAAAATAGAACTTTAGGTTTCAAAACATGAATGGTTAGTACATATTGTACTTAGTTTTCCCTGTATGCTGAGCACAGTGCTAGGACCTCAAAGACTGCATTAGACACGTCAGATTGCCTACTCTCATGGAGCTTGGAATCTGGGGTGAATGTTCATTTATTCATTAACCTGTGAATATATACTGAAGGACTTCTGGTGTGCCAGGCCCTATTGACAGATGCTCTGCTTTGCCATACAGATGAAAACCTCCATATACTGCTGTATCTGGTACATAGTCAGACCCTAACAAATACTTAACTGACTATAAAATTACCCTTTCTACTCTCTTTAACATATGAAAATATTTTATATTAAGGAAGAATATGGAAGGAAAAACTGTGTTGTTTTTGCTCACTCAGATACATGTTTTCTTCTTGTTTGGGGACTACAATACTTGTCTTCATTACACTCAACCTTTGCAGTTATATATGGTTAAATGAGTATGTTTTCATCAAAGCAGTAGTGGTGGAGTTAGTGGAGGTGATGGTGTCATTTCTAACCAAGGCTTTTGAGAAGTAGCTGTGTGTCCTTTACTTTTTCTTCAATAGGACTGATACATGTAGCAATACTTGGTAGGAGATGGGAGAACTACAAGAATCAGGCATGGCAGAAGATTCCTGGAGGAACCTTCCTGAGTAAAGAAGATATAGACTTCTATTGTGTTAAGTCACTGAAATTGTAGTGCTTGTTTGTTATAGCAGCTTGCCTAATTCTTACTAATACAGTAGTAGGACAGTTATAAGATGGCTCATTCCTGTAACAATTATGACAAATTGTCAAGGCATATCCAAGGTAGGTTATCATTTGGTAATGATAATACACATTACTCAGTAGCTGGTATTCCACAAAGTTATCTTACTGGGCAGGAGGGTTGTGTAGACAAGGATTATTATTCTCATTCTAAACACAAAAACTGAGGTTCATCAAAGTCATGTGACCTGCCAAAATTCTGAAGCCTAGAATACAGAGAAATCAATGCTAGCATTGAGATACTCTGTTTCTTATTATTGTCCTCCTACTCTCTGCCATCTTCATTATAGATTTATCACCTTTGTTATTAGGTTGGTGCAAATAAAACTGTGGTTTTGGCCCATGAATTTTAAATCATTATAACTAGGCTCAAACACATCTTTCTTAATCAGAATAGGAACCATTACAGTCAACACATTCTTGCCAATGAGAAATAAGTTTGCTTATCCCTATAGCATAAAAATCCATGCGGTGGGATTCAGTGAACTCTTGGAAAACATTTTCTACATCCTGTGGTTGTGAAAGTCTTTTCCCTGCAAAAAGTTGTCAGAATGCTTGAAGAAGTGGTAGTTGGTTGACAGGAGGTCAGGTGAATATGGTGGAGGAGGCAAACATTTGTTGCCCAATTCATTCAACTTTTGAAGTGCTGGTCATGTGACGTGTGGTTTGGCATTGTTGTAGAGAAGACTTTGGCCCTTTCTGTTGACCATTGCTGGCTGCAGGCATTGCAGTTTTCAGTGCATCTCATCAATTTGCTGAGCATACTTCAGATATAATGGTTTCGCCAGGATTCAGAAAGCTTTAGTGGATCAAATGGACAGCAGACCACCAAACAGTGCCATGACCTTATTTTGGTGCAAGTTTGGCTTTGGAAAGTGCCTTGGAGCGTCTTCTCAGTCCAACCACTGAGCTGGTTGTCACCAATTGTCATACAGAATCCATTTTTCATCACACATCACAATCTCATTGATAGATTTTTCGTTATGATTTAGAATAAGAGAAGACAGCACTTCAAAGTGACTTTTTGATTTTCCATCAGCTCATGAGGCACCCAGTTATCCAGCTTTTCCACCTTTCCAATTTGCTTCAACTGCCAACCAACCACAGAATGGCCGACATTGAGTTCTTTGGCAACTTCTTGTGTAGTTAGAGGATCAGCCTCCGTGATGTTCTCAGTTGGTCGTTGTCAGCTTCCTACCTTCCAGTGACCAGCCACTGCTTTCCTCATCTTCAAGGGTCTTGTCTTCTTTGCAAAATTCCTTGAACCACCACTGCGCTATACCTTCATTATCAGTTCCTGGACCAATAAATCATTAGAAAAAAAATAAAGTGAGAAATGCATATTAAATTGATGTATAACATAACCACATTTACTTAAGAATATATTCTAATATCACATGGCAAAGTTCAACACGCAAAACCTCAGTTACTTTTTCACCAACCTAATATATTTGTATCTAAAATTATTAGTGATTATATATTTGCTTATTGCCTTTCTTTTTTTTTTTTAATTTTCTTTACTTTATTGTGTTGGTTTTGCCATACAGTAACATGAAACCGCCATGGATCTACACCTTTCTTCTGCCACTAGGTTGTAGCGTCCATGGGCTGGGACTTTATCCACCACTGTATGACCATCTGTGAGAACATTAACTGGCACACAGTAGGATCTCAGTAAATAATTGTGTGATGGAAGAGGCATGACTCAATAATTGCTAATAACCTTTATTAGTCTGGCATATTATAATGCAAAGTAAACATGAACCTTATACATTTTTGTGAAGGTGTGATGGAAGGAAGGAAGGAAAGAAGAAAGGATTATGTTGGTCTAGTATCTAATCAAAATTTGAATTTTGCTTGTTAAGTCTTTTTTTAATCCAAGGCAGTGGTTCTCAAGGGTAACCTCCAAGATCAGCAGCATCAGCACCACTAGGAAATTTGTCAGAAATGAAAACACTGGAGCCCTCAACCAGACCTACTGAATAAGAAGCTGTGTGAGCAGCCCAGGTGATTCTGAAACCAAAGAATCAGTTATCTGGAGCATACCTCCCACCCTTCCTGTTTTTCATGATATTTAGTTTTTGTTTTAAAGCCTTGGTCCGTTTCATCGTAGAATGTCCCACATTCCAGATTTTTATGATCACTGTCTAATATTTGGTTCAGGTTTAACATTCTGGCAAGTATGGGAATATTTCATCATGTTGAGAAGCACATGATATTTAGCCATCCTTTTTTGTAGTAAATACTAAAATTGATCATTAGTGAACATGGTTATCACAATATTAATGTAATATAAAGGTATATGTTCCCCTTTATAATGAATAAGTAACCTAAATAGTGGCAATTCGAAGCTGTGTGAATATTTTCTTCCTTGAAAAACTTTCACCAAGTAGTTGTCACATGAATTGGTAATTTTTGCCTGAATCACTACGTTGGAGTATGGTGACTTTTCTAACTTTGCTTTCTTTCTGCATTAAACAGTTGATGTTCTTTAAATAAGCGCTTTCTGTCTTCTCTTGCATTTATTTCTCTGTGTGTTTGAGTATCACTGTGAATTTAAAAATTTTAAAATTCAATGTGGCAAGTTAATTACTATCATTATTCTGTTTGATATTCAAATAGTGCCAAATTGGGTCAGAATGAGCCTCTTTGAGCCACTGACTATGTTATTCTCTGCATTATGGAACAAGATGTTCCAGGCTCACTTGTACATTTTCTGCCCACGAACTGAATTAGAAGGGTTTCTTGAAGAAACCCTGGTTATTGTTAGAAAATACTTTTTGGAAACCAGTATCCAGATGCTAGATATCCTACATAGATATGTGCACACATGCATTCATACATGTATAATTTTTAATTATGGTTTCTTATAAATACCCCAAATTTAAATTCATTGAGTCACCTTCATCTCTTTATCATTCTTTCCTTCTTCTCCTCGTACCTCTGTCTTCCTCCACCCCCTTCCCTGTCCTCCTCCTCTTCCTTCCTCCTTCTTGCTTCTCCTCTTCCTTCTTCCTCTCCTTTTAACTTCAAAGCCAGTGGCATTGACTCTCTATGATTGTTATCCCATATCTCCCTTTTTGACTACAGCCTTTAAAATTTCTCCCTTGAAGGACTCACATGATTAGACTGAGGCCACCCAGAAAGAACAGGGTGTCTGCATCCTGGGTCTGTGTCCTTAACCACTCTACAAAGTCCCTTTTGCCATGTACCATATCATATTCACGGGTTCTGAGGTTCTTAGCACGTGGACTTCTTGGGAACCATTTTACGCTCCCTACATCTTCTCTCTCTGTCTTGTTTCCCTGCTCTCACAGTGTAAACTCTGACTTCCAAATTGTACCAACACTAACATGAATGACAAGCAGCCTGCGAAGTAATGCTCAAGCTTTCTTTTCAGTCTTTGTTAGTGATGGTGGTATGCTCGGCGCACTCAGGTGTACAGTTGAAGGACTGTCGGTTTGGTATATGGTTAGGTTCATTTCTGTTTGTGCCCAGTTTTAAGGTTTTTTTTTTTACCATCTTTTTAAAAAATTTATTCTTTGTGTTTAGCTGTTCTGGTTCTCCATTGCTGTGCTGGCTTTTCTCTAGTTGCAGCAAGCAGGGGCTGCTTTCTAGTTGTGGCGCGCAGGCTTCTCATTGCAGTGGATTCATTGTTGCAGAGCCTGGGCTCTAGGGTTCATGGGCTTCAGTAGTTGCAGCAAGTGGGCAACTTGTAGTTGTGGGCCACAAGCTTAGTTGCTCCACAGCATGTGGGGTCTTCCGGGACCAAGGATCGAACCTATGTCTCCTTCTTTGGCAGGCAGATGTTTACCACTGAGTCACTAAGAAGCCCCTTCCCATCCTTTTTGATGTATTATATTTTTGAATATGCAAAGTACATAAATTTAAAGAGCGATATATCCAGAGGAGTCCCCTCCCAATACCCTTCCCCGACTTTCACCCATCCACCACATACATCATTCTTAGTAGTCTGTGGTTTATGCTTTCTATGTTTGTTTTTGCAAAACACATATGAAGATGTGTATTTTTTAATCTTATTTTACTCCTTTCTCACCTAAAAGTCTATGTACATTTTGCTCCTTGAATTTTCACTTAGCCCTGTATACTGAATCTGTTCTGTACCTGTATGTGTCCAATAGTATATCCTGGAAGTCACTCACCATCACATGGTCATACAAAGTTTGAAAGGAGTAATAAGCTTTTCAGTATACCTCTGTATTGTTTAACTTATAACAAATATAATATTTGTAACTTAGTGTGGCTAAAAAGAGAAATACATACAGAGAAAATGCCTTTTTTTAATGCCTTCTGCTCACTCAGCTCATCACTAATCTTTTTAGTTCTTGTTTATATAACATTTTGTATAATGTCATTATGGCAAAGTTTATTGCAGTTACCTGACAAGTTATCTGCCTTTTTGGCCTGTTAGTTGCTCAAATGTAGAAACCTCTCCCATTTCTTTCTTTTTTTTTCTTCTATTTTGGCTTTCATTAATTGTCCCTGGCATATAGGGCTTCCCTGCTTACCTATACTGCCTGAAATTCTGTTAGAGATTTATTCAGCAGGTCTGTTTTTTAGTGTGTGTATTTTTTAAGTAAAACAATTTATCTGAAGTTATGATATCTCATTTCGTTGTTAACTTCTGCCATCCTAATGTGAATTAGTTGGCAGAGAACTACTTGTTTCTTAGAAAAATTGTAAAAAAAAAGTGATGTGTACAGGTTTCTGAGAGAGGATAGTTATGTTTTGATAGTAGAATTAAAGCCCGCATAAAGGCAAGAGAGTATATGACATTCATGGATATTATAGGAGGGAAGGAGACACACCAGGGAAACAAAAAGAGGAAAATGTAAAAAAGTTATATCCCTGTGTTAACTGTGTGAACAATGCACAGCATAGCCAATATGCTTAGATGAAAATAGGTATTATATTCACTGGGACATAAACAGCCTTTAGAGAGAATTTTCTCCAGATGCTGAGAGGCTGAGGCCCAGAGGCTGGTGCGTTGCACAGGACGATTGCTACAGCCCAGCAACTAAAACCCGACCTTCGTATTCCGCCACACTTGCAAGAGTTGATATACCCTTTCTCATGCTTCCAAAGAATACTTGGGGAACCAGAGACCCCCACTTCCCTGAGTGTCCTGAGCTACCTCTCGTCTTTGAGATGCACCACGTCTCCATCCTTCCTGACCTCCTTCAGTCAAGTCGTCTGTATTTGTGGAGGTGCGCAGTTCAGCCTCAGAGCTTTGTTTAAATTTCAAATCAGTAGAGACAAGTGAGCCAGTAAGATGCACAGTATTAAGTACCATCCATATGAAGAGGTATGCCCTCCACCACATTTCTGTTGAAATCCTGAGAACTGTGAAGAGGCTGGAGCAAAATGAAAACAGACTAGAAATTATGTCAGAGACCAACATGCAGGAAGGCAACTGCATCTTTGGCAGGTAATCAAGAATTGCTTGACTTTGAGTTCTGATGTGGCATAATGGTGTCAACATATTCACACCGAGACACACACTGTGTGCACACACAACACACTTGTGTGTGAGGTACACACAAAAAGGACCCACACATACCATTCTCAGCAAGACACACAGAGCTTGCATATAACAGTGTATATGCAAGTACCATGTGCCCATGTATAACTTTCATGCACATAAAACACACAGGTGTGCATACATACACACATGTCAGTTGGTTCTTAATGGGTTACTATAAAGATGTAACCCTTCCATCTGCCACCTTATCCATACATTTTTATTTTGATGAAAAAAAATAGCAGTAGAAGGGAGAAAATCTCACCATCAGAAAATTCAGAGGAAAAAAAAAAATCCCAAGACGTTGTCATGTATTTCTGGTTATTTTTGGTGGTTAAGAGAATTATTTGAAAACAAAGAAACCTTTCACAAAGCCTCTAAAATACAAAAGATTTAATAACATTTACATCTGTGTATCAGCCATGTCTGTAATGCGAGTCATGAATAACACATAAACCAGAGCACGGAAAGAACAGAAGTGCTCACACATCATTTAAAATCCAACCCACCCCATCGTCAGTGGAATCAAATACACAGCAGGAGCAGTTCCAGTTGACACACACACAATATAGTCATTGAAAATGAAAACATATTAATTATGTTCCTAAGGTTAGGAGAGAACAGGCAGGATCCACTACCTGTTCAACTCTTGAAATTCTGTACTGAAAAGTACATCATGAGTTGCTTCCTTATTTTTCTTAAGAAATTACAAAATGAGGGTTTGTATGTATTTGTCTTGTTTTATTGTTTATTTGAAGTCTGCACTTGGGGCTCTGTCCTGCCTCCTTCCTGTGCTAAAAATGGCGAGGGAGTTAGCGTAAGAAGATGGATCCTTGTGGCACTGAGTAACTTGCAAAAAAGGACTTCATTGTTGAGCAACAGTATTGTGAAACAATACCCGCATAACTCCATGTGGTTTATATGGAAACCCATGCTGCTAGGAGAATAGCTGTCTGTTACCAACACCTAGCGCACACCACGTAGCAACATGTTTGAAACACAGGGAAATCCTTTCGTTCCAATTTGGAGAATGCTCCGAAGCCCCAGTTCGGAACTGTACCTTTCCAGATCAGTTTACCTGGCTCCTGTCAATTGCTGGGGATCTCCTAGACTCTCTTGTAAACTGTGAGATCCTCACATTCTGCTGCATAGAAGCCTTTGGGGCTATGATGCAGAAGGGCTTGTAGAGGGACGTGATTTTTATTGGGTGTTCACATTTGGTATTTGTTTATACTTATTCTCCCAGTGTTTACTTCCAAGAATCACGAGAATATTCAAATAATGTAAATTTTAAATCAGTACTTTTGTCTGCTGGCTTTTTTATTTTTTCCAAGTATAGTCAATTTGCAACATTGTGTTAATTACTGCTGTACAGCAAAGTGATTCAGTTATACATATATATGCATTCTGTTTTATGTATTCCTATCCATTATGATTTATCACAGGCTGTTGAATATAGTTCTCTGTGCTCTAGAGTAGAACCTTGTTGTTTATCCATCCTGTATTGTCTCCTTGCTTTTGCTCCCATGTTTGTTTAGCAAACCTTTCCTCCTCTGGTTGCTCTTTCACTTTCTATCTCTAGGCTACCTTCTGTCGGTGCCAGACCATCTCTTGTGAGACCTGAACAGCTTAAGATGAGCTCCATAAATGTCAGGGAATCCCTTCCTCTTTTACTTTGTATCTCGTTTCAGAGTGAATTTTCAAGCATCTCACAGCCTTTGCTGCAGCAAAAGGTTAATAGTTGTCTCTTTTTTATGTACTATAAATGGTCAGTTTCTAAGGACAGTGTTTCAGGGTGAGTTGAGTGTAATTGCTAAATAATATAGTCATTCTCATTTTAAATGAATAATACTTTCATTCCCAATGCTTCTACCTGCACCTGTGTATATGCGTGTATACAGACAGGCATGGGTGAGACCTCCTCTGGGGGAAGCCACAGCCATTCCATAGGAGTTTGCACATTTAAGCATGTAGATTTTAAATGTTGTGCCACATCCTGGGCCTCTTAGGCGCTGCAGATTATGTATAATAGATGACTTGCATTTACAGAGATGTGTGCTATACAGATGTAAATGTTATTATAGCTTTTATATTTTATGTTCTTGTTGAAAGATCATTTTGTCTTTGAATAATATGGCCGTTCAATTTTTTTTTAGAGGGGAGGGGGCTATCTTTAAAAGAGGATATGAAATGGATATTGCACATCATATATTTCTTAAAAGTAATTTGGAATTTTAGGGTCTGGGATTGGGGCTGACTGATACACTGCCATGATGAGATATAACCCCTGGAAAATAACAGCACCAGCACATGCCTGCATCTGTCCAATCTCATAATTCACTTTCACATTGGATTATGGATGTCTGCGCTCAGTGAGTCTATCTTCCCTTTAGGTATTATTTCAGCCCTTTGAGATAATAAGGAAAGTTTAATTGCGTTGTTAATTGATTTTTTGCACAACATTATTACCTTGATTGATTGCAGAGTTGATGAAAATGTTAGACACAGGCAGCGTGGAGTATTCCGGGCTGAGGAGTGGGAGCCTTGTGGAGAATAGATAACCTTGATGTTAAGAGCTATATCCTTCAGATATGTCTTCCCTTGACATATTGATGGCCCTTGAAAAGGGAAAAGCTGATTGTATGCAGAATGCAATCATTAAACCCACTTCAGCTCGCTGTTGATTAATTTGTTTTTTCCTGAAGGATCTAGTTATAGGGAAGGCCTCACTTGTACCAAGAGAAGCCATTCTCTAGGCTCTAGCCTGTATGCTTAACCCTCTGGGTGCAGAGGAATAATGAGTCTGGCATGGCCAATGCAGGAAGAGGGTCTCAGGATGTGCATAAGGTGGACTTGAGCCTCACAGACATCCTCACCCTCAGTAGCATGACTCTTTTCCCTACCATAGTGTTTATTTCCCCTGAATGCCAGTTCTTTCCAAATGCCAAGGTCAGGCAGCCTTTTATTGAGACCTGGAAATAGCATGAAATGAAAGCTTTGGATGCCCAGGAAGGCTTACTAACCAGGATTCCAGTGGTTTCTGGAGAAGACATGGCACTTCAGAGTTGTGTTGCACATTAGATATAACCTTACATAAATTTGCTGCAATGACTGGAGAATTTGGTTTCTTATTGGTGTGTGTGTGTGTGTGTGTGTGTGTGTGTGTGTGTGTATGTATGTGTGTAGGAGAGATTTGTATGTAGAAAGATACAAAGGGATTTTTGGAATCAATTTGTTATATTTTCAGTTACTCCTCTCTCTGGCCTTATATAACTCTTACCAAGAAATGTTTATTGAAAGCTGTCATGTAACTATAGTTCAGAGCCATCCTGGTGGTACCAAAAATCAGGTTGATTGATTGGTTGATTGATCCACTGGACTCCTGCCCTGTTTCCCAAACTCACCCCACTTCATCCATGGCTGCCCAGTCCCAGACAGAGAGTGAGGCTTCATGGGGAAAGGAGTCAGCTACAGGCCAGAAGCTTGTAGGTGTGTAGTGATTCTAGAGAGGCCCCATCTTTTAAAGAGAATAGCAGAGTCCCCCTTCTTTCCCCATCCCTACTATGACACTTTTGGAGCATTCTGACTTCTTTTTCCATCTTCTTCCCTTTGTAGCTGTCCCAATATTCATTTAAAGCAAATTTTAATTGTATGGAATTGTTGGAGACCTACCAGTAATTGCATTATCTTCCTGGGGTCCTGAGCCCCCCAGGAGAGGTCACATGGGCTTCAGGGCAGAAGAGAGACAGCTCACGGGTCTCCCAGAGCCACGGTGTAGCCTGTAGATGGAATTCACACCATGGTCCAAAGCACAGTTACTCCCCAGTCTGCCACATACCCCGCCCCCATTCAGAGCCTTTCTTCTGCTGAACTAATGACTAGCACTCAAGGAGTCTAATATCCACAGAGTCTGGGCCCTCAATTACTGTAATGGCTTATAATGAGATTTTGGCCAAGTAGCAGGTAGCAGGTTATTACTTCCTGCTCAGCGTGGGCAATGTCTACGCTGTTAATTTGTGTTGCCGAATGTGGCTCAGAGCTGGGCATCAAACTGTCAGAGCCAGATGTATTCTATTAGGTGGAAGGCTCACAGTAGCCCATGGGCAATTATTTTTTTCAATATGGAGGCATGTTAACTCACCACAGGGTGAATCCTGATAAACTCAAGCCAGCCAAATAAAAGGGGTAATATTCTAAGTCATCAAAGTAGTATGTTCCAGAGACAGATAACACCTGGTACCACCCACTGCCAGCAATGTGTGTCTAAGCCAGGCCATTCCATTGATAGGCAAAAAGTATACCCCTCTTTATATTGATAGAGAGACGCTGGTGCCTTCATTAAGATTTAATGAGCCTGACTCTAATGAAGACCCATATAATATGCTCTTCTATTGTTTACTTTGTCTTTATTTTGGGGAAAAAATGTACACAAGTTCATATCGCTCTTATAAACTGCTTCCTGCTATTAATTTTTACTTAAACTATAGTTTCTTTGGCATTATATATATATATACACACACATATGTGTGCTTTCTTTCAAAGCAACTTAGAAGATGAGTTGAAGATCAGGAGGTAATGAAAACCATTTTGACATTTTGCAGTGAGAATTACTAGTGCCCAAGAATTATGCTGTGCTCTCTGCAATGACATACTTCTGGTTATTTTTTTGTACTGGAAACTTCTTTCTGTTAGATCATATATCAGCGGATTCCTTTTGTTTTCTTTTTGGAGAGAGCAATTCAGAGTGTCCTGGAATTAGGAAAGATTATGGTAATATCAGCACAGGAAAAGTTTGTTTGGATTCTAACGAAGGGCAGATGGAGGCTGAACTAACAGGCCCAAGAAGGAAGGTCTTTCCCTCAATTCTTGCAGTTTGAATTATGACAAACTCAGTTGTTATTGGGTCTGCTTAATTTTATTTGAGAGGTTCTTTTTTGCAGCTTGAAGAATGAAAAAAAAGCAACTTGTCTTTATTTTCAATGGCTCTCTTGAGAAATTTTAGCCTGAAGAACCAGACAGAACTGTGGATGCTTTCCCTTCTTTTGATGTGAGCTTTCTAATAGGAACAGACCTGAAACCCAAAAGCAAATTTCTGCTTGAGAGCGAAGCCAAAATTCCCATTCAAACTCTGCAGGGGGACCCCCGCTGCTCACATTTGTTCATATAAGATTCTGTCATTTTAGAGAAAAGCTAAAGACTTTCTGGGAAATTTTTTCTGCAAGTTTTTTTTTTCCTTATGCTTCATAAATTATGGTCTGTAGATTCAATTCCAATCTACTTATCCAAAAAACTCTTTTCTTCTGTTAATGTAATCTGCACATCCCTTAAATTTAAACTTTTGTGTTTTTCATTTTGTATTAAAGTGCTGAAGCAGTCTTCTATTATTATTATTTTAGGTAAGGTTTGTTTTCAGACTGTTGTTAGGAAGACAGTAAAACCTCCATTTGCTAAAACTTGATACACTAGATTTTTATCTCTGAATTTGAGTGGCCTTGATTCTACATGAAGAAAAGCTAACGTTAAAGGTTTTACTTTTTTAAAGGGGCAGGGGAGGGCCCTTTTGGGTTGTCCTAGAACTTTGTTTCTCAAAGTGTGGTTCCATAATCTTGTAGCATCACTGCCACCTGGGAACAAGCAGAACTGCAAACTCTTAGCTCTGGCTCAACCAGAAACTTTGAGGTGGGGCTCAACAGTCTGTTTCAACAAGCCTTCCAGGTAACCTGGGTTCCAGGGAAAGTTGGAGAATCGCTGTTCCGGGGATAAGCCATGCAGTTCCTCCACCTGCCAATGTCTAGGAGTGTGTGTCAAACTCTGGGGTTCAGAAGTACCCTGATATCCTTTCACCCATTCCACAATAACTAGCCATCTACTGAGTATCTCAGGAAGCAAGGATGAAAAACTTGCTTGTCATTTCTGCTATTGGGAGTTCCTATACAAAAAGAGTTCTTAAGACCTTGAGAAATGTTCACTGAACAGTCTTCCCACCTTAGTGAAACCTCTGAACTGTATTATCCTCACTATACATCCTTATGGGTGGATGAGGAAACACTACGAAACATGCATAGTGTTTCACATATGAGAGAAAACTCAAAAGAGGTTTCTAGTGAAACATGAGTTAATAAGATAATTTAATTAATTAACTGGAACCCAACATTTCCCAAGTGGCAAGTCAATCCCATGACTATTAGGAAAGTCTGAGGGAAGAAAGCATGAGAGCCATTTTATTTTTGCTTCACTGATCATTTGAGTGGACTCTCAGCTGACATGCAGACCCATGCCTGGACTCCACTTTCCTCTAGTCCAGCAGATCCAATCTTTGTTTATTCCCCTTTTCTGGTGGAATCCACTCACTTATTTGAATTCTAAAAAATTCTATTTTAAAATACCAGCTCTTTTCAAAAATAATGATATGTTCAAAATCCCTGGAAACCCTTGAATACCTCTTTTTTCCTAAATGGAGATGGTCAGTTGTTGCTCTAGGCATGAAAATAATCACTGGCCCATGTGCCAGAGGCCAGTGATGGGGACTACATGGTGATCAAACACAAGCTGGAATAAATTTTATTTTTATTTGAATTGTTTCTACCTATTTTTTTTACTATTTTTTCATTAATTTTTGTTGGAGTATAGTTGATTTACAATGTTGTGTTAGTTTCAGATGTATAACAAAGTGATTCACTTATGCGTATACATGTATCTACTCTTTTCTTTTTCAGATTCTTTTCCCATACAGGTTATTACAGAATACTGGGTAGAGTTCCCTACCTATACAATAGGTCCTTATTAGTTATCTATTTTATGCGTAGTGGTGTCTGTGTGTTAATCCCAATCTCCTAGATTTGTCTGCCTCTCTTTTCTGATTAACCTGAGCAGATACTCTAAGAGGGAAGACAACCTTTGGGTGGAAGGCAACCAGGATTTGCATGGATGGAGTACACATGCTTTTTGTATGTTTTATTGACCCAGTTTTTCTTTAATTTTTATGTTTTTCACTTTTTTTTTTTTGCTATCAAATGATGGTTAGTAATTCCATGTCATTGAATGGCTTATTTCCTTGTAGACTTCCCTGATAAAAACAAACTTTTTCCAAGAAGTATGGGAATCTATCTCTGTTTATCTTTGTATGCTTCTTTACATTTATGCAGGTGATATGCAAATATCCCCAAACCCTGAGCCTGGAAGACTAATTAGAGCAATTGATGGTAAAGAAAATTAGTCCCTGAAATCCAGACCAGAGGCATCCAAAAGGAGGGGTGAGCCGTGGAGGCGGGGGTGTCTGGTAACCCCGTGCCTAGGAAGCGTGATTGAGCAAACTCGACGTATTGATCATTACAGAACCTATAATTGGTGACCAAAAGCCCAGTGTGACTTTAATGGCCCTCCCTGAATCGTTGCCATCAGTTCTTTATTTATTTATTTTCTAAGAAAGCAGCTGTTTTTCCTAAATTCATGCTGCCCTCTAGTGGCCGCACTTCCAACCTCACGTAAGAGGTGGAAAAAGTGAATGTGGAGATCATGGTAGGGATGGCAGAGGGGATATAGGGGTGAAAAAATTTATTTCCCTTTCTCTCTTCTGTCTGAAAGATTTTGGAGTTTTTCAGTCAAAAACTTAATAAATAAAAATGAAGCCGTACCACGTGACCACTGTCCATTTTGAATGACAGCCTGGCTGGTGGGCTGTCCATCAGCGAGCAGCGGCAGAGGGATCTCCATGAATCTGAACTCATTTGCATCCCATCTTGGCGTGCACTTGGAATGCAGCCCATCTCAGATCCATTAAACCCTACTTAGAATAGGGAGATGGGGAGAGGGGAGCACAGACCAAACTGGCCTTAAAGATTCAAGTTTCCCTGGTGCAAAAGTAGGTATGAATCAGGTTGTGGATCTTTGACATTCTTCTATCCTAAGGGAAGTGTCCTGTAATTCTGAGGGATTTGTACCGGAAATATAGCATTGCTGGGACTTTGGAGGTTCAGTAGTGAGGAATCTGCATTTCCACTGCAGTGGGGCATGGATTTGATCCCTGGTCGGGGAACTGAGATTCCACAAGCAAGCAAGAAAGATGGCATTGTAGTTGTATGGTGTCTGGTCTGGTAGTGTGACCTTGGGGAAGCCCCTTAGAACCTCCTCTTGGTCCTTTATTGATAATGAAGATCTTTAAATTCTATCTCAGTGAGAATTCTTCAATATCTTTAAAGAAATGCTTTCAAAGAAAAATTTCCTATTCTGTGTTTGAGCTTACTAGAAAGCACAGCAAAATAATCAAGTATCACAGGGGTGAGTGAGTGAATCATTGTTTAGGAAGTCAGAGTGAAAACCATTTCTGGCTTCATTCTTAACTGGCACACACTAAAAAATACGTAACCTGAAAAGAAACCTCAAAATTTGAATTGCTAAGAAGATTTAACAACGGTGGATTATTGGTTGTTATTTTTTGTTTTGGGTTTGGTTTGATTTGTTTTTTTTTTTTTTTTTTTGAAGAGGGGATGTTATGGGAGCATGGAAATATTTACTGTGGCATTTGATCTCTGATATTTACATGTTCCTCTTTGATTGAAATATAGCATGTATTGAGGTAAGAGCCAATCGTATTACCGATGTTCAAACAAGGGAGCAAGGGAGCCCACACTCAGACCTGGGATTCTTTCCCGTCCATCTCTGCCTACACACATGACCCCCAATACAAAACAATTTAAAGAGCATTGACGTCTGAGGAAAAGCATGTTGACTGTTTCCCTTCCAGGATTCACATCATGGAAACATCCGCTGCCGGATAACTTTTAAATCTGTCAGCTTCGTATTTCCTCAGTGCGGAGAGGACATTGAATGGCCTGGTCAGGTCTGGGAAGGACTACAGCATCTGCAAGCAGAGCACAGGGCCCGGGGGCTCACAGAGAGACTGCGGATCTGCTTACTAGGGATCCACTCAAAGGGGCACGGATCTCTCAGACTTGCCCCCGCTTTCATGTTTCCCACTAGCAGGTTATTTGAGGGAGAAACTAGCCCTGCATCTTTTTGAATCCTCTCCTCCCTCCTTCTCTCCTAAAATGACAAGCCTCATTTCAGCTGCCCTGGGAGCCCGAGCGCTTTTTCCACAGGCTCTGGCTTGTCACACGTCAACTTGCCCGCCTGCTCACATGACCGCTCCTGCAGCCCCCTCGGGCTGGGGGGCTGGGGGCGCAGGGGGGAGGGCACTAGCTTCTCAGCCTTGCCTTCCTCTCACCTTCAGTAGCTATTGTGCCGAGATACTTTCCCTGCTGACTGGTTTCCTTCCCCAGCCTTTTTCTGCCTTACAAACACACGGGTGAGACTTGACAAGGCCCAGCATTTGCCGGAGGAGGCTGTATAATCTGTTCTCTCTCAGTAGAAAGTTCAACCTTCCTTCCGGCCTCACTGGAAGGGGCTGACCACTGTGGCCAAGTGTCCTTTGCTCAGAGGGATATGGCGCCCAGTGTTTGTGTCAGCTTTCTTTCAGTGTACGGATGTATCCAAACCTTTGATGAGGTGACCCCTACTGTGGTCTTTTGGATGGCATTTGGTAAAAAGCAGTGTATTACACCCCCACGATGTAGCTCCTCTTGTGCATCCAGAGTATTTACATATGTCCTGTATACTCTTTGTGCTAAAAATAAATACAAACTGCCATTTACTTGAATCCAGAATAAACGGACAGCAGCTAACCCTGCACATAATGCAATTTATTATGGATGAAAAAGTGACCAAAGATTTATATCTTGGCGGCATATTGAAAACCACACAAATTCATGGGGAGGAATTAGCCTTCGCAGCAATCATGAAAACAAAATAAAACTGAAGTGAACTAAAATGACACACAATAAAATGTGTTGTCTAAACTTCAGCAGAGGACTTAATTCTTCCTGTCACAATTTACATCTGCAAATTTTTACTCAAGGAAATGTAACCTTGTGAAAATTAATGACTTAAAGAGATTTAGAAGGTATAACCAGCAAAATTTGATATTTGCCAAAAGCTGGTGGAGGAATTTCACCTTAATGTAAAAAATTACATGTAAAAGAATTAATCCCCTTTGAAAATAATTTCAATAGAAGAAAAATGAAAATGTTAAAAATAGAATACGGCTGGACTTTGAATTTAAAAATTAAAAAATTAAATTGATGAAATGTAGTTTGCTCTAAATAATTAATATTTTCTGAAAGGAAAACTACCAGGCTAGTTGATATCATATTCATAAGCCTTCAGCCAGAGCACCCTGGGGGTCAAAATGGCAGAATTCAGAGGTCCACCATGGCAAAATATCAGGGTCAGCAGAGCAGGGTGGAAGATCCCTCCTGGGGCTGTTTTATATAATAAAGGAGGAGAGATTTTACAAAGCACACTCGTTTGAGAGACTAGCCAACCTCCCCCGAGCAGCGCTGTTTGAGGTGGTCGCCCAGCACTTAGCAGGGATGGCAGGCCGCCAGGCCGTGGGGGGACAGCAGGGGCCTTACGTACCTTTGGGAGCTTAGCAGGTGCCGCATCACCACAGCACCCTACTCCAAGCCAAGACACAGATTATAAACCGAGAGTCTTGCCTGAAATCATGCTCAGCTAGTTTGGGAGGAAGTCTCGCTTTGTCTTCTCTCCCTTTCCATGGGTCAGGTGGAGAGCCTTTCCCTGTTTTGTATCCAACCTAAGGCTTTGCAGATGGGTCTACAAATGAAGGGAAAATAGGCTCCCCCAGAAGGTGGACTTTATCCTTCCCACTTCCCCTAAAACTGCTACCAAGCAACCCCTTCCCTTAAGACCATTTTAACATCTCTCTTCTTTTTGTTTTCTTTTAAAATCTTGTCTTTGTTCTCAAGTAGCTTATGCTGAAGGAGGCTGTTGTACTTGGAGCCTGCAATTCTGCAAGCTCTGCTAAATCCTGTGTGATGTCCACAGTGGAACTGATAGTCCATCACACAGGCTGACCTCGGAGTATTGCTCCAGCCACTTCTCAAGACTATAAAGCATGGCTGTTTATTCCTTCTAGTTCCCGGTTTACTTAGGACCTGCACATAACAAAGGCTGAGGAATGCACTTTCTGGGGAATGTCCTTTCCCCTGTATGATGTTTACAGCTCTTAAGGCTGGATGATAATGTTCCTTCAGTCCACTGCGCTTTATCCACCCAGACGTCCTGATTGCTTTGTTTTTGTGGGAGGAAAGTGTTGAGCATAAAAACAACATCAGTGTTGAGGAACTGAGGCTGTTGCCTTCTGTTACTTTGCAAATATTTAATCTGTGTATATTTTTAAAACATTTCAAATGCCTGTCATCTTAAAGAAGGTTATAGTATGAGTGTTTAACAACTGAAATTCCTCACTTTATGGATTCTGTTTAAATTGTGTGCAGATAATTTGAATGGTATTAAATTTATCTATTTAAATATTTATTAAACACCTCCTTAGTACTAAGTACTGTTTGAAGCACTGGGTATTAGAAATTGAGGAGGAGAGATTATTGTAGAGTTGACATGTTCACACTCTGTATAATGTCACACAGAACCTTCCATAATGAACCAGAAAGATGCTCCAAATATTCTTTCCATCTCTGGGCCCACCCACGTCTTCACAATATCATCATCACTCTTCAGAGGCCACAAAGAGTCTGGTCCCTTGCTTTACCCATACAGATGGGAGAACAGGAGTTGAATGAGGAGTTCTCTGTCCCTTGCTTATTTTGTAGCACTAATTAGAAGGTGCTAGTGATCAGAAACAGATTACAATCTGTCATTACACAGTTACACTTACATACATTTGTGATAATAGCATTTAAAGCAATGACTACCAAAACTAACATTATTAGTGATAATAAAATCTATACTTTCTCCATGTTACAAAGATTATTGCTCCAGCCAGTATTCCATCATCAGATGAGTTTTTGTATGAGGAAAGACTATTATTCTTTCACAGTTAAAATACAAATGATAGACCATTTACTCTGATATTTAGTCTTCAGTTCTATTGAACATAGAGTTAGGAGACTTGAGCTATGTCAAAGCTACGGGGACATGAGCTAATTAGTGGTGAGCATGTCCCAGCTCTGGGTATAAAATGCAGGTTGCAAGAAAGTGAGTGGAAATTCTTTCCTTGGGTGTTTGGAGGTCCAGCAGAGCTCCCTTTTATGTATTGTGGGAAAATGGGCTGGATGGGTTTCAAGAGCTGACTTGGTCCAAATCAAATTTTGATTAACTAGCCATTGGCTCTGTCTCCTACATTAGGCAGTATAGTACCTGGCATCTTTATCTTCGTAAGGGAAACATTCAGAAATGCTGAATCATCTATTTCACAAGCAAAGTAGAACTCTGGGATATCTGGCCCCTTGTCCTCATTTTACAAATGGGAAAACCACCCCAGTGAGGGAATGTATGTGGGTATGTGTCCTCAGCTGTTAGGGGCCAAACTGGATTTAAAAACAGGTCTTTCTCCACCTGCCCTTACTAAATAGATGGTAAGACAAGGCCATCTGGGATGTCAGCAAGCCCTAGGGTGTTTGCTGACCTCTATAATGGTATCCAAAGATGTCCTTTCCAGGACACTTAGGATTTCCCTCAGTCCTATCCCTACCATCGCACACTGGTACAGCCAAGAAAAGACACTTGAGTCCCAATCCCAAGGCAGCCCCAAGGTCCTAACCTAACCTGCATAATTAGAACACCCCTTCGATTGTGGGGGCGGGGGGCATTTTAAAGACAAAGGACCTCTTTAAAATAGATTTTTACCGACATATCTTTTCCAGAACTAAAGTTTTAAGAGCTTACGGTGATGGCAGAGCTTGCTACTTAAGAAAAATTAGATTGTCTCATTTGGTAGGAGACGATTCTCAAGGGGACAGGGTACTGTTATTTTTCAGGGCTCCCCAAAAGAAACCCCGCGCAGACAGCTACACGTCAGCCTGATTCGCGGCAAGCCTGCTTCACTTATTATGGGCAAAGCCAGATATTTTAATTAAAAACACTACATACGCCATTAAATGTGTTGTTCCCCATCTAGTCCCAAGACATTTAGAGTTTGAAGAGATACAAACAAGTGAATGCATTGCAGATGTACACTGAAACCACCGCCTACCGAGTCACCACCAGCGGGTTCCCGAATTCCAACCTCAGACCGCCTCCCCATCAGAATGTTCTTTGCAAGCAAACTGTTTCCTCTGTAGTTTTCACAGTTTATGGCAGTTGCCATGGTGGAGAAGGAAGGCCAGGGGAGAGCAAGAGAGAGGGAAACACACAGTCACCGTGTCCCTTCATTTGTGAACAGATCGTATTAGGTTACAAATAACCTTCATGACAAATGAAGTCTTAGGGCTGGCTCCCCCCTCCATGTTAATGTTATTTACTTATTTATTTATTAAGCATGAAAGTCCTCTTTGGGGGCAGGGTTATCCATTCCCAGCTGTGAGCCCAGGTCAGCGGCTCAATGGAGGCTACCACTTGGTTAATTTACGCAGTCGCTGGCGGTTCAAGTTCAGAAATCTCATCTGACTTTAACTGTCACTAGCCCGTACCACCTTTCTCCCCAGGGGAGCAGCAGCAGCTGGATTTCATTGTCGGGCTGCCAGGCTGTCCCTGCGCCTTCCTGGAGGAGCCCACAGACTGAGGGCCTTCCTTTCTGGATTTTATTCAAGGTGACAGCTCCTCACACATTGGCTCTCTAACCACCTCAAGTAGCCAGGATATCAGGGGGTATGAGTGTGGTCCTCCTGCAGAGTCCAAATTTAGATTGACTGAGGTCATCCTCGGGCCTCATGACCCCAGTGCTCTGATGGAACAGGGCTGCTAGGAACTTGGCCATGGTAGCAAGTTCGTAATGATGTCTGGGGAGAAACGCTGTGCAGGAGCAGGCGAAGAAGACCCCAAGAGTGATGTCAGCTTTTGTTAGAGCGGCAGACAGTGTTAGAATATCCTTGGCATAATGTGGCTCTGGTATCTCTGTCAGCATCTCTGTTTTCTGTCACTGCACACAATCCCAGGCCTGTCTCGAGCCCTGACAGTGTCTTTTCAGATCAGGTTATGCCAGCCCGAGACTGGCTCTGCTCCCCACCCCACAGCCCCTTTGTTTGAAGTCGGCCCTCTTGTCATTAATGTGCTTGATGTCTATTTAAATCTGAGGGTGAGCGCGGTATCTGTTTTCCCGTCAAGAGATCATTGACAATATTAATACCTCATGCCCTTGCCTCATTTTCCAAGCTCTGACACTTTGCCACAGTCTCCTGCATTCATCAAACAGCCCTTTCTCACTGGGGTGTCTATAAACATTCTCACTTTCAGGCCCACAGGAACAGGGCAGGCCCTAAAAAGGACTTTTATCAGTGCTGACCAGAACAGAAGGGCAGGCTTGTGCGTGCCTTAGAACACATCCCCTCCCTCCACATTACAGCCCACGTTCAGGAATATCCAGCTGTTTCTAGAAGGGCACTTGCTATCCAGTTTGTCTATAGGCAAGGTCTGCAGTTGAAGTTTGCCATGGAGAGAGTGCAGACAGAAGAAATCCAATCTCCAGTGCGCTGGAGAGTTTCCTGGAGCAAATGCACCCGCTGGTGTTTTATGTGTGCGTGTGTGCATGTGTGGGTGTGGGTGTGTCTGTATCTGCCTTTCATTCTTTGACTCAAGAGAAAGACTATGCTCTTTATAACATCCGACAGCCCTATTCATTTCGTTTTTAAAAAATTCTTGCTGTCCTGGTGCTGTAGAGAGAAATTAACATCCCATAGTCTCATCCTTCTGCATTCTTGAGGATTTCTTGGAATCAGTTATGTTTAAGGAAGCCCCTTGTGGATTTTCAGACTTTTGAGACACTACCACCCTGGCCTGCAGCCTCAAGAGCCATGCCCACAGACCTGTCCTGGCTCTGATGACCATGTTAGCACAATTCCAGGTGCTGTGTAATTCAGCACAGTAAAGGGAACAGCTCAGTGTCAACAGCCAGAAGAATCATTTAGGCCCCAAGAAGGGTCTCAGGGAGGTTTCCAGGCACCAGACCAATACTGGAAAGCAGAACTTGGGGACTGGGGGCCAAGAAGAAAGCATGGCCAAAGGTGAAGAGTGGTCCACAGTGAACTTTCTCAAGGGACCCTGGCAGGAAACAGAGGTGATGACAGCCAGCCCAAGGCCCATTGGGAGGCCATGAAATGATGTCATCCTCTCCCAACTGCAAACTTGCAGAGATTCTGTGACCCCAGCAAGCCTCCATGCTGTCCTAAGTCATCCAAACCAAGGAACATCTGCCTTGTCTTTAAAAGTTTCTAAGTCATTTTTAATCCATGTTGAAGAATACAGTCTACAGTTCTGTGGGGGAGAAATATCTCCCGTACAGTGACCCAAGTATTTACCATGGAGGACTTGTGATGTGAAGAACCTGCATGATTTTCAAGTGCTGATTTATCCCAGATGAATAGTAGATGGTGGTTGTTAATTTCACACTATCAAAATAATGGGGAAAAAACATGTATATAGGTAACTATTTTTACAGACCGATTTGTACTTCATGTATTTATGTGTTATGGACACTTTTCTTTTTTTCTGATTATGCACATTTCAGAGACTCAAGTACTATTAAGTAATACAACTCTATGAAGCTGAGTTTTAAGTTAGTTTTTCTTAAATTATAAGGAAAGAAACCAAAAGTGGAAAAAATCAAATTGTAGTTGTAAATAATTTCATGCAAAAAAACCCCCTGATGTTTTCTTAATAATCCTTCAAAGCTTTTAAAATAACTATGGCAAGTGATTTCTTATGGGTATTTAGGATAAATGGTGAGTTGATTGAAAGGTCTGACCTTATTCTAGGGGCATCATTTAAAGTCCTCTTATAATCTCTGTGAATGACAGAAAAGCCGTATAAGGAGCCACAAAATTATTTAAAACAAAACTGAAGATGAAAATCAAGTGCATTCCAACCTGAGAGTATAGTTCAGGACCCCTGTAAGAAGAAACCATTTACTGTCAGAAGTGCCATTACTTTCCATATGGCGTTTTGTGAACCCCATCCTTCCTTAATCATCCATTATGTACTTGATGTCTGCTGCAATTTGGAAGGTTCTGTCTGAATATTAACAAAATTGATTCATGATAAAGGGTTTGAAATTCCACATTTTGGAAGGATTGTTTTGTATCTTTTGTTTGGGCTGTGAACCCATCTTTTAATTCTTAATTTTCCATTTTTAGAAAGTCTACTAAGGGAACTTGGAGAGAGAATGAAGGTTTTGCTTTGTTTTGAGAAGTAACTGGCCAAACTAGAAAATTCTTTAAAATATGAAAGGAAAATCATGCAGGAAAAAATATTCTTCCTAGGAGCCTGTACTCTGGTGACATTTTATAAGAATGTCAACTCTGAGGAAAGGAAAGTAGGGTCCTCTTTTGGGGGGCTTAATCCATGTGCCACCACCCATGGGCTTTGTGATTATGTTTCTGCCTTGCAGCCCCAATGTCTTCTTGCTGCAATACTTGTGCCACCATTAATAATTGTGTATCTTTTAATTTGCAGGTGTCCTGGGGAAGTGTCGCTATGTTTACTATGGGAAAAACTCAGAGGGCAACAGGTTCATCCGTGATGACCAGCTCTGAAAGGCAAGCTCTCTATGCCTCAGCCAGTGACATGAGAGTTAGAAAAAAAAAAAAGCAAAAATAAAGGAAAAGCTAAATGAAAGGACAATGGCCCACATCCCTTCTCTGCAGGAAAGCTATGACTTCAACTTTTGGTACCTTCTGCTGACTTTGCCAGGCCTGTCAGGATCATCCTTCTGCCTTAGACTGAGTGGTCACATAGAGATTGACATGATTGCCCTTAAGCAGGTCTCATCCACTAGGGTGACAGACAGTGGTGGCCAAGCACCAGGGCTGACAGGATGAACACCATGATAGATTGCCTGGCCCCTCCACTGCTCACAGCGGGGCAGAGGTCACACCTGGGGCCTCCCTGAGCATGCTCAGTGGTTGTCATCAAGTACGAGAGACTGTGTCTTTAGCTTGCCTATTGAGCAGAGATCCTTCTGATACCATTGTGCTGTGGGTTGATTTTTAGTGACACAGTCAGGTTAGAGGAAGCCTCCTTTCTGTTATTCCCCTTAAATCTCAGCTTTTATTCTGCATAGTCCCCTCCCACCCCATCCTCATCATCCTTTAGCATATTTATCGTGGGCAATTCATTTCAGCTAGGTTTTTGGAGAACAGAAGAGGTGAGTTCTTAGCCACGTTATATTTTTATGATGCGCTTTGTGCTCTTGCAGTTTGTTGTTTGGAGTAAATTGCTGTCACGTTTTGTTCATTTCTAAATCTTCTTCTTGCCCCGAATACTAGGCCGTGTCAGGCATCTTTCCCAACATCAGGTTCTAGCCAAGGACTCCTACTTGTTTATTTTTAACCACATATCCTCCCAGCTACATCTATGGCCATATGTGTGTTTGGAGCTGGCTTACCCCTTTGGGTGCCATATAAAGGTAGTGAGGTGATAAAAGATAGAGCAGTAGGTCGGGAAGTTAAAAAGGAAAGTGGAGACTGTAGAAAACACTCACTAGATCAAATGGTTTTTAATAAAAGGCACAAACCCTTTGAATATAGTATATTTCTCAGAATCTCTCAGAAATGAAATCCACAGCTTGTGAGATGGTCTTTGTATACCTTTGTTTATATTCCAGCCCAAATATTACAAGGAAAATGAGCATGATCATGCTGGTTGGATGGCTGTAATTCTATTTAATATACTGGAACACCAGTAGAGGATGTTTGAAAAGCTATTTGCTCTTGACACAGTAGCATTTATGTTTATTTTTATTTAGACCAAGTGTTCATTGTCCAGGGTCTCCCAGTATTCGGTTAGTTTAAGGACACTGAAACATAAATGAGAATCATTCTTAGTTATGTATACCAAAAGACTAGAGAGCTGCTATGGTAAAAGTCTTTAAGGATTCAGAACCCCTGAGACACCCAAGAAGAGCCTGCTTCCTCTGTTCTAGTCTATTTCCATGGCCTCTGGCCTACTGAGTCAACACAGTCCTTGAATGACTTGCGCTGGGGTTGGCAGGAGTCCCTCTTGTAGATTACACACAACATTTAATAATCAGTTATTGAGACAAATTTAGATCAAAATCCTTAAGACCATTAATAATTAGAGAATATTGAATGTTTGGCTTTATCTCTCAAATCCATTAATAATCAGAGTCAAGTATCTTTACTCTTTTTGATCTACAAAACAGCATTGGCATAATGCTTTAAATGAGCTGTGTTCAGCCCCACCCTGGTTCTTTGTTTGAAAGCATCAGCACATGTTTTGTCCATGGCATATTACGGGCAGCCAGAGTCCTGTGCAAGGGCAGCTAGACTAGTCCAATGTCACATCCAATCTTGTGGCACATATATCCTTGTCTTTATAAAAGGCTTTAACCCTGCCTCAAACAATAAAAAAGCACTTGTGAACTGACCACAGAATTTTTCCATCTTTATTTTTCTTACTTGTTTACTTTTCTTAATGTCAGAACCATTTGTATCATGAGCAGGAATGTCTCCCTCAATGTGAGCTTTGGAGGCAAAAAATATTTTTGGAGTGAGTTATTGACCACATTGTTTCCCTCTCTTTGGGTTGTTTATTTTCTTCCAAAATGGTGTAATAACTTTCATTGAGATTAGCTTGAATTATAATTTACATAAAGGCCTTAAAATGGTATATTCATCTTAATGATAGAATTATAGTGAGTTCTGTTTCTCTTAAAGAGGGATAATGATAATGAATTAGTGTTGGGTTGTTTACAGTTCCACTGTTTGTTAAGGAAGATTTGCTGTGCTTGAGCGAGATTTTGGTCTGAATTGGCAGAGAGGGGAGTGATGCGGCATGCTTAGCTTAAATCCCTAGGAATTTCCCAAACCTTGTTTTTCAAAGTAGAGAATTATAAGGTAATAAATTTAGTCCAAGCTCAGACGTACTTCATACCCCTTTTCGCTGCTTGGTCTTTCTACTTTTGACCCTGTTCCACTGAGCTGCTTCTTCGGGACTGTGGTGCAGGGCAGCCCTCTGTCCTTCCAGGACACCCATCTCACCGGAGAGCCCATGCAGTAAAGGCCATGCTGGAGTCCTCTGTCGCCTCAGCAAAAGCAGGGCGGACTGTCTCTTCCCTAAGTAATGTAATTTTATAGAACAATTTGTTCCTTGGGGAATAATGTTTTTGATTGCGGGGAATCCTATTAAAAGTACAACTATCACAATCGTTTGCTTTTACTCTTACCAGCCTTGCTCATAAACCCTCCATCTGTTTGTTGCTTTAAATAGAGGAACATTATAAGAGATTATCACTCGATCAAGCTGCACGTCTGAATGCTGTGCATTTTCACATATTCATGTGTACTGAGGAATACAAGAAAGCAAGCCGCAGATTCTGGATAAAAGGATTTTCGTTTGTTTTGTTTTGTTTGTGTGTGTGTGTATTTTCCAGCAGAGATGTATCTTGCACATTTTCAAGGGAAAATGTCTTTCTTGTTGCTTCTAAGAAGTAACCTGGCTGTCTTTCTTGTCTTTGTTAATATGCAGATCAAAAGCAATCCACAGGGCTCTTTTCATCAAAACAATAAGAGTGTTCAGTAGTTGTTCCTCATAAGGGCAGCCTAAGTCAGATGTGCGTTGCTGTCTAACGCCCAGGGTGGACAACGCAGAGTCCACTGAGACCCCTCCGTGTTGTCCGTACAGCACAGCTGATCCAATGTGACATTCGCCATCTGCTTTTCCTAATTCTCTTTCCAAGAAGAAGCCTTTGCTGCAGAAGGCTGTGAGTATGACTTGACTCTGGCCTCTCTAACTTGTCTAAATGCCATGCTGTAAACTACCGTGACTAAGACCTAGAAAGGGGAGGAACACTGGGGGGGCCCAGGCCATGTTGGTTACTTGTTTGTGTGAGGGACCATCAGCCACTGATGAAGCAGTGTGTTACTTCTAGTACATCAGCAAACACTTAGCTCTGAAGAACATCCAAAGAACCTCTCTGAAATGATTATCTTGTTACAAGTTTACCTGAAAATTTCCCACAGTGGTAGTTCTCCTTTGGGTAATAATAATCCTGAATGTTAAGTTGCCACTTTGTGGGTGGGGTAGGCAGTGTTATTTGTACATATTAATGTGTTAGCATATGCTGTTTTTTTTTTTTTCTAGAGTAGCATGGAATGTGGCAGCCTAGGACAGGGGAGTTTTCCTAAGAAAGAGGAGAAAATTCTAAGTTTGGAATATGTCTAGGGACAAGTGGCTAAAGAATGATATAAGTGGTAATACATGGAATCATGGCAAAGGAGAGCTTGAAGCAGAGCCTAGTGCAGAATTAAAGTGTGAACTCTTAGTAGATAAGGATATAAGGTGCTGGGGAATAAGGAAAAGAAAGGGAAAAGACAATTGATGCCAATTAGAAAATTTGCTGATGTTCAGCACTAAAGTGGTGTTAAGCAGTTTTTTCTCATCAAAATGAAATCATCTTTGATCTGAGTCATTTATATATGTTGGATCAGTTCAGTTCAATTCAGTCACTCAGTTGTATCTGATTCATTGCGACCCCATGAACCACAGCACGCCAGGCCTCCCTGTCCATCACCAACTCCCAGAGTTCACCCAAACTCATGTCCATTGAGTCAGTGATGCCATCCAACCATCTCATCCTGGGGCGTCCCCTTCTCCTCCTGCCCTCATTCTTCCCCAGCATCAGGGTCTTTGCAAATGAGTCAGCTCTTTGCATCAGGTGGCCAAAGTATTGGAGTTTCAGCTTCAACATCAGTCCTTCCAATGACTGCCCAGGACTGATCTCCTTTAGGATAGACTTCTTGGATCTCCTTGCCATCCAAGAGTCTTCTCCAACACCACAATTCAAAAGCATCAATTCTTCGGTGCTCAGCTTTCTTTATAGTCCAACTCTCACATCCATACATGACTACTGGAAAAATGTTGTATACTAATCCCTTATTAGTTATATCATTTGTAAATATATTCTTCCATTCAGTGTATTGTCCTTTCATTCTGTCAATGGTGTCCTCTGCAAAAGCTTTTAAGTTTCATTAGGTCCTATTTGTTTATTTTTGCTTTTATTTCCTTCCCTTTAGGAGACAGATTCAAAAAATATTTCTCTGATTTATGTCAAAGAATATTCTGCCTAGGTTTTCCCCTAGGAGATTTAGAGTATCTGGTCTTAGATTTTGAGGTTTTTTTTGTGTATGGTATTAAAGAATGATCTAATTTAATTCTTTTACATGCAGTTGTCTAGTTTTCCCAGCACGATTTATTGAGCAGACTGTCTTTTCTCCATTGTGTGTTCTTGCCTCCTTTGTTGTAAATTACTTGACCATAAATGCATGGGTTTATTTCTGGGCTGTCTGTTTTGTTCCATTGATCTGTGTCTATTTTTATGCCAGTACCATACTATTTTGATTCCTGTAGCCTTGTAGTATAGTCTGAAATCAGGCAGCATGAGTCCTTCAGCTTTGTTCTTTTTTCTCAAGATTGTTTTGGCTATTTGAGGTGTTTTGTATTCCCATTCAAATTTTAAAATTGTTCTAATTTTGTTAAAAAAATGCATTGGGGATTTTGATAGGGATTGCATTGAATATGTAAATTGCCTTGGTAGTGTGGTCATTTTAACAATATTAATTCTTTTAGTTCATGAACACAGCATATCTTTCCATCTGTTTGTGTCATCTTCAATTTCTTTCTTCAGTGTCTTAATATTTTTCCATATATAGGTCTCTTACCTCTTTAGGTAGGTTTATTCCTAAATACTTTATTCTTTAGATACAATTGTAAATGGAGTTGTTTCCTTAATTTCTCTTTTTGATGATTACTTCTTAGTGTGTAGAAATGCAACAGATTTCTGTATATTAACTTTGTATCCTGCAACATTACTGAATTCATTAATGAGCTCTAGTAGTTTTCTGGTGGTGACATGTGTAGGATTTTCTATTTATAGTATGATGTCATTTATGAATAATCATAGTTTTACTTTCTCCTTTCCAACTTGGGTTCCTCTTCTTTCTTTTTAGTGTTTTGATTTTTAATATTTCTGCTACCCCTGGTGACTCAGATGGTAAAGTATCTTCCTGCAATGCAGGAGACCCAGGTTCGATCCCTAGCTTGGATAGATCCCCTGGAGAAGAAAATGGCAACCCACTCCAGTATTGTTGCCTGGGAAATTCCCTGACAGAGGAGCCTGGCATGGGGTTTCAGTCCATGGCGTTGCAAAGAGTCAGACATGACAGCAGCTAACACAACACAACACACTATTTAACTTAGTCTTTCATAGAAAAAAAAAATGTACTCTAACTTTTACCCTATATTTAAAGTTTCTCAGACTATCTATGTTAGCATAACAGCTCAAAAATTTTTTTCTAGGCTTGCAATAACTTCTTTAAAACAATAACAACGTTTCTAAAATATTTTAACTAATTAATTGGCTTATCAAAAAGAGTTGTCAAAAGTCATCCTAAATAGCCTGAAAAGTATGTGTGTGTGTGTGTGTGTGTGTGTGTGTGTGAGGAAGAGAGAGAAAGTGACTTTAGAATCTGTGTAGAGAACTCCTATACTGACACTGTAAATAGCTTTCTAACTTGTCTGTGAACTCCACTATAAGTCAGCTACAGTGCTACACAGAAAAATGTATCTGTCTCATACCTAATTAATTAATATATACTCTGTGCCTTCTTTTCTTATAAACCAGTTACGTACTTTTTATGACTTGCTTAGGCTGTGGTGTCACCAAATCATGATGTTTTTGGTTTTCCCCCATCTACGACCTTTGAGACCTGATTTGAACATAGCGAGATCATTGTTTAAAGTATAACATAGAGCAGTTTTGTTTCAATTAGGTGATACCATTTTTACTATGTGAAAAATAGTACATGAGTTATTTCAGAGAGTTAGTATATAAAACTAAGTTTCATCAATAGATTATCCATATTTACCTATTTACATACTTTCATTCCCAGCTTCCATATTTACCTATTTGCATATAAAGACAGTCTTCCAAAAAACTCCATTATCTCCAGAGCCATAGGATATAATCCACTTTCTGTAGCCACATTAGCTTTCTCTATGTTGCTCAAACATAATAATTGTAGGAACATGCCTCCAAATGACATACTCTACTCTCCCTCCTTTAAACTTTGCTTGATATACCCAACTAAGAAGGATACATTGTCAAAGAATTGCACAACACTGTAAAAGGTTTGCACTTACATAGTCCATGCATTCCTTGAAGTTTAAAGAAGTTACGATGATGGTGGAGGTTACTATCATGAGAGTCAGAGTAGATATCTTCACGAATCAGGCTTAACTGCTGCCTAATAAATTAAATTTAACTGAAAAAAATTAGAATCTCAACTCCAATTTATTAGCCAGGCCTATAGGTTTACACTACAAATATTTTATGTGTCATATAGATATAGGCTATTGACTTATCATATATTAAAATGGATTTTTCAACCCTGTTTTGGCAGTTTGGTCAGTGGACTACTTAGTGGGCAATATTATATCCCTGGATTCTTTGCTGTTTTATTCATCAGTTCAGTTCAGTTCAGTTCAATTGCTCAGTCATGTCCGACTCTTTGCAACCCCATGAACTGCAGCACACCAGGCCTCCCTGTCCATCACCAACTCCCGGAGTCCACCCAAACCCATGTCCATCGAGTCGGTGATGCTATCCAGCCATCTCGTCCTCTGTCGTCCCCTTCTCCTCCTGCCCCCAATCCTTCCCAGCATCAGGGTCTTTTCCAGTGAGTCAACTCTTTGCATGAGGTGGCCAAAGTATTGGAGTTTCAGCTTCAACATCAGTCCTTCCAGTGAACACCCAGGACTGATCTCCTTTAGGATCTCCTTGCAGTCCAAGGGACTCTCAAAAGTCTTCTCCAGCATCACAGTTCAAAAGCAGTTTTATTCATACACATGTGCATAAGCACATAAAAAATGTTTTTCCTAGAAATATTTTATGATATAACATTTAATCAAGCATAATACCTATTTTATCAAAGTACAGTAGTCAAAAAACTAGGCACACATATGGAGGACATTTGTGAGTGAAAAGTGGGCCTAATTATTTAATTTAAAAACCCTAACATTTGCATATACTTCTTATTTCCTCCCACTCCTACTGGATCAGTGATTTCTCTAGATATATTTTCTAAGTTATTCCATAGTTCAGGTTGTCGTCTCTGGTTTTGAAACTGACTTAAAACCTATGCTAATCCATATCCAGAAGGACACATTTGGGGATGCACTCACTCCAAAGATGTTTATTGGGCACCTTCGATATCCTAGAAATTAGAAATATAAGAGTAATAAGAGGTTGGCTTACTTCTGGATAACTTTTATCTGGAGGAGACTGACATCAGTTCAGTTCAGTCATTCAGTCATGTCCTACTCTTTGTGACCCCATGGACTGCAGCATGCCGGGCTTCCCTCTTCATCACCGACTGCTGGAGACTGATGTACATATAAATAATCATTATATGCTACGATGGGCACGAAGTTAAAGACTGCACCAAAGAACTACATGAACCAAGGCCCAGAAATGACAATGAGAAATGAATTCCAAATGTAACCATATTCCAACCACATCAGTTAACATCTTGATCCCAGCTGCTGTCATTTCTTACCTGGATCATTCATCCCGACACCACTGCTCACCAGTCTCCTAATTCTACTCTTGCCTTTCTACAGTCTATTCTTAACAGAAAGTCAGTGCAATCCTTTAAAAAAATGCTAAATCATAATCTGTGTCTCCCCTACCCATGGTTTCCCATCTCATTTAGACTAACAGCCATAGTCCTTACAAGACCCTGTGTGGCCTTGTATGATCTGTTCTAGAGAAACAATGTCCCAATAGCTATAAGAATGAAGCAAAAATAAATGAAGATATTATTCCATATCACTCTCCATGCATTCTCTTTACTCCAGCCACACTGGCCAGTACTGGACTTTGTACTTGCCATTCAGGCCTTTGCTCAAATGTCACCTCCTTAGAGAGGCCTTCTGCAACCACTCTCTGAAGTGGCATTCCCGCCCCCATCTCACTCCACTTACCCTGCTTAGTTTTCCTCTGCTGCACTTGTCACCACTTGACATATTATATATTTATGGAAGTGGGTATTTTTCTTCCAAACAAAGGGAAGGACTTGTTTTTTTCTGGGCTAAAAGATACCTTGCATGTGCAGACACTCAATGCATAATTGTTTTATGAATGAATGAAAGAATGGTTCCCATTCACAGAAGTCTGTTAGGCTGTGTTTACAGACATATTGTTGCATATTAAACAGGATGAGTCTCTTTCATCAGAGAGATTTTCACTCGAAAAATCCACCCTCCCCCCTGTTTTTTATCCTGGATGAAGCAAACAAACTGCTTCATTGTATTTTAGAACAATGTAGAATGTGGAAACATGAAAAATGGGCAGTGGAAATGGGTTAACAAGCAAACAGGAAAGGAAGGTTAATGTTAAGAAGCAAAATGACAAGATGGTGTGCAACTTCACCTTGGATGGATTTGAGATACAAGGTCTGCATTATAGGGGCTTCTCTAGTTACACCTCAAGCACTCAGCAGGCTGTATGAATTTGGTTGTGGACCCACCTGGCTGTCTATATCAGAGACTGTGTACCTGCAGATAGAAGGCCTAGTCATTCATTCAGTTAAACTTTTCAAACAGAATCTAATCTTCATTCTCAGTGTATAATTGTTATTTTTTTGTTGTTCAGCCCCTAAGTCATGTCTGACTCTTTGCAACCCCATGGACTGCAGCATGTCAGGCTTCCCTGTCCTTCACTCTCTCCCAGGGTTTGTTCAAACTCATGTCCATTGATTCAGTTCTTATATATACTTGCATATGTATATATATATATATATGTGTGTGTGTGTGTATATATGTATGTTCTTAAATATGCTTATATGTGTGTATATATATATATGTTCTTATATATACTTATATATTCTTACATATTATATATATATATGTGCATCCTTAGTATATAGTTCTTATATATGAAATGAGATTTAAAGAGAAATTCAAAGGGAGAGTTATATTATTTATAAAATGAACTCTTGTCATAATTACATAAACATAATTATTATTTATCCACCGTGAATAGAACTAACTTACTTTGACTTTGTAACTTAGCATCACAATCTTCTCAAAACTTCAGATAGGTGACTGTAAATTAATGAGGTATTTTTCCTGTCAGGAATGAAGTGCAGAATTTTATGACTCTAATTAGGTAATGGCAATTATCACTTATGCAAATACTATAAAAACATTTTATAGCTATCAATTAATTTAATCATGCAACAACTCCATCAGGTCAGTGCTCTTATCCCCATTTTAAAAATAAGGAAAGTAAGGCCTTGGAAGGCTCAGTCATGAGGACTGGGTCACATTTGGGTGACCGCGATAGTCCCTCAGTCATATCCCCCTCTTTGCGACCCCATGGACGGTATGTAGCCTAAGGCTCCTCTGTCCTTGGAATTCTCCAGGCAAGACTACTTGGAGTGGGTCGCCATTCCCTTCTTGCCTGGAGAATTCCATGGACAGAGGAGTCGGACGGGCTACAGTCCGCAGGGTCACAAAGAGTTGGACACAACTGAGTTACTAACCGTTTCACATATAGGTAGTAGCTGTGAATTCCATGATGATAATTCAGGCTCTCTGGGCCCAACGTCCATGTTCTTCTTCACTGCAATAGCTCAGTGAAAGGCATTGTCTTATTTTGTAAAATTCACATTTTTCTGATGATGGAGATGCTGCTCAAAACATGTTTGAAAGTCCTCTTTTGGAACAAATCTTAAAAGTCTCTTACATATCATTCATAAAATGAGGCTTAGGGTGAGCAAAAAGAAGAAAACAAATAGCATACCATAACTCTGTGACCCAATTCATTCCCTGAAATAAGTTTTTAAAAAGTACACTTTTTTAAAAAAATAAACCTAAGTTACCTTCAAATGAGAAACGTTTTCTATGATTTAAGATTTTTTTGAAGCCTTTCTATGAACACTTAGCATAGTGACTTTAAAGAATTAATTGCCTGGAAAGCTCACATCCTGGTTTCTGCTTTCACTCAGGAAATCATTAGTTATGTTGAAAATTTGGAAAAACTCCATCTTAATGGATGGTTATAAATGGTGCCCCAGAACCTAAAGGCCAGCTCCTCTTTCTGTTCTGCTCCCTGCTTTGCTCCTTTGTCTGGCTTTCACTTCCCTGCCAGGTAGGGGAGGAAACGGAAACTGTCCAAAGGCAGCTGAAGTGAACAACCACTGAAGGAAAAGGGGACTACAGTGTTTCTTCAGACGTGAAATTTAGTGACTTTGTGAGATATGATGCATATGAAAGTGCTTTGCAAAATACAGTGATACCCAAGTATAAATAACTATATGGTAAACTTAAAAACTCTGAAGGCATTTTCAAAAAGGAACTTTTGGAAATGTTTTAGATGATCAGTTTCATTCCTGGAGTCAGAGCAGTGTCTCAAGTTGGCTACTTTGAAACAGGTGGAAGCACATCATTCCTAGAGTGGGGACTCTACAGTTAGTCACCTTTTTATGGCTGAGTCTCATATACCCAGCTGTCTACTGCCTGTCAACTAGACCAATGTGTTTTTCTAGGTAGTCACTCAGAAATCTGTCTTTCCCCTCTTGCTGCAAACATATTTCATCTGTTGTTATCTCTCTGACCCTAGACTCCTTGTTGTATGTCTGACATCAGTGCCACTTCTAATTTTGATCGTTCATTCTCCTTTAGTTTTAGTAATTTCCCAGACATTCCTTCTGGCTTGACTCGTCTACCTTGGGCCTTGACACTTCTACCCAGACCTTTACTTTCTTTAAACCTTTGATGTCCCCAGTTGCCTTGGGTAAGAAATTTCATTTTAGACTCCTGTAATCCCAACCCTGACTAGGTCATATCCCCTGGGGAAGATCGGAGGGAATTTGGACATCACTTATTTGATGTATATTTAAAAATCCTTAATCTTGTCAACACTCAACACTGGTTTAATTTACAACTAAAAATCCTAAACTGTGGCTTGAAGCTAAGCCTCATTATTGCAGGCTAAGTTTTATCACTGATGGTTTCTCTTATCTTTACATTTTCCCCATTTAGCTATTAAAGCAATTCCCAGTGGTTTTTAGTTCTCACTAAAATTGTTTTCCTCTTCTACAATGTTTGGCAGAAACTGGGAAAGACTATGGCCTTTTGTTCATCAGTGCCTGTTTTTGCTTCTAATTATAAAGTGCTATTTCTCACCACCTAAGGAACTTGTGCATGTATAGATGCCTGCACATCCATGTGTATTTATATACTTAATCCCTTCTTTTTACACAAATGGTTTCGCATGCAATGTCCTGCCCTTTCTTTCTTTTTTTTTTTTTTCCACCTAACATCCCTAAAGAATAAAATGGATGATGTGAGGGTCAGTTTTATGTGACAACTTGACGGGCCGAAAGTGCCCATGTTAAACACTATTTCTGGATGTCTCTTTGAGGGTGTTTCTGGATAAGATTAGCATCTGAGTTGGTGGACTCTGAAAGTAGATTTCCCTTCTGAATGTGGGTGGGCATACTCCAATCTATTGAGAACCTAAATAGCACAAAAGGCAGGAGGAGGAGTTTGCCTCTTTTATTTCTGCCTCACGACTTAAGCTGGACATCACATCTTATCTGGTGCCCTTGGATTGAGCTTTACACCATTGGTTCTTCTAGTTCTGAGACCTTTGGATATAGGCTGAATTACAGCACCTGCTTTTCTGGGTCTCCAACTCACAGATGGCAAAGTTTGAACTTCTCTAGCTCCATAATTGCATTAACCAATTCTTCATAATAAATATTTATATATATCAATTTCTTATTGATTCTGCGTCTCTAGAGAAACCTAATACAGATGGTATAGTATTGCAAAAAGATACACTAAATCAAGAAGATATGATCTTGAATGCATATATGTCTATCAGTATAGAGCCACATATTAAAAAAAAAACTGCTAGGACAATATGGAGGGGAGGTAAAATAAGCAATTTTGGTTGGAAACTTGTAGGCATACGTTATTCGGTATGTTTCAAGTCTTAGTAAAATTTTAAGATTTAGTAACTGTATAAGTTTAAGTGCTTCACAGTTATACATGCATCATTTGGCAGTATAATTATTTACATGGTTTCTGCACTTATTTGTTTTCGTAGGTTTGAAAAGTAAGTTTTTAATTTTAACTCATTTGGGTGCAATGGTTGTGATGACACTTTCTCACACAAAGTGTGAGCCACCACACTTGGCTCAGTGGAGGAAGCCTCTTCCTTGGCCATTTAGGTCCACCTGATCCGTCTCTATTAGATTTGTCCTCACAGGGTCATGTTCAAACTGTCTGTAGTGTGCTCATCAAAACCTCCTTCTCTGGAGGGACTTGAAGCCAGAAATAAATGTAGTTCTTTCTATCACTGAGAAGCAGCTGAGGATTTTTTTACAAAGTTTGAAAACCAACTAGAGTGATGGGTAGCACAAGACAGTAGTTACATTGAATTTTTAAAAGAAACATATCAATATTTTAAAATAGTAAACTGTTCAGATATTATAAGTTAGTAGCATGTGCAGTTCTGAAATGATTGAAGCTTAACACTGCAGTAAGACTCTTGGGACTCCCTTAATACTCCAGATTTAAAAACTTAACTTTAATGTGTTTGCACATCATCTTTTGTGAGTCTTTGGCTTACCTTTTTCCTTCATTGTCTTTTGATGTGATCAAATTCCTTAGTATTTATAAAATATATGTACTGGAGAGTGCCAAGGCTGTGATGTATTTGATGACATTCTTCAATACCTTGAAATCATGAAGTTATTCTATATTATCTTTTAAAAGCTATAAAATTTTCTTTCACGTTTAGGTGTTGTATCCATCTAGAATTCCCCATGTAGTGGTGCAATCTGAGAGAGAATTAAACTTTTTGACTACATGGTTAGCTTATTGTTCCACTTTAAATGTTCTTCCTTTCCTTTTCAGAGCCAGCTGTGGCATTACCAAATTGTGTATATATGTGGAGTTATTTCTGGGCTCTATGTTTTAATCAACATGGGTAGTTACCTTCTCTTGTGCCAGTATCACCCTATTCTAATTTTCCACTCGCTATAACTGTGTGATTTCTTTTCTCCTTCGTTCTCCTCCTCCCTCTTTCCTCCTTCCCTCCTTTCCTTCCTTCTCTCTATTCTTTCTTCCTTCCTTCCATCCAATGATCTTCCGCCTCTCTTCCTTTCCTCAATTTTATTGAAGTTTGACTTATGTACAATAAACAATTCGTGAGTTCATTTTAAGTTTAGAGTTGGATGAATTGTGCCAAATACCTGAACGTGTATTCACAATGCCAGTCAAGATAGAAAACATTCCCATTACCCCTAGAAGTTCACTTCTACTCCTTTACAGCCAGAACTCCCAACCCTGCTCAATGACTCATTTATTTTTGTCATTATAGATTAGTTTTGCTTTTTCATAAACTTAATATAAATGGAATCATGTAGTCTGCAAAAAGCTGGACATGACTGGGTGACTGGATAACAACAACAAGCATGTAGTTATTTTGTGTCTGGGTTCATTTGCTTAGCATTATATTCCTGAAATGTACCTACGTTGTTGCCTTTCATTACTGAATGGTGTTCCAGTATATGAAGATACAACGATACCACAATTTGCGTCTCCATTTTCCTTGGTGGACGTTTGCCTTTTACCAAATTTGGGGGTATTTTTTCTTATTCTTGTATACAATATAAAATTCACCATTTTAGCCATTTTTAAGTGTATGATTTAGTGGCATTAAGTACATTCACAGTCTTGTGCAACCCTTGTCACTCCATTTACAGAACTGTTGTTTACCATACTGAACAGAAATCCCAAAGCTATTAAACAATAACTCCCTGGTTCTTCTTTCCCCAGCCTCTAGTAGCTTCATTACACTTTCTGTCTCTGTGCTTATTCTACATACATCAAGTGGAATCATTACAGTATATATCTATCCTTTTCGTGTCTGGCTTATTTCACTTAGCATAATATTTTCAAGGGTCATCCATGTTTAAGCCGTATTAGAATTTTACTCCTTTCCTCTTTACAGATGAATACTATCTCATTGTCTGTATATATCATATTTAGTTTATTTATTCATCTTGATGCATATGTGCATCATGGTACCCTTTTGGCTATTGAGTGTGATGCTGCTCTGAACATGGATGTACAAGTATCTGCTGAGGTCTCTGCTTTAGGTTCTGTTGGGTATATACCCAAAAGGAAATGACTGGATCATAGGTAGTCCTGTTGTTTAACTTTTTGAGAATTTGCTCTAGTGTTTTCAAAAGGGTTGTACCATTTCCAACCACAATCCATAAGGGTTCCAATCTCTGGTCTTTTTTTTTTTCCTTTTTATTTTTTTTCTGTTTTATAGTACCTGTGTAGTGGTATGAACTGGTATCTCATTGTGATTTTGACTTGCATTTCCCTTATGGCTTGGGACGCTAAGTACCTTTTCATGTGCTTGTTGGCCATTCCCATACCTTCTTTGGAAAAATGTCTGTTCAAGTCTTTTGCCAATATTTGATTTGGGTTGTTTTATTTTCTCTTATTTTGAGTTGTAGTAGTTCTTTATATATTCTGGATCCTAATCCCTTACCAGATATATGAATACAGACATTTTTTTCCCAGTCTGTATGTTGCCTTTTCACACCCTTGATAGTGTCCTTTGTTTCACAAAAGTTTTAAATTTTGAAGAAGTTCAATTTATCTATTTTTTGTTGTTTCCTTTGGTGTCATATCCAAGAGATTGTTGCCAAATTCAATATTTTAAAGATTTTCCTTAATGCTTTCTTCTAAGAGTTTTATAATTTTAGCTCTTTCTTTACACCTTTGATATATTTTTTGTTAATTTTTGTATATAATACTAAAGATACAATTTCATTCTTTCACATATGAATATCCAGTTTTCCTATAGCCATTTTTCGAAGAAACTATTTAAAAGGAATTGTCACCCTGTTGAGAACCAATTGACCATACACATGAGGGTTTCTTTCAGCCCTGCTCTTCTGTTTCATTGCTGAATATGTCTGTTTTTGTGTCAGTACTACACTGGTTGATTATTATTACTTTTTACTGTATAATTGCTGGGTTATATACAAGAGTATGTTTAGCTTCGTTTAAAACTTCTAAATTATTTCCAAAGAAGTTGTGTCATTTCACACTCTCAACAGCAATGTATGAAAGTTCAGTTATATATATAAGCCAACATTTAGTATTAATGGTCTTTTAAAATTTTAGCCATTATATTTCAAATGTAGTGTAATAGTATTGTGATTTTATTTGCATTACCCTAATGATTAGTAATTTTGAGCATGTTTTCATGTACTTGTTGTATATTCATAACTCTTCTTTCATGAAATATCTGTTCAAATCTTTTAATTGGCTGTGTGTCTTGTTATGATAAAGCTGTAAGAATTATCTATATATTCTTAATACAAGTCTTAGTCAGGTGTGTGTATTACAAATATTTTCTCCCAATCAGTCATCTCTTTTTGATTTCTTAACAGCATCTTTCAAACAACATTAGATTTTTTTTCTCATTTTAGGAATAATTTCATACCTACAAAAATTTGTCAAATAATAACATAAAGTGTTCCATTATTACTCCATTATTTTCTCCCTTTCAGTTACTTCGAGTGACTTTTTCTTTCCTAGTTTGATAATACAGGAATTTTGATCACTGACTTTTAAGCTGTCTTCTAAATAAAAGCATTTAAAGCAACACATTTCTTCCTAAATACTGTTTTAGCTTCATCCTCACATTTTGACATGCAATGATATTAGGTCATTCCTTTAAAAATATTTAATAATAGTAATTATAATTATCCAAGAAAAAACCAGAAACATATCTGTGTAAAAGGCCTTAAAAAAAAGGAGGTTATTTTAAGAATAAAATAAAAGCAACTGGAAACTCCAGGGAAAATGTAAAACATTTTGAAAATGGTGTTACTTTGTCCTATAGTAAACCATAGTTACATAATCAAAATTATTTAAACAATAATAAAGGTCCTTACAAGGGAAGCTTTCTTCCACTATTTACTTCTGCTAGGAAACTTTATTCAAACTAAGGTAATTAATAAAGTCATTAAAGTTCTTCAGGATGCAGTTAAATGTTGATGTTTCTTCATGGACTTATATGTGGTGAATCCTTTTTAAGTCCACTCTGTAAAAAATATGTATTTATTTATTTGACTGCACCTTAGTTGTGGCATTTAGATCTTTGATTTTTTTTGTGGTGTTTGGAATGTTTAGTTGTAGCAGGCGAGATCTATTTTTTTTTTTTCTAGTTGTGGTATTCAGGATACTTAGTTATGGCATATGGGATCTAGTTCCCTGACCAGGGATTAAACCCAGGCCCTCTGCATTGGGATTGCAGAGTCTTAGCCATTGGACCACCAGGCACGTCCCTGTAGGTCCATTCTTGTTCAGCTCGAGAACATATTTTTTTATTATACATAGATTATTATATGTGTATATTCCACTGATTCTGATAATTTCTTCAGGATTGTCAATTATAGCATCTTACAAATACCCCAATAATAGTACTTTTAACCTTTTTAGTTTACTTATCTAACTACTGTCTTTCCCACTATACTGTAACTCATCCATCATATAAACAGTATTATTCAGTTCTGGATTTCCAAAACTTCGCCCACCATCAGGCACATTGTAACTGCTCATTCTTACTAAATGAATTAATCTGAAGAAACTTGATCTGGTTATTATGAGAACATGTTAATATTTGGCTGTTTCCTCAAGAAAGGAGAAAAAAGAAAAGAATGAGAGAAGATGTGATTGAAGAGGAAAGGAGAATACCGAACACATTTAATAGATGTCCCCTCTCCAAAGCACTTAAGCAGCAGCAAGCATACCCTTGGAGCACGTCTGATGATATTTCAGAGCCTCTCTTCACAGATCACCTTGCAATCCCAGGTCACAAGGTGGGAGCTGCCAGCAGTCCTGGTATTAAACCACCGCACTGGCTTCCAGCGCTCCTTTAAGTGAGGTGGCTTGCGGTGGACTAGCCTAGGGTAACTATGCCAACTTTCAGCTGTCCTGTCCCTGTCTCCCTGCCAAATAGACTTAGATTTCAAGTGAGTAGTTTCACAAGCCTGCAAGGAATGGATATTTATAAAGACAAGTTATGTCGTGGTCATATTCACATAGCATCACCATCAGCTCAGCATCCAGGCAAACCAGAGTTATATCCTGTGAATAGTTGGCTTTATGGGATGCAGGGAGCTGGGAAGACAGACACATGGGGAAAATACGAAACAAATGGGTCTGACTAACTTAACTACAGGGAAGCTTACAACCTTTCTTCTTTTCATAAGGGCTTTTATCAGAGGCATTTGACCTACAGTGGAAGGAGCATGCATCTTAAAATTAATGGATCTTGTTTTGGGTTCAGGGACTGCTACTTACTTGCTTGGTGTCCTTGAGCAAGTCCTTTCCTATCTCTGGATCTGGTTTCCTTATTTGAACAATGTCAACCTCATAAAGTTATTTTGAGGAGTATAAAGAAATAATATATGTGAGCACTCTTTGTAAAATACAAATTATACTGTGCTTCTTCTCACTGGGATATGCCTCAGGGCCATTCACTATATTGTGTTCAGCACTTACGTAAATAATATTAAAGGGAAATATTACCAAACCAGGAAAAATTGCTTGTGTTAATAAACAGTATGGCAGGGAGAAACTTCACTAATACTTAATGTTCTTGTTTGTTAACACACTAGTCAAACATTATTGAACATATCATCACCATCATAAAAAAAGATTTGAGTGTGTATTATTCAGTTATCCAGACAACGCTTATCACGTGCTCAGGTGGAAGGTACTAGGTTAGCTCCCATGAGTGAACTAACAAGGAAAAGGAAGAGAATCCACATTCAGAATTAAGTAGTTATATTTCAAGGCTGCATTGGATAAGTGTTATATTTCTAGTAGTTTCTAGAATCACAACACATTGGACATGTATGCCTATATAATATCTCACTTCCTTCAACTGTTACCTAAGGGATGAATTCTGTCGATGCTGTACTTTGATAACTAAAATATATCATACTGGAGGGGGGGATATTCTAAATAGATATAATTGTAAGAAAACGCTTCCTTATGTTCACCATCTGGTCCTGTCTTACAGCCATGCAGCTTGCTTCCTCTATACATGATGGTCACCACCTGGACATTTGAAGATGCCCATCCATGCTTCTAACATGCCTCCTTTCTCCACGATACAGATATACGGTCCCCAATCCCTTCCCTTTCTATTCTACTTTGTCTCTTAGGAGCCTGCTCAGTTCTTCCTGTGTCATACTCAGCATGTCATATTCCACCTGGTCTCAGAATTCTAGGAGTGGTTCCACCAGGGCAGAATAGGATGTGACTATAATCTCCATGTTCAAAGTCCTCACTGACATCGATAGTCATAGAGATATTGGCAAACCCTAAATTTGTTTTCATATAGTGTACCTCCTTTTCCATGTAAGTATATTCCCTCATTCTGTATTTTTGAAGTTATTTTTCAGAACAACATTCACAACTTTACAGTTGTATTTACTAATTTTTTTTTGTATTTACTAAATTGTATTTTTAGATGTTGGCATAAGCTGCCTCTAACACAAGTCATCTCCATTATAGTACAGTCCCCACTAGGATCAGAGGGAGAATTATTCAAAGGTTGATGCACAGTTTATAACTCATGCTTTTCCCAAGAGAGTTCGCCTGGGATTCACTTTTAATCACTTCCCCTGATTCTATTTATGATGTCAGTGTTATACGTCCTATAGAAGTTCCCAGGACCCATTATGATTTATACCACCAAGACTCTCCCATTAAAATTTTGAATAACCCTTTCCTCCAGGAGTCAAAAAACAATTAAAATTTGGCATAGGAGTCAGATAGGGACAAAAATAGTAGCTTTTTCATTGACGTAACTAAATGCAAGTATGTGGAATGGCCCCGACCAAGACTGCACAGCCCTGTTGCCAGCTGGCTGGTGGAGGTGCTCTGCCAGCAACCAGAATGAAATAGGAAGTCAGAACCTTACAGACAGGCAGATGGACAGCATAGAAAGCGTGCTCAGAGGGGCAGAGCTGCAGACACTGGGCTGAAGCCCAGTTTCTTACAGCACATTCACTCCTCCCTTGAGGTGGGGAGAGGCACTTCTTCTCAAGAGTGACTGTCTGCATTTTCTCAGCCAAAGAGGAATACTGCTCAAGGGAGAGAAGGGCTCCCTCCCATCTCCTTGCCCTCACACATAGGCACTGAGTCCCTGTAGCGTCATCAACTGCAGGATGATGGGGCTGGCCCATATGGGTGCAGGAACCTCTTCCAAGGCGACCTCCTTGTCCACACTCAGGCCCAGTGGCCACTCTCCTCTGTCCATGGCCTGTGAGATTTTGTCTGCGGGGCTGACAGCCCTGACGTCAGCCTGGGAACCGCACACATCTGACCCAGCACATCGTTTCCTCTCTTCGGAATGTCACGAAAGCTGGTGTTACTTGATGTTGGACACCTGGACATGGAGGGAAACATTCTGCTCCGTGGCTTTGCTTTTCTCTCCCTGAAGTCCCTGCCCTCCCTGTGCTATCCTGGGTGTGAGCCTAGAGCGGAAAGACCCCTGACTGAGATGGGGAGAGTTGCAGTTGACAGGCCCTCCACCTGCTCATTGGGGTCCTTTTAGATTTGCCTGTTTATATTCCTCTCCCTTCCAGATTTCCCTTTTACCCTGGAGACAAAGCCCAGAGAGGTTCCGCCACTTTCACTATCACTTGTTAAGAGTCCTCTTCTCTCTCCTAGACTCTAATAGTTCTGTCTTGTGCAAGTTACCTGGAAGCTTTTGCAATCTCCTGTCACACTCAAGAATTACTAAAGTAGGTAGAATGTCGTTTCAGTCTCCCTACTTGAGCCGTGTGTTTCTACTTCCCCTTCACCTTCCAGAAGATAGTCATTGCCCCATCATACAGATGTGGCTCCTGGGTCCATTTACTTCTTAGGTGTGGTGACTGAAGAAAAGCCTGGTTGTAGAACTCCATTTGCAATATTTAGAAGATCTGTTTGTATTAATTATCCAAACTTTCCCTATATACCCACCCATCCCCTCTTTCTTTTTTTTGACTAGTAATACCTTTATTCTTGTCAAAATAATTCCATAACCAGTATCTCATTTGGACCTCAAAAGGATCTCATGAGTGAGGCAAATCATGATTCTATCTTTCCATTCTATATCCTGGAACAGAGGCACAAAAAGGTAAAGTCATGAACCCAAGATTTAGGAAAGAGTAGGGGCCAAACCAGACACCACATCTGACCCTGAAGCCCGCACACCTTCTACTGAATCTGTGTGTACAGACCTCACATGGTATTAGCAGTCACTAGGGCTCCATGATTGACGAGATCCCCACGAGAAGCCAGTCCCATCAGCCCCTAGTTGAATGTCCTGCTTTGAGAAGGCACATCCCCTGAGTAAATGGAAAGAATTATTTATTGTGGAGGAATAAAACAAAACTAAGCCAAATGAAGCACAGAAGGTTTGGGTGACATTTAGGTGGCAAGAGCCAGAGTTTTAGCGAACTGGAAACTCATGGGAGATGAGGCAGTGGAATGACACAGTGTAACTCTTTGAAACCTGTTTAGCGTTTTAATAGCTCAGATGGACTAAAGGAAAAACAGAACACTCATTTAGTTGTGAAAGAACCCTGGTACTCTTTGTTAAATCCATTGGGAAAAAATTTGGATGGACCAGAAGCAGCAGTTTCTTATTTACATATTTGTCTAAATTATGTTAATGAGAAAAAGAGTGAATTATAGACACACATCCACACAGAGCTTGAAATATCGTGAAGCTTTGACTATAATTAAGACCTGTATTTTTGCCCCTCCATCCTTTATTAAAATGAAAGCATCATTAAAGAGAAGAAAAACAATAGACAGCTAAAACCTCCCACCAAGAAGACCTCTGATATTTTGGATAGCTCATATGCCAAATCATTTCACTTTAATGGAAAGAAAAATCTAATGCAAAGGAATCCATGTGTACAGATGACTGGAGTGCATCCACCCATCTCCCAAAGCAGCACATTTCCAAAGGGCACAGATAGCCTCCTGCGATGCCTCTTTTGTTTGTTTAATTTCCTCACAATGCATCATCCTCTAAGGAGATGGGCCCAAGTTCTCCCTCTCGCTCACGTTCTTTTCAAACCTAGTTACCACTGCGTGCATTTCTAAATGACAAAGTGACTGGGTCTAAACCTTGACATGTCGAGAGAAAACCCAAGCTGACAGTTGGAAGGGGCAGAAAGAGGAAGGCACTGCCCATTCCTCCCTCATCCCAAATGTCATCCCTTCCTTGTTCAGGCTGCCCAGGCAACCCTGATGAGGAAACGAGCAGACACTTGAAACTTTCTGACAGGTGTCACGGGCGCAGGCACCGAGAAACCAGGAGTGATGGAGCTTGACGTGACAGTGGCAGAGCTACTGAGGCTGGCTCCAGGACATGCAGAGTTCGGTGTCTGTCAGTTCCAATCCTTGTCACGCTCCTACTCCATAATGGTAACTGCAAACAGACAGAGCCAGCGGGAAGTGTTCAGAAAACTTAAAAACATCTTTTCCTGACCAACTGATGTTGCCGAGCTGCAGTAATGTAGGATCAGCCACCCAAAGTGGGTGCACTCCAGCTAAGCGCCTCAGAAGTGGGTGACAGGGCTGATCACACTGGTGGGTGTGCAATGTGCTTGCTGTCTTTCTTTGTACTCTGCCTTGCCCTCCAAGACTAGAGTTTCAGTCTCCCATTCCTTTCCACATTTGTGCATGCGATTTTTGTTCTGCCAGCATCTTCCTCCACCAGTAATTGCTGATGACTTAATTCCTTGCATATAGTGACCTCTGCAACAGATCCTGCTTGATCTAAATATTTGGCAATCCTGCTCTTCTGACCTGGCTGGACAGTGATTTATAATGGGAGAGGAGGGCCAGCTTCTTGGTAACACCATGCAAATAGTTTCATAAATATTGCTCCATTGCATTACTTTGAAATATTAGTTCTTTTAACGGTCTGCCAAAGTCAAATAATTCTGCTAAATAAAAATCCTTGGCTAGGCCTCTCACCCAACCAAAGTAACGGGTGGCGACCAAGCTCACCTGGTGGGAGAATCCAGCTTGATTAACTCCAGCCCAGAAGTGATGGTTAACTGGCATTAAGGCATGATGGGTGATAGCAGGTACATGTATAATCTTTTACCCAGCCTCCCAGCCTTCTAAGAGGGGATGTATTTATTTAATAGTTCTTCACCCAATACATGGGCTTGCGGTTAAGCATTTTCAAATAACATAAGGACTTTAAAAGTGCATTTATTTAAATAAAATCCAACCAATAACTATTTGACAAAAAGTCAGTGGCACATGTAGTCTCTGAGTCTAGTTTCTACTGAAAATTCCATGGGGCCTCAGGAAGAGTGATAAATCAACCGTAGTGCGACTGTCTCCCTCTCCAAATGCCAAGAGTCACTGGTGTCACAGTGACCCAAGGTGAGCCTGAAATTTGAGAATGGCAGGGGACCAGGGTAGATATTTTTATTACAAACTGCACTGTGAAGTGTCAAGATAAGTTTAGACCACATGTGCTGCTGTGTACCTTAGCTTCAGCCAATTTCTGCTGTGGTTTTGTGCTCGGTGCCTGGAGGTGACCTTTTTGATAGAACACCTTCTTTCCATGGTGTCAGCTTGTGTCAGGACCCACACATTCCGTCTTTGTACACACCGCTCCTAGAATCTCCTCCTTTTCCATCTCTCCACCTCATGTATCTGCAGTGTTGACTCCTACATATGTTTTTCTAACCAGTTTTATCTTCCAGCCTCTAAGTTTGCATCTCTGTACAGACAATAACCCCTGAAACACATGTATACTAGGCTGAAGGAACATGCTTGCTCCCATCAACCATGTTCTCTGCTGGATTTCCTACTCTGTTTGTGCTTCTGCCCCCTCTCCCTGGGGCCCTGCCTCCAAACCTTTGAAATCACCTCTTCCCTTGCTCCCTTGAGTCAAGCAGTTAATACAGGCCTGTCAGTTTTCTCATATAAAACCTACATCTGCCCCCCATATTTAGTTTTGAAAGAATGTTTTTATAATTTGTTTTATAAAATTACACATGTTCATCATGAACTTTTCAAACAATATGTCAAAGCATAAAGAAGAAAGACAAGTAAAATCAATTTTTTAAATTAAAAATAATATCCAAAGTCATATTGTCCATAAATAGCTCATAAAATTAGATAACATTCTTCTAGATTGCTTTTGTGCACATAGATGAATAGAAGGATGAATGGATAGAAAGAAATCTTAGTAAAACTGTATTATGATACCCATGTTATTTTGACGAAAACATTAAATGTAATTTTATTTTATTTTGACAGGAAAAAAGTGAAACAATGAAAATGAAGGGAATTGTTTAACTTTATTTCTTTATGTAAGAGATAAATGCCTAAATTATCTAAAGGTGAAAGAAATGAACTTGCAACTTTAAGAGATTGTGAAAATATTATTCTTAAATTCCACTTCAGTTTTCATCAGTAGTGATCAAATTCACCCTAAAGGAAATAAAAAGGTCACCCTCTTATACTTCCTATTGGCTGTTCATCCTCCACCTCCCAAATTTACTTACCAAGACGCATAACATTTATATTCTGTAATCAAACTGTCCAGAGTTTGAGGTCTCAGTTCTTCATTTGAATTACTTTATTGCTTACACTCACCACCAGTCATATCTCTGAAGCTTCTCCATTTCTCTGTGTTTGTTTTTATTCTCTCTGCTTAGTGAGATTTGATTGTGGAGTACTTTGATCTAGAAAGAATTTCAGTGCTGCTTACATCGTGTTCTTCACTTGCTGAAGTCATACTTTCATTCTTTACTAAGATGCAGACATTGTACTATTGGTTTCTGAATTTTGAATACTACGTGTTCATAATGCTACATCATCATCGTTCTTTTTCATTAGCCTGGATTTCATCATTGTGCGATTTTATTCCTAACCCTACCCCTACCTTTCCCCCCAAAAAGAAAAAGGACTAAAGGTGGTTATATGCTCAAGTTCTGTCACATTTGAAAATATCTTCAGTTTGCTCCTGTACTCAAATAACAACTTGACTCCTTATTACATTCTTAAATCATGGGGTTACCCCTGAAACACAATATTTATTGACATCATTCCATTGTATGTTATAGAAATATGAGATATCTTTTTCTTCTTATCCATTCTCAATCATTATTTATTTATTTGTGTGTTTTTAATCCCAAGGTGAATTTAAAGAATAGAGAAAAACACCTAACAAGTTTGGTATAATAACCAACATCATTTTCAGCAAATTTTAGCATGTTGATATATTTACTTTAAATATCTTTACCCTATAAAATAAAACATACAAACTTGTGTTGTTGTGTTGTTAGTCATTAAGTCTTTTCTGATTCTTTGAAACCCCATGAATTGCAGCACGCTGGGCTTCCCTGTCCTTCACTATCTCCCTGAGTTTGCTCAAACTCATGTCCATTTAGTCAGTGATGCTGTCCAACCATCTCATCCTCTCTTGTTCTCTTCTCCTCCTGCCCTCAGCCTTTTCCAGCGTCAGGGTCTTTTCCAATGAGTTGGCTTTTCCCATCAGGTGGCCAAAGTACTGGAGCTTCATGTACCTCATCTTAAGTGTCACTTGCTCATTTTATTTCCCAGTGCTCTTCCACAGAGAAATCTCCTCTCCTTAATTTGGTGCTTGCAAGTTCTATACATATTTTTATAGCATTCTTACATATGTATGTAGCTAAGAATTATGGAGACATAGTATAGTATTTTACAGACTGTTTCAGATTGATTTAAATACTATACAGAATTCATAGTTCACAGCTTGGTTTTCTCCTCCAATATTACTTTTGCAAGATTTCTCAATGACAGTACAAATAGTTTAATAATTTTCATATTTTTCCTATTGATGGATATTTAGTTTGTTTCCAGTTTCACTATGATAAGTAATAATGTAGGAAATAAAACTTGTTCATTTGTAGTCTTTGACATGTGTGAGAATTTCTTTACTGTAAGCATTCAGAGGTGAATTTGGGGCCATGTGTGGACTGTGTATGTCTTTAACTTCGACATTTCTAAATAACACAATCAGTGCTATATTTTACTTCCCACTAATTTACATACTCACAGGCCATTTAAATTGTCATACTTTTTGTTCATATAGTCCCATGTAATAGATTTTAAATGGTACCTTAATATTAGTCTCTTTTACTTCTCTGATGGTCCAGTGGTTAAGACACTATGTGTCCAATGCAGGGGGTATAGGTTTGATCCCTGGTCAGGAAACTCATATCCCACATGCCATGTGGTGTGGCAAAAAATTAAAAAAGTTAGTTTGAAAAATATTCATACCTTTTACAATTTTTTATGAGTACTGACTATCTATGAGATTGAGTATATTTTCAAATTTTTAATGGTCTTCTTTTTTCTTCTTTTATGGTTCAGTTCAGTTCAGTCACTCAGTCATGTCCGACTCTTTGTGACCCCATGGAATGCAGCATGCCAGGCTTACCTGTCCGTCACCAACTCCCGGAGCTTACTCAAACTCATGTCCGTGGGGTTGGTGATGCCATCCAACAATCACATGAAAGAGGAAAGTGAAAAAGTAGGCTTAAAACTCAACATTCAGAAAACAAAGATCATGGCATCCAGTCCCATCACTTCATGGCACACAGATGGGGAAACAATGGAAGCAGGGAGAGACTTTATTTTGGGGGGCTCCAAAATCACTGCAGTTGGTGACTGCAGCCATGAAATTAAAAGATGGAGGACTGATGCTCGGGGCTGGTGCAGCGAGATTTCCCGGGGGGGGGGAGGGAAGAGGGAGGGGGGTTCCGGAGGGGAAGCATATGTAAACCCATGGTGATATCATGACAATGTATGGCAAAAACAATTTAAAAAAATAATAAATAAAAAAATTAAAAAAAAAAAGATGCTTGGAAGAAAAGTTATGACCAATCTAGAGAGCATATTAAAAAGCAGAGACGTTACTTTGCCAGAAAAGGTCCGTCTTTTATGGTATAGGTGTTCCTATCCTTTGCCAATTTTTCTACTGGCTTGATTTTTCTCTTATTGATCTTTAAGGGTACTTCATATAAACTGTTTCCAATCCATTAGCAGTTTTATATGCTGCACATATCTTTCCTAATTCCATGTCTAATTGCTTAACATTTTGTGTGGTGTCTTCTGTAATAAAAAATATTTTAATGTATTAATAGTTGAATTTATTTTCTTTCTTTGTGATATATGGTTTTTGTATCTTTCTTTAAAATATTTTGAATCATGAGACTGTAAAGATAATCTTGTACATTCTTCTAAAATTTTAAAATTATGCTTTTTGGATAATCACAGCCAACATACTGAATTAATTTATTTTATATACAAATCTGGAGCCATATTCTAAATAATTTAATATTCTGATCTTGTGAGAATTTTCTCTTGATTCCAAAAGTTTTATTTTTTCTTTCTCTTTACTGAACTATAGGTGATTTATAATATTGTGTTAATTTCAGACGTACAACAAGGTGATTCATATATTGTTGTTATTCAGTCACTCAACCATATCCATCTCTTTGTGACCCCATGGACTCCAGCATACCAGGCTTCCCTATCCTTCACTATCTCCCTGAGTTTGCTGAAACTCCTGTCCATTGAGTTAATGGTGTCATCTCATCCTCCCTTGCCCCCTTCTCCTCATGCCTTCAATCTTTCCCAGCATCAGGGTCTTTTCCAGTGAGCCAGCCCTTCACACCAGAGGGCCAAAGTATTGGTCCTAAAGCTTTAGCTTCAGCATTGGTCCTTTCAATGAATGTTCAGAGTCAATTTCCTGTAAGATGGACTGGTTTGATCTCCTTGTTGTCCAAGGGACTCTCAAGAGTCTTCTCCAGCACCATACTTCAAAAGCATATGTGTTTATATTCTTTTCAGGTTCTTTTCCATTTTAGGTTATTACAAGATATTGAATATAGTTTCCTGTACTATACTACAAATCCTTGTTGTTTGTCTATTTTACATACAGTGGTATATATCTGTTAATTCCATACTCTTAACTTATCCCCCTCTTTCCCCTTTGGTAACTGTTAAGTTTGTTTTCTATGTCTGTGAGTCTGTTTCTGCCTTGTAAATCAGTTCATTTGTGTTATTTTTTAGGTTCCACATATAAGTGATATCATATAATATTTATCTTTCTCTGTTTGACTTACTTCACTTAGTATAATAACCTCTGCATTCATCTATGTTACTGCAAATGTTAATTATGTCATTCTTTTTATGGCTAAGTAATATTCCATTGTATATATGTATCACATCTTCTTTATCCAGTCTTCTGTTGAAAGACATTTAGGTTGCTTCCATGTCTGTAAATAGTGCTGCTGTGAACATTGGGGCACATGAATCTTTTCAGAGTTTCCATCTTTTCTTATCGTATGTCCAGGAGTGGAATTCTGGAGTATATGGTAACTTTATTTCTAGTTTTTTAAGTAGCCTCCATACTGTTCTCCATAGGGACTGCACCAATTTACATTTCCACCAATAGTGTATGAGGATTTACTTTTCTACACGCCCTCTCCAGCATTTATTATGTGTAGACATTTTGACGATGGTCATTCTGACTAGTGTGAGGTTATACCTCATTGTAGTTTTGAGTTGCATTTCACTAGTAGTTAGCAATGTTGAGCATCTTTTCATGTACCTATTGACCATTTGTATGTCTTCTTGGAAGAAATGTCTCTTTAGGTCTTCTGCTCATTGTTGATTGGATGTTTGTTATTTGATACAGAGTTGTATAAGCTGCTTATATGTTTTGGATATTAAACCCTTGTCAATTGCATCAGTTGCAAATATTTTCTTCCAATCTGTAGGTTGTCTTTTCATTCGGTTTATGGTTTCCTTTGCTGTACAAAAGCTTGTGAGTTTGATTAGGTTCCATTTTCTTATTTTTGCGTTTGTTTCTTTGGCCTTGGGAGACTCACTATTAGTTTTTTATTGCTGAAATGACAACCTAAAGGGATCATAGTCACTTAATTAATATTTCAATCATCATTGCAATATAGTAACAAAGATGATGGAATCGTGATGGTGATTATTATAGAGGTATCTTCTTGCCAGACATTTGCCACAATTTTCTCTGATGAGAATTAAGAGTTAAGTGCTGCATATCATCTAATATACCTCTCCTGGTTAATATAACATAGCTAGTTGTTCATCTTCAACTGGTTTTTTTTTTCTCTGCCATGTTATTTTACTCCCTGAATGTTGTTTTAAGTGTGGGCTGAGGTATGATAGGCCACTTCTGCCATTAATTATCTAGTATGAAAACAGAGGAAAGTTTTAGGCAATGGTAATTCCAGATTATATGTACGTACATACACGTGTATGCATTGCTTCTTTTCTTTTGACTTGGGAACCTGATCTAAAAAAATATTGTTTTAATTCACGTCAGAGAAGGTTTTGCCTACATTCTCTTCTAGGAGTTTTATGAGGTCATGTCTGTAAACTGCTTTGGGTAGCATGGCTATTTTAACAATATTAATTTTTCCAGTTCAGAAGCATGGGATATCTTTTCATTTTTTTGAATCATCTAAAGTTGGAAGACTATGATTTTTATGCTCATGTCTTTAATCAACTGAAAAAATGAGACTAGGCAGATTGGCAGGAGATAAGAATAAGGTTTTTTTTTTAATATGGAAAAACAGTGGGAAACATTTTTCTTCCCCGACTAATTCTAGACTGTTTACTCTGTTCCATTTGTTTACTCATCTGTTCCTGGGCTAGTTGTTTGAATTACTGTAGATTTGTTATTTTCATATAAAATGGAGTAAAACTCGAACCTGTTTTTCAGTAACCTACTAACTGTTATTTACTGTGACTTTTGTTGGCTTTATATGGTACAAATGTCTTTCCCCACACTGGGACTTGTCTTTTTACCCTCTTAAGTGTGTCTTTGGATGAGTGAATATATTTTTATGAGCCCTAATTTTCTAATCTTCTAATCTTCTTCCATGGATACTATTGTCCTTTCCCATTACATCTTTGCTGCATCAACATCACAAATATCTGTTAATATATATTATCTTCTAGGGGCTTTACTGTTTTACTTTTTATATTAAGACCTTTATTCCACCTTGCAAATCAACTATTTGTATGGTGGAATGTACTGAGCAGATTTGTTTTGTTTTAATGCTTGAATATCCCGTGACCAACATCATTGATTACAAAGACCATTCTGTAATATCATCTTTGCCACAAACTGTCTCCATATGTGTAGGCCTGCTTCTGGACTTACTGTTGTGTTCCACCAATCTATTTGTCTTTCCTTGAACAAGACCACATTGTCTCAAGTAATGCAATTATATAAAAAATTCATATCCATTAGAGAAGTTTTGTAATTCTGTTTTTTTCTTTAACATTATCTTCACTATTCTTGGTCCTTTGAGAGTCCATCTAAACTTTAAAATCAACTTAAAATTTCTGCAAAAAGCAACCTGCCAAATTTTGATTAGGATTATATGGAATATATATATATATCTTTTTAGGAAGAAATTATAATCTTTGCCATATTAAGTCCTCAGATCCCTAATGATCATATATCCCTCAATTTATTTTCTTTCTTTAAAATATTTCTAAAGATCTGCACTTTTCTTTGTAAATGTCTTCCATTTCTTTTGTTAGATTTATTTCTATATATTTGGTGTTCTTATTAAATCATAAACTTAAGTTCTACATTTAGCAGTACATTCCTATTTTACTGAAAGTTTTAAAATACAGAAATAGACGTTTAATGACTAAATGCCTTTTTTCAGAATCTGTGGGAAGAATCCTAAAATTTATTTCTGTAAGTCCATTAATACATTAAGTTATATTTGTTGTTCAGCTGCTAAGTCATATCTGACTCTTTGTGACCCCATGAACTGCAACACTCTAGGCTGCCCTATAGCAAACTTCCATCTCATCCTCTGTCACCCCCCTTCTCCTGTCCTTAATCATTCCCAGTATCAGGGTCTTTTCCAGTGAGTCAGCTCTTTGCATGAAGATGGCCAAAGTACTGGAGCTTCAGCTACAGCATCAGTCCTTCCAGTGAATATTCAGGATTGATTTCCTTTTGACTGATGTGGTCTCCTTGCTGTCCAAGGGACTCTTAAGAGTCTTCTCTTCCACCACAGTTCAAAAGCATCAGTTCTTTGACATTCAGCCTTCTTTATCATCCAACTCTCACATTTGTGCATGACTACTGGAAAAACCATACCTTTGACTATATTTCTATATTTAAAATATTGAACCATCTTTGCATTTCTGGAGTAAATTCCACATTTTTATATTATGTTATTCTTGTAATATACTTATAAGTTGAGTCTGAAACTTTAATTTTAGAATTATCAGTTGATATACATGAGTGAGTTTTTATATGGTTTTCTCTTATTACACTTTCTTCATTGGATTATGATACCAATGTTATGCTCACTTCTTAAGATCATTTTGGACTTTCCCCTTTATTAATAATTTTAAATGGTTTGTAGGGATTTAAAATGTTTTCTTAAAAGTTTTCCTATGAAACTTTCCTTATGAAATCATCTAGAATTGGCAGTTTTTAATAGTGGTGTAGAGGTAAAAGTTAATTAAAAACAAAATGGTAGATATTGAGCCCAAGTTTTGCATATTTACTCAAATATATGTACTTTCCATCTGTATTTTTCCATTTATATTTCTACCATGTAAATGGATAGGATTTGATCTTTAGAGTTTTCAATTCATTCTCTTCTAGATATTCTGTGATTTTAGTTTGAATTTTATATTTGACAAAAGAGCTGCTTATAGGACTTTATCATATTATTGTTTTGTTATTATTTTGTAGTATTAATTACTGGTGCTGTATGATTGTGAGCATAGAATGTTTTGGGTACTATTTAGAAATTTATTGGAAGCTTCAAAATAATCTTGTATATGGGCAAGCTTTCCAAATATTATATTCCTTGAAAAAAGGGTATATTCTTTATTTTCAGTGTTGAAGCTAAAAATATGTCAATTAATATACCTTCTAAGGAAAGGTGAATTAAGAACTTAGACTAGTATGTTTCTGTTTATCTATGTAGTTTTCACAGCTGTAGTTTATGTTTCTGAAAGCATATAATACTAGTATATTGCATTCTTTAGCCTGATAATGTGACTTTGTCTATTTTTTTTAGTTTTTTTTTTTTTAATGAATTCAACATTATGTATTCAGTTTGGCCAATCCACTTTCTTTTTATTTTATCTTTCTTGTTTATATTTGCCCTTCCTTTTTTTTTCAAATTTTGTGTCACTTTGTCTTATGTATGTACTATATATGGAGAAAAGATTGGTGTTTTGCTTTTATTTTTCCCTATCAATGTTGATGTACAAATGTGACATTATGAAATTTTTCTAATGATCAGCAAAGTTGAAAGACTTTTACAGTGACTGGCCCACAAGTTTTGTTTTTGGATCCAACCCAAAATTATGTCTTAAGAGACAGATTTAGTTCACATGAAAATATTAATATGTAAGTGCTTTTAGTTTATATTATTCTGTAGTTCACTTATTTGTTCTTATCACTTAAATTATTTCAATATAAATTATTTTCTCTCCTTTTTGATTTTGCGATTATCTTGACACTTAGGAAGTCTTGTACTTTTGCTAGAGATTACTTTCATATCTGTAACTCTATGTGAAAGTGAAAGCTGCTCAGTGGTGTCCAACTCTTTGCCGCCCCATGGACTATATAGTCCATGAAATTCTCCAGGCCACAGTACTGGAGTGGGTAGCCTTTCCCTTCTCCAGGAGATTTCCCAACCCAGGGATCGAACCCAGGTCTCCTGCATTGCAGGCAGATTGTTTACCAGCTCAGACACAAGGGAAGCCCAAGCGTACTGGAATGGGTAGCCTATCCCTTTTCCAGGGGATCTTCCAGACCCAGGAATCGAATTGGGGTCTCTTGCATTGCAGGTGGATTCTTTACCAACTGAGCTATTAGGGAAGCTTTAACTATATACTATATCCTTAATGATAGTTTTTTTTTTTTGAAGTATCTATTATTTTCTGCGATTGTCAGATTTGTGTGTCAACTTGTCTAAGCTATAGTACCCAGTTATTTAATCAAACACTAGTTAGGTGCTGCATTAAAGGTGTTCAGCAGATGTGATCAACATCTGTTAATCAGTTAAAACTTTAAGTAAAGGATTATCCTCAATAATGGGTGGGCCTAATCTAATCAATTGAATGTCTTTAGAGAGCAGGAAACCTGACATCATCCTGAGGAAGAAGAAATTCCCATTGTGGACTGCAGTCTTAGTCCCTATCCAGGGGTTTGTAGCTTGCCTTTGCTGTGGAGTACTCTGTGTATTACAGCTTGCCTAGCCAACTGTACAATTACAGAAACTAGTTCTCTGCTCGGTGTGTATGTACATATATATTTTTTCACTGGTTCTGTTTCTTTGGTAGAAATACAATGCCTAAAGTGGGCAATAACTAAGTTATCTTACTTAAATTTTTTCCCCTCCTCCTCTGCTGACTTTATTCAGTCATGTATTCATCTTATCATTAGTGTTTTAGTATTTTAATTTTATTAGGACATAGTTAATTTACAATTTTGTGTTAGTTTCTGGGGTACAGAAGTGATTCAGTCATATATACATTCATTCTTTTTATATTCTTTTCTTATGTAGATTATCACACAATATTGAGTAGAGTTTCCTTGAATATTGAATAGGTCCTTGTTGGTTATCTATCCTGTATATAGTATTGTGTGGGTGTTCATCCCAAGTTCCTGATTTATCCCTCCCCACCACATTTCCCTTTTGTTAACTCTAAGTTTGTTTCTAATATCTTTAAGTCTGTTTCTGTTTTGTAGATAAGTTCATTTGTATCTTTTTAAAAATTAGATTCCACGTATGGGTGATACCATATGATATTTGTCTTTGACTTACTTCACTTAGTATGATAATCTCTAGGTCTGTCCATGTTGCTATAAATGGCATTATTTTTATGGCTGAGTAATATTCCATTGTATATATGTACCACATCTTCTTTATCCATTCTTCTGTCAGTAGTCATTTAGGTTGCTTCCATGTTTTGGGTATTGGAAATAGTGCTTTCCATGAACATTGGATTGCAAGTTTTCCTTTAGGGTTATGGATTTCTCTAGATATATGCCCCTTGAATGGGATTGCTAGATCATATGGCAGTTTTGTAAGGAAACTCCATACTGTTCTCCATACTGGTTGTACCAATTTACATTTCTACCAACAGTGTAGGAGGATTATTTTTTCTCCACACCCTCTCCAGCATTTGTTGTTTGTAGATCGATGATGGCCATTCTGAGGTGACACCTTATTGTAGTTTTGATTTGCATTTTTCTGATAATTAGTGATGTTGAACATCTTTTCATGTGCTTTTCGGCCATCTGTTATTAAATTTTCATGTTTGTGTGTTATTAAGGTTTGGTGTTTATGTGCATACTTAAGAAAGCTCTCTCCTAAATATAACAAGCTTTGGGGAAAATAGAGTTAGGATCAGACCATTCAAAATCTAAACTCTTGCCCAATAATCAGACAATCATGATGTTAAGTTTCTAATAAACAGAGGAATGAACAATAAATACAGTATTTAAAAAAAACAAAAATGCAAGTAGGTTGAGGGGAGGAGGTATGAGCAAGTGTTGCATCTGTTGATTTCTGGAAACAAGGGAAACAGTCACAGTGGCTGGGAAGTAGTGTGCAATAAGCCATCAGAGATAATGCACATGGGAAAGCTGAGCCAAGAAGGGCAGTAGGGAGTAGCTGGGCTTTAGGTTCAGTTTTATACTCCTCTGGAACTTACCGCCATTCCCTTGTGGTTTAAAAGTTAACACTCTGATAAATATCTTTCATGGATAAATGTGACTTCCTCAGTATGCCAGCATCATTGCTACCAATTTCAAATCAGGTACATATGATCTAATTCATGTAGCAGAAATAGGCCCTGGGAAGAACAGACCATACTTGATTTATGTGCTTTTGATTTCTAGCTTTTAAAGATCAGCAGACTTTATCTCCCATTTTTTCCTGTCTTGTTGCTCAATTGTCATTTGTATAATTTCTGTACTATTGTAGCATGTATCATTTGTATTCTGTACTGTTATAATTGCCTATCTTATTTGTTTATTTTCAGTCCTAATTTTACAGTTTAATCTTTGTTATAGAATCAGTGCTTAGCTATTAGATGAAAGAATGAATGTCTTTTGTCCCTCTGTGCCTGTCATGGGCTAAACATTTGTGTCCCTTGAAATTCATATGTTGAGGTCCTAACCCTCATTGTGATGGTGTTTAGAGATGGGTCCTTTGAGAGGTAGTTAGGTTTATATGAGGTCATAAGGGTAAGACTGCTGTGGTGGGATTAGTGTCCTTATAAGAAGAGAAAGAGAGACCAGGACTCTAGTTCACTCTATGATGCGAGACCACAGTGAAAGGCAGCCATCTGCAAACCAGGAGGAAAGTTATCACCAAGGGTTGAATCTGCCAGCACCTTGATCTTGGACTTCCCACCCTCCAGAATTGTGAAAAATAACTGTCTATTGTTTATGCCACTCAGTCTATGTTATCTTGCTGTAGCAGCTCAACTTGATTAATATAGTTCCCCTCCCCATTTAATAAAGAATTACAATAGCCAAGAGAAGGTACTCACCCCAAGCCCACATACACATATCTACGCGGTGTTCTCATCAAACGCTCTAGAGTCGTCTGCCCAAACCACCCTGAACTCACTTCCAGAGCTTGAAAAGAGACAATATAAAGATGTATTACCTTTAAAAGAAACAAGAATATAACAGACCACTCAGGTCCCAAGAGAAACTATAGCAGCTTACGAACAACAGAATGATATACTTAAGGTGCTAAAAAAAAAAAAAAAAAAACTACCACCATGTAATTACTATATCATTGTTGTTCATTTGCTAAGTCATGTCCAACTCTGCAACCCTATGAACTGCACCATGCCAGGCTTCTCTGTCTTCCACTATGTCCTGGAGTTTGCTGAAATTTATGTTCATTGAATTGGTGATGCTATCTAACCATTTCATCCTCTGCCACCGCCTTCTTCTTTTGCCTTCAATCTTTCCCAGCATCAGGATCTGGGAAAGCATCAGCTCCTTCCAACGAGTCACCTCCTCACATCAGATGGCCAAAGTATTGGAGCTTCAGCTTCAACAACAGTCCTTCCAATGAATATTCAGGATTGATTTCCTTTAGGATTGACTGGTTTGATCTTCTTGCAGTCCAAGAAATTCTCAAGAATCTTCTCCAGCACCACAGTTCAAAGGCATCGATTTTTTAGTGCTCAGACTTCTTTTATGGTCCAACTTTCACATCCATACATGACTACTAGAAAAACCATAGCTTTGACTATATGGACCTGTGTCTACAAAGTGCTGTCTCTGCTTTTTAATATACTGTGTAATTCCAAGCCTAACAGAAATATCTTTCGTAAGTGAAGAGAAAAATAAATTTCCTTTCTAGATATACAAAGATTGAGTGAATTTGCTATCTGCAATTCTATGTTAAATAAATGCTAAAGAGAGCTCTAATGAAGGAAAATAATCTGATAGTGTGTGGTTGAACCACACTGTGTCCATTTGGTCAGCTTCATCTTAGCCTGGCTGTCCTGCACCCTCTCTTTTCCCTGTGACTGAGCAGTACCCTAACTCACAAGAAATGTGCCTGCACCAGATGAGTTCCCTATCAGCTTCTACCTTTAGAATCTGGAAGAATGCCTTTTTCTGTTTCAAATGGTTAAATGGTCATGAGATCCTCAGGGAGAGGGAAAAATCCTTGGTTCCCATCTTGCAGACATGCTTCTCACTTGGTAGCCCAATTCTATTTTTAGCTTTAGCCTGTTGTACCACTTTCAGCTTCTCCAAGCACAGCTGCAAACGCCTTTGGATCATTGTCCCTACATGCTGCCCATGTGTAAGTTCCCCACAATAAACTTCATATTATACTTTATGGAGTTGCCTGCTTTATTTTTCAGTCTCAATATTTCTTCTCAGTTCAGAGGATATTATTCAATACCTCCACCTTCCAGCAGACGGAATCAAGGATATGTAAGAAGGAATGAAGAACATAAAGGGAAAGGTAAATAATTGGATAAACATGAGGGCAAACCAGCTATACCAAAAAGGAAAATGTCTTGTGAGGTTACAAATATATATACAAAATGAAAATGTATGAGAGCAATACAAAAAACACCAAAGATACCAAGGAACAAATGGAGGCTAAGTATTCTAAACTCAAAATTATCCAAGAAGAGGTACAACTACTAACTTATGTTGGATTCTAAATAATGCATTATGTAGTATCTAGGATAATCACTAAAAGAATAGAAGAAAACTTCCCTTGTAGTAAGCAAGAAAATGAAAAGGAAAAAATAATAAAAATATTTGAGTAATCAAAAATGTCTAAAACAAGCCGAGAAAAAGGAATCAAAAGTAGATGATGCATGAAAAATATCTTTAAAAGATGACAGCTGTAAATACATTAGTAACAGCATTACATGTAAATTGCATCTTGTTGTTCACTTGCTAAGTTGTGTCTGACTCTTTGTGACCCCATGGACTGCAGCACACCAGGCTTCCCTGTCCTCCTCTATTTCCCAGAGTTTGCTCAAACTTGTGGCCATTGAGTTGGTGATGCCATTCAACCATCTCATCCTCTGTTGCCCCCTTCTACTTCTGCCCTCAATCTTTCCCAGCATGAGTCTTTTCCAGTAGGTCAGCCCTTCACATCTGGTGGCCAAAATGTTGGCACTTCAGCATCAGTCCTTCCAATGAATATTCAGGATTGATTTCCTTTAGGATTGACTGGTTTGATATCTTTGCAGTCCAAGGGACTCTTAAGAATTACATGAATATTGCAATAAAAAGGCAAGTATTATTAGACTGGATAAAACCCCAAACCTAATGATATTATGCTTAAAAGGAACAGGACAATTGATAGAGAAGTTGAAAATCAAAAGGATGGGAAAAAATATATGGAAACATTAGCCCTAAGAAACCTCATATAATATCATATAATGCATTAAGCATTACTAGGGAGAATTTTATAATGACAAAAACTTGACTGCCTGAAAGATAGAAAAACATTGTATTTTTATGAACCTAAAAACTACTTTAAAATATATAAAGCAATAACTGAAAAACTAGAAAAGATAAATAAAGAAATCCATAAGTAATATGGGAGATTTAACATACCTCTCTTCATAACTGATAGCACAAGCAGACAAGAAATTAATCAGAATACAGAATCCATTAAAAACATAATTAACAAATATGAATGTAATAGAAGAATGAATCAGTTAGTGACAGAATCACATTCCTTTCTAGTAAGTGTGAAACATTTACCAAAATTTGTGAAAAGCTAGACTTTGAAGTTAATGTCAACAGATTTCAGTTTCTCATCCTGGACACTATTAACATTTTGGACTAATTCTTTGTTGTGAGAGGCTCTCCTAGGTATGCATTATAGGATGCTTAGCAGTAGTCCTGTCCCATTTCCACTGGATGCTAGAATCAGCTCCCCTCCAACAATTTTGTCAAAAACAAATGTCTCCAGATATTGCCAAATGTGCTCTGGGATGAGGGAAAAGTCAAGACTGATTTAGAATTTTCTCTTTTAAAATGCCTCAATGATGCCAGTAATCAATAATAAAAGATTACTAAAAGCTCTCTACAATGTGCAGTTAAACAATACAGTTATAAATGACCCAGCAGGCAGATAATCAAAATGGAAATTATGAAGTATTTTAAAATGAATTATAATGAAATAAGACATGTCAAAAAGTATTCAATGCAACTTAAGCTGTTCTTCGAAGAAATTGTGTAGAATTAAATGTGTATATTACATAGAAGAAAGTTTCAAAGTCAAGAGTGTGAAGGTCAAGACTCCTGACTTTGGCCAAATGAGATCAGCAAGTCCTGTCCTCAAAAAGCTGAATGAAATTGACAAAAATGATTATGTCATCACTCTGGAATTGTGCAAAAGTCGTATGACAATCTTTGATAAGCTGCTGAACTTAGTACAAGAACAGTGGGAGTCTGGCATTCAGACTTGCTGCTAGAACTACTCTCACTAACCTCTCCTCTAACAGGTAATGTGGATGTTGTGCCGAGGTGAGGCAGACCATGAGGACTCACACAGTTGAAAGGGACTCCTTCCATTTGGGGCAGTGGTAATGCTCATGTTACATGGAAATGATTTCTCTGAGACAAACAAGTAGAAAGGTCAATGGCTCCATTCTAGTACTTCAAGATTATAGGTACTATGTAACCTTTAGTCTGTTCAGTTCAGCTCAGTTGCTCAGTCATGTCTGACTCTTTGTGACCCTGGACTGCAGCAGGCCCGGCTTCCTTTCTATCACCAACTCCCAGAGTTTACTCAACCTCATGTCCATTGAGTCGGTGATACCATCCAACCATCTCATCCTTTGTCGTCCCCTTCTCCCCACCTTCAATCTTTCCCAGCATCAAGGTCTTTTCAAATGAGTTAATTCTTCACATCAGGTGGCCAAAGTATTGGAGTTTCAGCTTCAGCATCAGTCCTTCCAGTGAATATTCAGGACTGATTTCCTTTAGGATGGACTGGTTGGATCTCCTTGCAGCCCAAGGGACTCTCAAGAGTCTTCTCCAACACCACAGTTCAAATGCATCAATGCAGCGCTCAGCTTTCTTTATAGTCCAACTCTCACATCCATACATGACCACTGGAAAAATCATAGCTTTGACTAGAAGGACCTTTGTTGGCAAAGTAATGTCTCTGCTTTTTAATATGCTGTCTAGGTTGGTCATAACTTATCTTCCAAGGAGCAAGTATCTTTTAATTTCATGGCTGCAGTCACCATCTGCAGTGATTTTGGAGCCCCCAAAAGTAAAGTCTGATACCATTTCCACTGTTTCTCCATCTATTTGCCATGAAGCGATGAGACCAAATGCTGTGATCTTAGTTTTCTGAATATATTGTCCCAGATGGGGCAAACATATTCTTAGCTGAATATGTGTATGTGCTCAGTGGAGACACAAAATCTCCAAGCTATTTTTACACTCTTTCCTTATTCTGAGGCTGCATGCATGAACCATGAGACTCAAAAGTGATTATAAGGTAATGAAACCCAAGGCAGACTGAAAACATCCTGGATTTTTAATGCCTCCCATTTAACATATTTAAATCATCCCTATAACTCAATAATAAGACAAAAATGCAATTAAAATATAAAGTATTCAAATAGTCATTTTATCAAAGAATTTCTAAAAATAGCTAATCAGTACAAAAAAGTACTTACTATTATTAATTGTTAGAGAAATGCAAATTAAAATCACAATGAGATATCACTATACACCCACTGAAATGGCTGTAGCCAAAAAGAAATGTAATAACCAAGTATTGGTGAGAATGTAGAAAAACATGGAAACTTTGTGCATTCCTAATAATAATATAAAATAATACAGAAACCTTGGATAATCTTTGGCAGTTTCTTTAAAATGTAAAGGTAAATTGACTATATGATCACTATTTCTATTACTGTTGTTCTATTCAAGATAAATAGAAAAAATGTACCTTAATATTCATAGCTGCATTAGTCACTAATTCCTGATATTTATCATTTATGCATTCTTTCCTTTTTCTCAATAAGTCCCTAAGAAGGTTGATCAAGAAAAAAAAAGGCACAAATTGCAAACATCAGTAATGAATAAGGGGATGAAAATACAGACCCTATAAACATAGAAGGAGTAGATCATGAGCACCTTGTGCCAATAAATTTGAAAACCTTTGTGAAACATTCAAAAAATTTTAAAAGCAACTAACTAAAACTGACACAAGAAGAAATGGAAAATATGATTATTCACGTAGGTGATAATGGAATTGAATTTATAATTAAAATTTCTCCCAAGAGAAATATTCAAGCCCAAATAGCTTCAGTAGTGAATTCTTTCTATACTATATGGAAAACAGAATCAATGATAATCTTATATAAACTTTTCAAGAGATGATAAAATGTTGGTATTATTCTCAACTCATTTTTTTGCAGCAGACATTCTTGAAAAAAACATGACAAAGACATTACAAGAAAGGAAAATTATATGTCAATCTCATAAGATGCAAACTATAACCAAAACATTAGCAAATGAAATCATAAGATATAAAGAGGCAAAATATATTACAATCAAGTTGGGTTTTTAAGTTTGTTTCAACATTCAGAAATCAACCCAATAATGGAAATTTCCTAAACAAAAGTATCTGATAAAAATGTACAGCTAACACAATTTTCATGTATGGTCAACTGTTGAAAGCTTCCCTACTGAGATCAACAACAGAAAGATGCCACCTACCCCTACTCTTATTTGGCACTGTAGGTAAAGTTCTAGACAGTTCAAAAAAGGTAGTAAGAGAGAAGATACAAGGAATGAGGAGTTTGTAAATTAAAAAATAAAACTATATTATTTGCAGATTATATTTTGTGGAAAATTCAAGAAATATCTACAGTAAGAACAAATTTTAGTATTAATAAGTGAATTTTGAAAGAATGCAAGAAACAAAGTTGATATAAATAACTATGTTACTGTATACCAGCAACAAGCATTTAGAAAATGAAATTTTAAAAATGCCATTTAAAACAGCATCATAAAATTTCACATTCTAAAGGATAAGTCTAATGAAAGATGTACAAGTTCTCTACACTGAAAAGTACAAAGAAATATTGAGAGAAATTTAAATAGATGTAAATAAAAATAGGAATGGATATGCCAATGGATATATCCATATATTGAAAGATGTAGTGTTGTAATAATGTCAGTTCTCTTCAAATTTATCTCTCAGTTTAACAGAGCCAAACAAATTTAGACTATATCTTTGACCTATAGGCTTGTTTTTTGTCACTGAAATTGAAAAACCTTCTTCCAGAATTTATATGGAATGGTAAATGGCAAGAAGAGCAAAGACACTCTGGAACAAGAAAAACAAAACTTTATGGTTAAGTTTAGGTAATTAAAGCATATTACACTTGTGCAAGGGTAAAATATGGGGTGACTTATAGGAATAGTAATGTAAAGAGGGGGAGCAGTTACTCACAGTTAACAGTCAAAACAGCTGGACCAAATTATTTGAAGGCACAAGAAATTGACCAATGACATAATAAACACTAGAGGAGTTGACTCTTGCTACACTGCAGCTGAGTCAGCTGAGCCTTGTGGTTTCCTTGAGTTGGAGTGTCCCCAGCCACCATCTTGTCCTTAGGTCTGATGGTTGTCAGCCAACATTACTGACTTGAGATGACAGGTGGCAGAGTTTACAACAGCAGAGCAGGAGGACATTGAAGCAGTAAGTTAGGAAATGAAAACCCACCTAAGGGCTGAGATCCACCATCTTACCAGAAAGATATAACATCCTAATTAGGTATGCAACTAACTGCAGAGCTTTAAAAATGACCCTTATAGGTTGAACTGCATCCCTCCAAAAGGTATGAGTAAGCCCTAATCCAATATTAATGCTGTCCTTGTAAGAGGTAAAGAGACACAATGTGATAGATCTTTTAATAGTTGTTACCTCTGGAGGAGCATGGGGAATTTTTGGTGGCACCGGTCAAAATCTGTTTCTTGACCTGGGTTATGGTTATATGGCACGGCAGTTTCCACAGTTTGGAAAACCCACTAAGCTCTACTCTGTTATGTTTCGTGTAGTGTTCTGCATGAATATCATATTCCTATAAAATGTTTACTCCAGATATCTAACAGTAAATAATATGCCTGTTGTCATCATACCTATACAGTCCTACACCATACAGTCCTAGAACTAATTTTGACTTCTAATACTACACTGCAAACCAGTACACATACTGATAGGTAATAGATGATAGTTGCATACGTACATAGTTGATAGATAGTGATAGATGATCGATAGAGTGATAATGATAGATAAATAAAGAGATAAATGATAGATAAATGAATAGTTGGACGGATGGATAGACAGACAGAAAGGCAGATACTCAAGGCTGCTTGGTAAGTACTCATTACTACACGTTTGGGCCAGGAGAGAATACTTTTGAAGTTGACATAAAGCAAAAATATCTTTAGCAGTTCTTGGGAAGAGTGTTAGAAAATAATAGAGCAGTCAGCCTTAAGAGATGGATGCCTAGTTGCCCTATGACAATTGGAGGTTTTATAACATAAAAAAGCAATTCTTACAAGTACTAAAATTTTTTAACCCATGAAATATTATAAAGTGGATAGATATGTTCACAAAATGATAATGTAACTGACTCATTTGCTTGATATCTAGTTTCTCCTCATTGTGTAGGTCAAGTGATAGTTGTATACTACTCTTAATTTTTTTAAAAGATATTTTAAAAAACACGACAAAACAACATAAAAATGCAACAGAAACCACAAACAAAATTTTTCAAAATGTGCTGAAATGATACTATGAGAGTATTAACTCTCAGATCAGAGGGTACAGTTCAGGAATGACCGTTATACATGCCTGAAGCATGGGCCTGCTGCAGTTCCCTAGATGTGGAAAATTAACTGTTTATTTTTGTGGTTAATACAGCACATTTATGCAGCAGAGAGAAATGTGCTGAAATGCATGGCATTCATCACTTGCATCTGATAAGCAAGCAAGACCACAGTCAGAGACTTTGTATCAGACAGGTAAAGGTTCGGGAAGAGGAAGACAGGAAGGTTTTTTTTTTTTTTTTTTTAATTTTCTTTACTTTATTGTGTTGGTTTTGCCATACATTGACATGAATCCGCCATGGGTATACATATGTTCAAGAGGAGAGAGCAAAAGCAGGCTTCTTGCAGCTGGCTGAATCCTCATTCCATGGGGCATTGTTCACCATAGCTGTTTGCTCTGTGAGGGACTTGGGAATGAAGAAGCCCTTCCCTGTATCTGGCATCTGGGGTCAAGCTCTCGTCTTATGCTTTGTCAGAAAATAATTTCCCATCTTTGACCTCCAGAAAAAGCCATATTCTCTGACCATGTTTGTTGATGTCTTCCACTCAGTATTATCATCCCACTGGTCCACCATGCATGTAGATACAAGTCAAACCCTGCAGGTTGATAAAACCCTATTGCCATACTGAGGATGTTGCTCTCAATTCTAAGTGTAAGAGGAGTCTGTTGAAAGTTTTGTCTTGGTCTAAAGTGATTTATGTTTTGCAATGAGTACTCAGTCTCTAATGTGACATCAGATTGTAGGTTCTGTTAATAAATGTGGGATTCATCAGGGGAAGCTCTTGCAGATGTCCAGTAAGAGATGGTTTAGCCTAGGATAGAGGTCAGCAAGCCTTTTATGTAAAAGATCAGGTAATAAGTAGCTTATGCTTTGTCAGCCCTGTGATCTCTAGCAAAAGGACTCCGCTCAAAATAGCTATAGACAACATGCTAGTGAGTGGGGATGGCTGTGGTCCAATATCCCATGATTTACAAAAGCAGGGGGTAGACTGGATTTGGCTTGCAATCTGAAGCTTGCTGACCTCTGGACTAGAATGCTGGTAGGGAGACAGAAGATTTTAAGAGATGGTTAAGAATTAATCAGGTCTTTCTCAGGGATTGGATGTGAAGATAGAGAGAGGGGTGGTCACTGACTCACAGATGCAAGTCAGCTTCCTAGACTGATCCTAGAGGCTCTTAAAGCTGTATCTCCAGCTCCCTTATCTGTATCTTGTACTCATTAACTATTGTTTTGGCTGTTTTCCACATTTGAACACTTTTCCTAAGCTTCCAATTTTTCCACCTGTGAGTCCACAGCACCCTACAGCAGATGCCAGAAACTTGATTTGCCAGTTTCTCTTGTAGGGCTGGGATGTGACCTATGCTCCACTGACCAGCCTCTGGGTGAGGCTCTGATTCAGAAACAAGGGACTCAGTAAAGCGGACACTACTCTGAGGGGATGCAGGGAGAGATGTTCTGAGGGCAGCAGTGACTGACACTCTAGTGACATGTCCTGACTCAGCATAAGGGTGACTGTGAGCTGCAGGGTCTGAGCCAAGTGATGCTCTCACTGATGTAGCCTTTGATAGATGGTGTGAGTCCCTGAATAACCTCCAAACCTGGTTCTCTGGTTTGGAGATTCTCTGGTTCTCTCCCAGATAACTCTGTGAGTCACATAATGTCTTCCAGGAAATGTCTTTCCTTCTTGAACTAGCCAGACTGTCCTGCTCTACATAACCAAGAACTTCACTGGTACTCTCCTTCATCTCTCTCAGTCCTTTAATCCAAGCAGAAGAGGATTCTGTAGAAATGCCCAAATAATCCCTTCCATGAGACATCTTTTGGTCACATCAAGCCTTAAGGATTACACAAGAAAATTGTTTTTAAAGCAGAATCACTACCAATTAAACACTGTATTGTACAAATTGAGAGGAGAAAAGAAGCTTGAAATAAAGTTTTCGAGAATAAAATTAGGATGGCAATTGATAAGAGAAGGCCCATACAGAGCCTCAGAAGCAGCAGAGAAATTGGTTTACATTCGTGTGGGGAGGTGGATCAGGAGAGGTGTGAATGAGCAAGGCCTGAGCATACTACTAAGGCCTGGAATGTCAATGTGAGAGATGGGATCCTCTCTCATAACAGACCAACATCTACAATCCAGTGCTTCTCTTTCTAGGCCTTTGCAATTGCTGTTCTTCCTGGCTAGAGACACGTCTCCTTATTCTTTATGCTTGGATGATCCTTCCTCATGGGATGGGTTATATTATAGGTCAGGTATTCAGGGAACCAGGTTCCGAGACCAAGATTTGCATGCAGGTCTCCTGGGAAGTGTCCTCAGAAACTAGTGCTTATAAGGAAGTGAGAGGAGCAGGACTGGACAGAGAAAGTAGCTAAACTGGATGGAGCTGCACCCAATCCCATCAGCAGCTTTGGAGCTGGAATCAGCTTCAGAGTTGTCCTGCCTTGAGGCAAGGAACTCAGGCCTTGTATCCCCATGTGAACCAATCATTGGCTGTAAATGCTCCAGGAAAAGTATATTTTCTTAGGCTGGGGATTCTTTAGCTTAGGGCAATTCTTAAGGATGGAGAAGGGGAGGATTAGTTCCCTGGCCTCAAAGTAAGGATTCTACAGACTGACTCCCACCCACCCTTCTCAAGTAAGTCCCATGTTATTCTTTTTTATAGAATGCTATTATTTTTCCTCCTAGCACTTATTATGATTTATAATTGCATATTTATTTTTATATACTTGGTTACTGTCTAGCTCTTCCACTAAGCTCTAACAGTCATAAATGTAAGGACCATGTCAATCATAAGTGAAAGTGAAAGTTACTCAGCTATGTTCTTCTCTTTGCAACTGCATGAACCCTACAGTCCAGGGAATTCTCCAGGCCAGAATGCTGGAGTGGGTAGCCTTTCCCTTCTCCAGGGAATCTTCCCAACCCAGGGACTGAACCCAAGTCTCCTGCATTGCAGGCTGATTCTTTAGCAGCTGAGCCACAAGGGAAGCCCAAGAATACTGGAGTGGGTAACCTATACCTTCTCCAGTGGATATTCCTGACCCAGGAATCAAACTGGGGTCTCCTGCATTGCAGGTGGATTCTTTACCTGCTGAGCCATCAGGAAATGTCCCTAAGCCTCACTGTATCCCTAGCATCTAGCAGGGCACCTGCACATAGTAGGTGCTGACCCAGGATTTGTTAAACAAATGAATGAGTGAATATAGAAATAAAGAAGTAAAGCCATGAAGCAGACGTGGTTGGCATTGGTGGTTGGATCAGAGCAGCAGGTGGGAGTGCAGCCTAGACCAGGGAGCGAGGGGCTGGTGTTACGGGTCACCTGAAGCCCCGGGAATACAGATGTAGAGGCCACAGTGAGGTAGCAGGAGAGAGTGTGAGTCAAAAACATGCCTGACCAGCCTTCGTTTTGTGGAAGACTAGCCACCTTTGACTTTGCTGGCAGTACTGAGGAGCTCACGCTCACAGGCTGTGAGGCATGGACCCTGGGCAGGAAGAGCAATCATGAGATGCCTCACAGAGGCTGGTTCAGCAGCAACAAATCTCTAGGGGAGCTCAGAGTACTTCCTGTCAAAGGATGGCTCGTCTCTCACATCATGGGGCTGACTCGTGGTGAAATTAAATGTCAGCCACATAACTTCCTATGTGGGTGAGTGGTTTCTCAATCCATTATGCATGTTCACATGGCAATACGTTAAGGGTGAGGTCTGACATCAAGGCTCAGACACCAGGTAATTAATCAAAACCCTAATTCATTCCCACAAACCTCTGAGCAATGCATTGAGCCACACGTCGTGGTTGATACAGGACTTTTATTCTAATGGGAGAGACTATACAGCTTAAGACAATGTGAGGTGGGAATGTGGAAGTCACGCCATTTAGGGGGAAACGCCTTAAAGACTGAGGCCACAGGCCTTACACCCCATTTCACGCAAACTTGTGCTGAAAATCACAGATTCAACCTCCTACCTAGGGACATGTTTAAACAAAATATTTCAATAAAAAAATTTAACCAAGCTTATAGACAGTGTAAATTCATAGCTACTATCAGCTTGGATATAAGACAAAGAATGGAAGAAGGGCTTTTCATTAAGCCCACAGCTCAAGCACTGGAGAACAACTCTGGGCACCTAATTGAAGCCTTTTGATTGGAGGCAGTCTGAGCAGAAGTTCATCATATATAGCCAGCACACACACCATGGGTTATAGAGGGTTTGTGCTCATGACTCTTCAGGGCAGTGTCTATGATTCACAGAATCACCATCTTGGTGTAAGAATAATAGGTGCCCAAAATGGTAGCAGTCCTTAAAATGTACTTTTCTGTACATGTTGACTTTCTAAGCGTACCTTTCCAATGAGAGCAACACAGGCTGTGAACATCACAAGGTCTGGGAAAGAAACTGAATGTCGAGGAAAACATCAAAATGGCTTGATATAAACTGCATAAAGGGCTTTCCTGGTGTCTCAGTGGTAAAGAATCTGCCTGCCAGTGCAGGAGACACGAGTTCAATCCCTGGGTCAGGAAGATCCCCTGGAGAAGGAAATGGCAACTCACTCCAGTATTTTTGCCTGGGAAATCCCATAGCCAGAGTAGCCTGGTGGGCTATATAGTCCATGGAGCAGCAAAGAGTCAGATATGATTTAGTGACTAAACAACAGAACGAACTGCAGAAATACCACTGAAGAGTCCTGTATGGGGTTCATCTGGCACAGCGGCAGAAGCACGGGTGTTGAAATCAGACCTACTGAAGTTCAAATGCTCTGTGACCTTGGATGTATTACTTGACATCTCAGAATCAGTTTCTTCATCACTATGATAGGGTGTTAAGTCCAATCTCAGAAGGACCTGGGTGATGCCACACACGTATTTCATAAGAATGGTAGATATTATTGTTTTTATTTTTACTGTTGTTACTATTTCTACCATTTTGCCTAAAATAGAGCTATAGAACTGGTGCTCTCCTTTCAGCAGGTACCCCAGAACATGAAACTGATCCAGAGCCCCTAGCCTTTTTGCTGTCAAGCTCGTGTGTCCTAGCCTTATAGCTAAGAGCTCCATTTCCACACCAAAGTGCCCCTTGACAGAATGCAGCTTTGAACCAAGTTTGTACTTGTCCTTGGAGACACGTAAAGGAGAACCATGGGGCTGATAATTGCTGAGGGAGGAGACAGGAAACGGGACTCTCCATGTGACGTGTAGTGGAGAAGGGGTTGCAAGTACCGCCAGGGCATTAGGGGGAAGCCTGAGGAGGTCAGAGAATGCTTTCTGGAAAAGGAGAAGTCAGAAGGGTTTGCCTACCTAAAGGTTGGCCCCAGTTCCATTGTGCCTTGGTGCCCCAGCAGTTCCTGTGGGCAGCCCATTTCTCACCTTAGTCAGGTCTTCAGATCCCAGGTCACCCAAAATTCATCATTCCTTCAAGAGTCTTGCTCACAGGATACTTGCACATTTGATGAAAACTTGGATGATTGAGACTTAAGTCATCCTAGTCAAGAGCAGTGGTAAGACAGGACTTGAGTGACCTGACAGAGCTGTGTAGGAAGCATGGGACAGTCACTTGCCTTGTAGGCTTCCTGGTCTGCCACAGTGTTCCCTGGATGCCTTGCCAGTTGCTGGAAGGTGCTGTCATACATTTGGTACCCTGGCTCTGGGTCAGGAGGAGGTAATAGGTTGCCTCAAAGAGAAAGTCCCCCACTACCATTGTGCTCTTGACTTGGTGGATTTTTCTGGAAGAATGTTTCCCATGACTAGGGCAGGTGCCTCCTATGTGAATCCTACAGCAAATCCCCCAGAAGTTGATTCCCCTCTCAGCTAGATCTTAGACATCTCTTCATGATGTTCCCAGAGAGGGACCTCACTTCCCTCCTCCTTCCACTCCTCCCACCCCTCAGTGGGAGCTCAGGGACTCAGGCTAGCCAGGGCCTCTCCAATGCACCCATACTGCTTATGGTTGTGACCCCCTTTTTATCCAGGGTCCATGCTTCTCCTACATTCCTCATGTCCTGGGATTCTGGCATCCCTCTTGGTGAGTGAGTAGTCTGATGCCAGCCAGAGTCTGAGAAATGAAGTGTCACCCCAGTTTTGGGTGTGGGAGGGTATGAACAGGGATGGGGATGCAGCAGCAATCCCATTACTCGTTCCACGGGCAGCAATCGCCCCCTTTCCACGTTCTCAGCATCGTTACACTGGTCAAATATTATAAAATGATAGAGTACAACATGCCTAAATACATCACTGATTTGCCAATAATTGGTATCAGTGTAGAAGTCTAACTGGCGGAGCAGCTGCCCGAGGGATTGATTTTACTGTCTAATGGTTGAGAGAGATGTTATCTTGATTAATTAGGAGTCAAAAACAAATGCATCTTCTATTAGATCTCCTGTGGCATTCTCCGGAAAAAAATTCTACATGTGTCTCAAAAATGTTGGAAACCTAAAAGAACAGGGTGAGGCGGGAGCAACCCACTGCTTCCACAGCCTGTCCTGCGAGAAGATAACGTGAGCACTGGGCAAGCTGATGGAAGCTTATTGACCCACAGGAAAAGGGGTGCCCATCTTTCTCTTCTTTCTAACTGCAGTCTTAAATTCAGAAATTAAAAAGAGAAGGCACCACTGAATACAGAGCTTCCGCTTGAGTTGCTAGTGTAGCCTTCCTGATCTTGGCTGTATGTAAGTGTTCCACTTACCTTGCTATCCCAAAAACTGGTGAACAGTCAGGTACAGGATTACAAAGGCATTCGGAAGCACCTACAGGATAATTTCGAGAAGTCATGGATAGAGTGCTGAATAATGTTATCCTTAAAGATGAAAGACATATGCATATCATCTATATGATGGCTTAATTGTGGTAAAAAAACACTTGTACAGAAAATCCCAAGGAATTTAAAAAGAGAAATATTACTTGAGCATTTTTAGTGAACTTTAAAAAAAATTCATCGACTTTAAAATACCTATTCATCCAAGATGATAAGCCTTATATGAAACAAACCTATAATGAGAGTCGATTTTCTTTTGTATTTGTGTGTTAATTCCTAACAAGCAATCTACATTAGGTTGTTGGATTTTGTTTTCTTTATTTTCTTTATGATCTAAAATTTTCTCTTCCCTTACACTTGAGCACTATCTGAGTTAGTGAAGCTGAAGGTGAATCTACCTGCCATGTAGGTATGGCAAGAGGCTGAGTTATAAACACACTGGAAAACATTGTGAGCTCCCCATGCCAAAATGTAAGTACTCTGCCATTCAGGAGCTGTTTGCCATTGGAAAAGTGATGTGACATTTCTAAACCTCTGCATTCTATCTGCTGTCACTAGGTTACTCAACAAATATCTATTAACAAATATTTATCAAACTGAGAGAATACAATGACACTCAAAAGGTGCCTGGTCCCTTCCCTTATTGGAGCTTAGTGGCAGCTGTGTGATTTTGAATGGAATAGTGTATGTAAGAGGATTCTGAAGTCTGTGATCTGCTTACTAACTGTAATATAGTATATATAAATATAGATGTATGGTAATCACTAGATGATTTCTGTCTTCATCAAGCCTAAGTTGAAGCCATCCTATCATCCCATGAGGTGTTTATTCAAAAGTCTACACTACAGGTTTGAAAGACTGTCTGCCAAGTTAATTTCCAGAATTTAATTTTTTTAAGGACATTTTCCCCACTAGGAGAATAGTGTTTACCTGCAGAACTCAGATTGGAGAATAAGACCTGGGTCAAGGTCACCTTGATGAAGGCAGCCCTCCTCTACAGCTTAACAGAAAGTTTGTGTGTGTGTGTTTTGCTAAATGTCAGGACACTACATTTTCCTTAAATGCTTCCCCAGTCTCCTTGCCATTCTTCAGTTTCCACATTAGGCAGATCAGATCAAACCAAATCTTCACCTGAAGTTAACTTTTTTCATCAACTGACAGTGCCTGGATGCCCACTTTGGGCTGGGCTCCGTACCATGGGGCAGGGACACGATGGACTCTTCTGCCCTTGTGGGGCTCACTGGTTTATCAGAAGGCCCTCAGAGAAGTCCCCTCTTCCTCCTTTTTAGGCAACTTTGAGGAAGAGGCACAGAAATGAACCCTCGGCTGCCTGAGGATGAGGTGGGAACTTGTATAATAATCTTCCCCTGCTCCGCCTATTTCAGCAACTCTGCACATTCAGTGAAAAGAATGGCCCAAGAAAGCTGCCCTCAGCACCACACAATTTATAGGCAGAGAGTGGTTTAAAGGAGCCAATTTTAAAAGCTTCATGTTAAATTTATGTGAGTTTTTCCAAAGAGTTTACCAGGAGAAAAAATATATACATAGTGTAAAATGTCCACAGTTTAGCTATTCAATTATCCCCTTCTTCCACATGGGAAAGGGACTTCACAATGGGAAACCCCTTTTCTCTGACCCACTGAAATCATTCACTGAAAATAAGAATCTCAAGTTCCTCCCCAAAATGCTGACACATTTATCAGACCTGCTCCTGGGAAGGTTTAACTGACACCCCCTCATCTATTCAAGTCTTTACTTCTTGGTTCATTCAATGAATGGGCAGTGCCTGTAATAGCCATGGAAACTCACACGTTTCCTCCGATTCTTATGGGATGTGTGTGTATGACCATAATTAGTAGCAAGTGGCTTTTGATTCTAATGTGTCCATCTTTTTGAGCAGAGTCAAGCCTAGCAACATAGTTCCTCTATAGAGATAATTCATTTAAGCATCTTTATTTCATGGAAGAGAAAATTGAGGCCTGGTGATGAAAAGACTTTTCCTAAAGTCAGGAAAGAAGTAGAAGGGCCCATAATAGGCCTGATTTCTGTGTCCACTAAAACCTCACCCTTTCTTTAAGACCCAGTTCACATCCCACTTCTTCCAAGATACATGCTCTGGGCCTTGTTTTGACCTATGTGAGCTGTGCTCTCTCCTACTTGTTGTCTGGCTGGCTCCTTCTCATCCTTTAGGACTCATTCCCAATGACCTTCCATCAAGGAAGTCCTCTGCAGTAACCCAATAAGGATTAGATTACCAGCCCCCCATACCCCCCACACCCCTCAGCTGTACCAGCTGGACAATGAGGGATCCTGAAGTTTAATAATAATAGTAATGCTGGTATATACTGTGCTTAGTCACTCAGTCATGTCCAACTGCGAGCCCATGAACAGAGGACCAGGCTCCTCTGTCCATGGGATTCTCCAGGCAAGAATACTGGAGTGGGTTGCCATTCCCTTCTCCAGAGGATCTTCCCAACCCAGGGATTGAACCCAGGTCTCCTGCATTGCAAGCACACACTTTTCGATATAAGCTCTCGGGAGGTTTCTGGTATATAATATGTGTGTGTGTATATATATATATATATATATATATATACACACACACACACACACACACACACTCACACACACACACTAGTATGTATATCATACAAGTGTTGGGGTGTAAAGTCCATGAAAGACAGCCAGAAAAGACAGATTTGACTTGCAGAAATCAAGGACAGGTTCTACAGACCTAACTGGAACTAAGGAGGACAGTCGGGAGCCCATGTTGGCCTCCTACCTCTGATAGACCTCCAGCTTTGAGGAGTGGTGGGCTATAGGAGAAGCTAGCCCCATTTGTCAAGCTGGCCCTTTTCAAGGCATTAGGAAAGCTGAAGTAGAAGACCCAGCAGGAGTTTGAGATGCTCTGAGCCTGACTTCTGTCCCAGGCCACTCAGAGGAACCAACAGATAAGTGACAACTGTGAGCTGCCTCCACTGACTTCCCAAGAGGAAAGGAACACGTTCACACCTCCACTGCCCTCTTCTAAACCTCAGACAAAATGTCTTGTGTAACTCACATTAGCTTGAATCTGTGAAGAGGAAGGAATTCTGGGAAATGTTCCAGTGTAACTGAGTCCATACGATAGAAATTCACTACAGTGTCCCCTCCCCCCCGCCTTATTGAATTGGCTTCCATAAACAGCCTTTTCAGCTATAAATAAAGACAATAACAAATTAAGGGAAGGATCCCAATGTACCTAAAATTGCCCTAAGAATTCCACAGTCTGAAAGGCCTTCTAAGATCTTTCTTGAAATAAGCCATGTCCAATGACTTTCCTGCTCCAAAACTCTTATTTCACCTTTGTTCTCGTCACTCTGCTTTGTGTCTATAGGGCAGAGTGCTGCTTTATTCAGTGTTTTTATAACAGCTCTCAATTTCTTCCAACCAAACTTTGTCTGGGAGGCAGGTTGGGGTTATGTAGCAGATTTGGATTTTGAGAGTTTAAGTCTTGCCAAGGGCCCAAGTGGAGGGCCTTAAACTCTAGCCTCCTGACCTACCTCCTGACTGGGTAACAAAGCACAGACGAGCCTTTCTTTTCTGAAGTGCCTTTATCTTTTAAAAGGAGAATTCATCCTGTCCCCTTATTTTGGACAGCACAGAACAGAGCAAAAGTCCCTGTGGCAGAAAATAAACTCGGTGGTATTTCCAAAGGGGAGTTGCACTTCGTAACACCTTCCATCTTTCTTTCTTTCTTTTTTTTTTTTTTTATTAGTTTTGCCATAAAATGCCATGATATCGCCATGGGTTTACATGCGCTCCCCCTCCAGAACCCCCCTCCCTCCGCCCTCCCTCCTTGCTCCCCCCGGGAAATCTCGATGCACCAGCCCTGAGCATCAATCCTGGGCTGGCGATCGATTACACATATGATAATTAACATGTTTGTCATCTTTCTTGTAAATATGTGACGTTTGTGTGTACCTAGTGCTTTGAGAAAAGACTCTACATGCCTGTTTATGTGCATGTCGTATCTTCCAAATTAGCAGACTTGCTCCTAAAGCAAGAGAATCCCATCACTGCTTGTGCCTCCTCCATGTGTGTCACACACCAGGGTGCCCGCTTTCCAAAGCAACGCCTGATGGAGATGGAATAAGGTGTCATGCCTCCAAAACAGTTTACTAAAATTGCATGCAGGAAAAACTTTAAACCCAGGCTAATTCACACAATTAAACACAGAAGAGCTTTAGCATAAGAAGGGGCCGGGGAAATGACCCACCTTGCCTTTGAGTATCCCCCAGGTGACCCCCAGAGCCACCGTACAAAGCACAAAAGACATTCCCCTAGCTTCTGTATCATCACCTGAGCTGCACGCGCGGTTGACAGTTAAGAAGAGCTTGGCTAATTCAGTTGGCTTGGTTCTCTCTGCCCTGCTCTGACTGACAGGCCAGGCCCCTGCTCATCCCTGAAAACTAGCATCAGGGAATGACATACAGTTTGATAACATAAGATGCTTAGGTTTTTTGGCTCAAGTGAGATGTTCAGAGCTAATAGCCCTGTGAGCTGAGTTTTAGCTGCGATCTGCACCTTGAGATATCCGTTATGTCTGGCTCAGGAAAAAGGGGAAAGAATGAGAGCTTATTTCTAGAAAGGTTTCCGATGAGCAGCATTTGTCATTGAAGGGGAAGATGGGTATAATTAGCTTGTCAGTCTAGTTTGGGCTGAGCAGGCTGTCTCTGCTAAGAAAGATGGACTAACTGCCAGAGCCACTGACAGGCAGTCGATAGCGCAGCAATTAATGTCATAAATAATTCCAGAACCAATTACATCAAAATGGACTTGGAGCTTTAAAAAGGTACAGAATTCTCTTATTCTTCCTGCTAACAGCAAGAAACAGCTTTCATTTTTCTCTGTAATTACTTTTCATTGTATATAGCAATACAGCTGAGCTTTTTCTGTCCATATTTAAGCCTTGTCTTTCTCCCTGCCTCTTCCCCCACCGCCAGCCTCCCTCCTTCACCCCACAGGACAAGGCTGTTAAAGTCGATCTTCCCTGCCAGAGCAGTGGGGTGAATGTATAATCTTTTAACTTGGCTGTTGCTGGAGAACTCCAGCTACACCTAAATGATTAAGAGCCAAGTTTTCGAAAATGTCATGGACAATGACAGCCGAGTGCCCCAAACAATGGCATTTGGAAATGAAGACATTTGTGAAATAAATGGATTTGTCTTATTATTTTAAAGGTTGCTGCGACTTTGCTTACACTGAATTTATTGATTTCTTTTCCCTTTCTCCTCTTCTTCTTCTTCCCCTCCTCCTTCTGTGTAGTTGCAAGCATAGAAGCTAGGCCAAACTATTCCCTTTACACTGCAAGCGCAATTCAATACCGCCCATGTGTGCTAATGGGCATTTTTTTTTTAAGACGGAAGATCAGTCTCTTTAGCATAGCATTTTGCTTAAAAGCTATTCTCTTGAGTTGTCTCAACTCTTCGTCTCGTTCTCTGTGCGTTACAGCACATATGTAGATAACACAAAGGCTATTATAGCCATAATCGCATCGACATTCCAGATACCATTGGTGCTAATAGTCTTTTTCTTCTTTTCTCTCTAGCCCCATCAGTTGCTTCTCTGGCTGGTTTAGAGAAAGGAGGGGGTTGTGGGAAAGCAAATTACTGTAGTATTCATTCACAGCTTTGTTCCTGGCCTGACAAACATCTCCAACTTTTCAACCATGGTGGCATTTGCTCCGGAGGGACCAGAGAAAATGGCTTATGAAGCTCCCACAGCTTCGAAACCAGAAACAGCTGCTGGTGTCGCTGGCAGTTTGCTGAGTGTGCTCTGGCTTTGAGCTCCTGCAGCTGACAGCTCTCCCTTTAGCAGGAGGTGTCACTGCGGTGAGTGGTAATTACAGCGCAAGATTTTAGAGGACACGGGATAATTAGGCCAGCCAGCGCAGGCATAAACACTGACATTTACCATATTAAAAACTGGTGATGTTGGCATTTTCCTCCCTCCTAAGACCACAACAATAGCAACCTCACCAACAAAGACACATTTTCAAGAGAACAAAGGGTCTTTGCGTCTGGGGGAGTTGGGGCACCCGGTGTTCAGCAGTTAGTCCAGAAGGGATTCTGCTGACCGTTCAGGAGAGGGTCTGGCTGAGGTTATGTATCTCATATCCTACCCTCACACTCCTTGCTCCTGGATATGCAATTCTGTATCCTAGGTTTGGATGATGGAGGGAGAGGTATACGTCATAAGTGCTACTATCCAGAGAACACCTCTTGTCTTCCACTTCAGGTGGGATGTTGGTAGACTTTCCTCTTCATCTGGGTGATTCCATGGCAATGACATTAGGTATATTTCCTGGCTCTTTGGCAAGTGGCAGGCAGGAGGAAGGTAGGAAACTTCCAACAATAGTCCTGTAAAACCAAACCACCTCTCCATGGGCTCAAGCTGTGGGGATGCTCCTTACTCTCCATCCCAAGTAGAAAGAGAAGAAACGCCACCCTCCCAAACTTCAGTAGTCCCTTGGATCCAGCTGAAACTGCGGTAGGGGTTACCAGCCTGCTTCCACTTCTGAAGGATACCAGTCTGCTTTTAGTGTGATGCTGTAGAGCCAGGACCATGTTTGAATCCCAACCTGGCCACTTTCCTATTAAAGGACCCTGGGTGACTCCGATCTGCAATTTTCCCCTTTATAAAATAACAAAATGGAACAATCTAGCCCATTGGGCTGTTGTAAGGATTAAAAAATATAGCTGTATATTTACAGCATTGTGCACAGAGTTTAATAAAATGATAGGAAGAATTTGATAAAATGATTTATGACTGCAGAAGTTCATTTGCTCACCAAATTTTCCCAAGAAGAAAGAAGGCTCAATCAAGTCAAGTTTCCTATGCTTGGGAGAGATGGCAGTGGTGAAGTGAGGAGCCGTAGATACTCTCTGAATGCAAGAATGGGAGAAATGTTTGGCTGGTGATGAAGTGGTGTGAATCTGATGTCACATCCGCTCCCTCACTGACCCTACAGATGTAGGGGAGGCCCTTCTTCAGGCTGAGACCAGACTCTAGCTTTTTGGATGAGAACTTCTCAACATGGTCTCTATTTTAAAACATACTCCTGACCATGGAGGCTTTCCTGGTATATCAGAACATGGGCCTTCTCTCTGGTGAGGGCTCAGGACCTCTATCCCCTGAAGTAGGTTGTTGGGAATGGGGTAATAGAGGTATGTGATCTGGAGGGAAAGGCACTGTGGATCTGTGGAAAGACCTGGAAGCCTTGATTTAGGTGACTGTGTGCTAACTGTATCATGCTGGACAAATTACTTCAACTTGCTGAACTTGAATTTCCTAACTTATCAATAGGAGAAAATAGCTTGCCTCCACTCACCAGTGCTGTGGGAAGAATAAATGAGCCATCCCAAGTGAAACACCTGCCTATTAGATACTAACCCCTTGGCATATTCCCCTTCTCATGTGTCAGACACCTGGCCCACCTCACAAGGAGTTTGTGAGGACCTGGTGTCAAATGGTACATAAATATGAAGTAATTTCTTGTTGTGATTATTCATGGTACCCTGAGAAGCTTTGTCTGTGTGGCTCTTGCCTCTTCAAAGTGTCTGACTCTGTGTTCCTTGTCCTGGTGCTGGCAGCAATGCGACCCTTCTGGGAGAGCAGCAGCAACAGATGCTAGCAAGCTGAACTGGAGATGGGTCCTGTTCGATTAGCTGTATTTTCCTAATTAAAAATAAGCCCAGTAAATTTATTTCAGCTATTTCTAAATATAAAAGTTAGCCCTTAAGAGTGTTTTGAAAACATAAAAATCAGAATTTCCAGAATTTTTAATGACTTGTGAAAGTCACTTGTAAAAGGATCACATATTTTAAATGATAGCTCTCTTAGACAGTTTGGTCCCACTGAAGATAAGTATCTCCACAGGAACTGAGCAGTTGGTTCAGCACCTATCTGTACCAAGCAAGAATTTGCTTGCACAGGGAAGATCAAGGCAAGATTTGTGGTTAAGCCAACGAGAGAGTATAACCTATGAGTAGCTTTCAGCTCTAGGGTGGTCTCTCTGGATTTTGTCTAATATTGTCCCAAAGCTGTGTTCCCTGTGATCTTCCTTGTCTTGAGTGTTTTCTGCTGTTTGGTATCTTGGGCATCCATTCTTCTTCCCCTGTTTTCCTTGGCCTTAAAGAAGCTGAATTCTTATCTATCTTGTAGGTATTGTGGCTTATTGGACAAGCACATAGGTTTTTGAATCAAACAAACTTGGGTTTAAATAATAAACCTGATGCTTTCTTGTTCAACATTGTTGGACAAATTAGCCAATAGTTCTCAGTCTTGCTGTTTCTTTCCTTTTCATTTCTTTCTTGTTTTCTCTTCTTGGTATAATGGGTAGAGTAATACCTGCTTCATAGAGTGGGTTACGTAACATCCAACAAGCTAATCATGAGAACAGTAGCAAAATTAATATTTGTGAAGTCTTAGTGATAATAATACTAGTAGAAGATACTATGATTTACACTCTTACTCAAGTCACAGATAAAAATGATTGTAGCTAAAATCTCAACTCATTTTCTGACTTGAAAGTCCCTTTTGAAATCACTGTAAAATATGCACAAAGCACCAGGCACACAATAATCTGTGATTATTGGTTTCCTTATTGTTTGGACTGGAGGATAGTCCTTAGGTCCTCACACTGAATTTTGGATCCACTTGAGGCATCTGAATTCTACGTTGTACTCTTCTTCCTCCCAAGGCACTTGCGGGGGGACAGATGACGTCTTAACGCCCCTATTGCCAATGTCACTCTGTGGATTGGGAAAGGGGTTCTGTGGAGATGCTGGCTGTGATGTTCCCAAAGAAGCATAGATGGAAAACTCTAGCCCAGGGTCAAAGATACTGTCGAGTATTAGGCATTTACTAGACTCCCATTTATTAGATATTCAGTAAACCCCTGTTTGTTTTATTTTCTGTATAATTCAGAAAGTACTCAGAGCCTATTTCTGCCCCCCACCCCCAGCCAGTATCTCTCTTACTTTTCTCATCATCCAAGCCTCACCCTTCTTAATTCTCCTGCTAATAAACATGTGTCCCTCTTGGTATGTTCCAAGTTATCAATTCTTTCCTCTTGATTGTAAGACTGAGAAGCATGGGAAACTTTACCCTTTGTGTCTGTTGACATATTTCTGCCTCTTGGAATAGTGAATGGAACTTAGTAAATATTTGTTGAATGAATGAATGGCTTTAACTAGAGTCCTTTAAAATTTCAGATGCTCAGAGACCTTCCTTTCTAAAAATGAGGAAAACCAAAGTTTTATAAGAAAAAACAAAACCCAACCTCTGAAATTTCAGGTTAGATTTCATTCTGTCAAGTGACTAAGCTCTTTTCTTATCAGAAATGACTCAAGTGCCTCTACCTGGTAGGCTTTCTATAATCTTAAACAGCTGGTGGCTGACTTAAAACTATATTGTATGTCACATATATTCCTAATTCTGAAGACTAATAGAAAAGACATTGTAGATATATCTTTGAATATAGATTCCTTCAACAAAGCTATGTGTCATCTGTAGATTTGATAAGCATGGCTTTGTTGTCATCATCCAAGTCTTTGTACAAGAAAAATATCAACAAAAACATTTGGAAAAGTTATCTTTTTGTATCACCTAAGATATAATACTTATACATATAAGTATGTATAAATATTTATTTATAAATATAAATATTACTTAATATGACTATTACCTACATAAATTTTCGGTGCTTCTTGACTAGGCAAAGATTCACTTCTGTGGGGTTATTATTTTTTTTTTTAGATGGTAACTAACCCCTTCTTACCATCACCACCCATAAATAATCTCATAGTAGTCCATCATAAATACGTTTCTTACTCTTCTAATAGAACCACCTCTCTGAATGGACACCCTCAAATGACACTTGAGTTTATTAATCAATGAAAATATCACCAGGAGCAGCACCCAAGAACAGGAGCTAGGGTATTATTGAGTAATGCATCAGAAGAATGTATGCATGGTAATAAAGAGAGACAGCCTTCTTTTGAGCCTATCATTAATAAACAGAAGGCAGAGTTGAATTCTGGGCTTTCAAACAGTCTATTTGCCACTTCTTATTTGACCTGACTGTGCTGCTGCTCTTGGATTTCAACCTGGTTGGAACACATATATTCAGGACTTAAGAGGGCATCTTGAAAACCAAACTTAGAAATTTTGTATTTCTTACACTGAAAAAAAACTGTGTCCAGGTTTGAAGAATAAAGAAGATGTATTTAGATGGAAGCTCTATTAAAAGGAGCGTAGATTCAGGGACGTACAGAATGTTCATTCCTCTGGTCTTGCAGGGAACAAACATTTTAGACTTCTTGTGACCTAAGAGCCCTTAACCCAGAAGTGTCTAAAGTCAGTCATGTGAGCTTATAGATTGACTTGAACTGGATTTCTGTCTCTTATAGCTGAAAAAGGCCTAACACAGTATCAAATGGTTCCTTTTTCCATTTAACTTATGTTACCTTTCTTACTTCTTTTACTTTCCCTGTTCAACTCATAGGAATATCTCATCCTTTACACCTTTAGGGAATTTGTCATCTCATTTGTCACCATTTCATATTTTATAATATTGATTTTTATGTAGCTGTCTGGTTTTTATCAATAAATTGCAAGTTCATAGAAAGTAAGATCCTAAACTTCTTTGAATTACACCTAGTATAACTTCTTTGTACACAATAGATGTTCAGTTAGTATTTGGAAAAGAGAATGAATGGCAGACATGGAGAAATTCACATGCCATTAGGGTTAATGAAGTTGTCACTCATTAGTTCATTCATCAAATATTTATTAGATATTTACTATACATATGGGAATGAACTTAGTCTGAAGATACATGTATTCTTCAGAAATGTCACAGATTCCTGGCATGTTAGCGTGGATCATTCAGAAGAAGATTTTGGAAGAACCACGTCTAAGTTATCATTTCACATTCAAATACAGAATACAGCTCAGCCTACTGGAGAAAATATAGATGCAAATTCCCTGTTTAATATCTGTTATTAAAATGACAGCAATAAAGCCTAAAACCCAAAAAGGGAAAATCAGCTGGGTCCTTATAGATTGTTGCAGCCAAGAGCAATAAAAACTAAATCAATCAGAAATTGTGGCAATAGATAATTTAGCTGGTACTGGAAATTAAATGAAAGGACATTGCCAGCATTCAGCCCTATTTGTGGGAGGATGAACATGCCCTCAGAATTCAGATGGACTTCGCTGAACAGTCAAGGGTGACTATAGGAGAAAGGAGAGAAAATTATTTAAATGAGATTTAAATTGCTTTGTTTCTTTTTTCCTCCAAAGGTTGCCTTTGTTATTACATTGCAATATTTAGCCATCAAGGTTTCTGACACACTGTGGGTTCCTTAGCATTTTAACCCTTGGTCAAGGGGAAGAAAGGTAGCTCTCCTGATAGTGGGCCTATAGGCTGGGCAGCTGGAGCCCAATCATCAGCTTCTTGATAGGTTCTGGAGAAGGGATTCTTGGTACAGAAGCAAATATGGAAAGAGGTGGGGAGTACTCTTTGGAGCCAGGATATCTCTGTTCCGGGCCTGTTTCTTCCACTGTCAATCACAGGTAGACAAATCTTGGCTTCTAAATTCTCACTGGCAAAGGGAAGAGATCAAACTCAGTGGCCTCTTAGATCTTGTCTAATGGTTAGATTTTGTGATTCCATTGTTAACGATCAGTATAAGTCCCGGTATCATGGCCTTGACCTTGAGAAGTTTGGCTACTGGACTGAGCGAATGCCTTGAGTTTAGGAACTCCTCCTCCCCAGCACCCCAGAAAACATTACATCTAGAATTAATGGATGAATGAATGACCAACGGGCAGCCTAACATTATTTGTGAATTGGCTGTCTAGTTCTCTGCGGTATTCTCAGTGAAGGGTCTTCCTTTTTTCTTATTCCAAATACAGTATCACTTTTTCCTTTGAGCTGATGTAAGGAGAATTTCTGCATTCATTTCCAATGTTTGCTTTCTCTGAAAGGGTACTTCCATGGGATGTTAAGCCCTCTTTTCTGGTCCATCCAGTATGGGCTATTGGCTTTGTATTACAACATGCAGGAAAGAGAGTCCAAGCCACTTTCAGGAGAAATGGATGGGGCTCAAGGATATTCCAGCTACCTTTGAAGACACTGAAGGCAATATTTTAAGGAACAAAATGCTTGCCCCTTCCCATTGGCATGAAAAGTTGATGTAGGCCAGTCACATAAATACAGATGAATGAACTTAGATGAATGTGTTACTGTAAGGTGGGGAGTCCAAGTGATAGTGGACAGTGTCAAGAACAAGGATTGAAAAGGACAGAGTAGAGGAGTGATTGGGAAGACTCCTTGGAAAGTGTCAGCTGACCAGTGGATTTTATAACCATGTTCAAGGCCATTCTAAAGGCCTCAAGAAATTTCTTTGGATATGAAAGGTAATATTTAGTGAACTATTGATAAAGGGACATGGATAGCTTCTTTGAACTTTAGGAGGAAAACCCAGTTTCGAAACAGAAAACAAGTTAAGCTCTTAAACATTCTGGCTTTCATTTGTAGCATCAGGATTGTTACCTGTTTCTGGAACCCAGCAGGCTTTGTGTTCTTCCAGGACCCTATTCTCTCTACCAACCTCCATATTCCTTTTTTCCTTTTTAACTTCCATTTCAAGTTCTTTCTAAAACATAAAGATCTGCCAGATGTTCTCAGCCATCTCTTCACCATCTACTTACAGAATTTACAATAATGACAAATATTTGGTGAGCATAGCAGACTGAGTTAGGCATATTACGTGTATTACCTTAATTGACCCTATCAAGAGAAAAGTACACTTATTATCCTTATTTAAAAATAGGAAATCTGAGGCTTAAAGAGGTGAAGCCAGTTTTCCCAGTGGAGCTGGGAGTCAAAGCCACACATCCTAAATCCGGGTGCACGTGTTGAACCCACTACAGTACCGCATAACCTCTGCAGTAATGATTAGAACTGGCCCTTCCAACATAATCATCCACTGTTTGCTTTTGATATGATTTTTATTTCTGTATCCCTAGAATGCTGTTTAGATCTCTTCTGCCAACCTGGCCCTAAGGTCTGTAGACCCATGCTCATGCCCCTTCCCTTCTTTGCTGCTGCCTCCTCTGTCCCCTCCGTTCTGCAGCAAGAGCACAATGACACCAGCAAGACAGGACTCTCCAGGCCCGCTGTCTCCTTGGGGCCCTAGCTAATTGCTTATTCAAAACCAATTTCCTACAGAATTGTCCTTTTGTCCACCTCCTTCTCTCTGCTAAGCTGTAAGAAGCCCAGGAGGCAATGTAAAATGATTAGTCCCTCTGTGTACACACAGCCTCAGCACAGCTGGGCTGCAAAGTCAGTTTATTATCTTAAGAAGAGGATCTGGTTTAGCCTGAGTTTACATCTCATCTGCCTCCCATTCATTAGATGGGCTCCGGGGCTCAGCTAACATTGCGTAAACTCAGCTGGTATGTATACAATGCCAGCAATATGGAGGAGGCTAACATGTGTTGAATACATCTACTGCATCTCAGGTCTCTGAAGGTCACTCACTAAAGTAATATATGGTGCTAGTGTTGGTGGCTGAAGGTCAAGTCATCTTGCTTTTCATAATGCATAAACCTGAAACTCACTCAGACACCAATCATATGACCTAAACCTTGGAACAAATATTTTACTAAGTAAATCAGTGAGCATGCTGGCATTTCTATTAACCTTCAATGCACTGCTGACAGAAAATGAATAATGATAAATAATAACTCAAGCCTGTAAATCATGCTTAGCATCAGAAACAAGAAAAAATGCTCATGTGTGCTACCATCTGTTAGGAGGAGAGCAGCAGGGACTGGAGGAGAGGGGTGGGAGAAGAGAGAGTAGGCTGCTAGTGGCTGGGGTAAGCACCTTTTGGATTCAATAAACTGACCCAGGGAGGGTAAGCCACTCAGAGCAGGATTGATGGGATAAGGAAAAAATCCCTTTTCCTCCTGTCTTCTATTTGATGGACATCAGTTCTTGACTTTGATCTGCCACCCTTGGGTCTTTCCTCTTTTCCCCATCTTCTGCCTCGTTAAATCCATTTCCACTTTACCCACTAGGTTTCAGGGCCGTTTATAAAGGAGCCCTCTAACTAAGCAAAACCCTCTTGGTGACACTCCTCTCCCCTCCCTGTGTCTCAGTTATAGCAGTTGGTTTTCCTTGCCCCATGGGCAGGGGTAGAAGCTGAACCGTTGCTGCCACATTGTCACCCTTCCTCATAAACACCTTTGCAGAAGGAGATCTCAGGCAGAAGGGCCTCCAGCCTCCCAGCCCAGAGTGATTCAGTGATTCCAAACAATTTTACAAAACCCTAACCTATCTCCTAGGTCTTTACATGTGAAATAGTAAAGTCTCCATGAAACATTCCCCCTGTGGGGAAACCCTCAGTCCATTTGGATGGGGAAGTTCTAGAAGCTGATGGTTGGCACAAAGGGGACCTCTTCCTGGGGCTTTATTTGCTCTTCTCTTTCTTCCAGTGGAGCCAACATTTGCCAATTTATCATTGCCTTCACATGCATTCTGACCAAGAAACACACAAAAACATAGTTTATGTTCAAATTTCTTGGAATAAAAATCCCCCCTTACCATTTTCGGCTGACTTGGTGGGCACCTCTGACCCTGGATTCACTGAGAAGCCTGTCTCAAGGTCACACTGACCCCTTCTCTTTGCCTTATGACCCAAGGCTGCTAGAGAGGAAGCCAGGACTTTCAACAGACTTTCCATCTCAGACCCCATGCTTTTTTCTCCATGAGAAATGGGGAGCAGCCATCCCTGCATGGGCGCCAGCTCATTGGGTTGAAAAGGGTATTACTGAGCATAATGTGTGGCCCTGGGGCTCTGTCCATGCTGGCTACTTTGTGAGTTAAGTGTGTTCTTCTCCTTGGGAGCTGTATAATCAAAGAGAGAATGCTTTCCTTTTATTGTCTGAAACATGAGTCTTCTCTGAATGTCAGTAATTTGAAGTCTTTCTGTACCCCTCATAAGAATTATGCTAAGTGATAATAACTCAGATAGTGTAAATGAAAGAGAAGTAGTTGCTCATATTTGCCTTGGTCTTTCCCTTATTAGCTGTTGGATCTGTTTCCTCATTTGGATTTGGGGCCTCAACAGTGAACCGGCAGAGAAATGCAGCCAGAGAGCACCGAGTGTTCAGTGGGAAATGTACTGTGAGGTCCCCTCTACACTGAGTAACTGGGCATCACCCTCTGGGTCTCAGTTTCTCTTTCCATTAAATTATGAATTTGTGTTGTAGGTTCTCTTACCATTGTCTTTTTGCCCTCCCTTTCTTTTTATTTCTTTACCGTCCCCATTTTTTTAATTAGAGGGGAAAACAGATGAGAGAAAAAAATGAAAGGAAAAGCAGAAAATTAGCATTTTCTTGGCTTCACATTTCGATTATTAATATTGCAATTTGGAGTAATGAAATTCACAAAACGCAAGAGGTTTAAGGTTTTCCTGGTGGGGTGAACTCAATCTCATGGTATATGGCTTGAATTTCAAGGTAAGGTTCATTATGCAGAATGCACAATGTGGGCAAGCTAACAATGCCATAAACCCTTCACTTTTGCATTTCTTGACTTTAATGTTGCATTACTGTAGGTTTTGAGTTTTAATATGTTGTATAAATACAGAATACCTATTTGTAAGTATAGGCACCATGCAAGGGAGGATTTTTCTGTTTTAAATCTCAGGCTTTGAAAGCCCAACTGTGTTTGCTCTCTGCTTGACTTTGTTAGAAAGCAGGTGGGAGAAAGTAGGGCAGGATGAGTTACCTAGGAACAATCCTCATTTGTGTCCAAATCCATTATGAAAGGCAGAGCCTTGTTTTTTGCCCTCGCTGCAGTTTGCAGAGGAGTTAGTAATGGAGACTGAAGGCTCCTGGGGGTGGAAACATCAGGGTAAAGGAGAGATTCTGCTTGGCTCATCCCTGGCACCTGCCCAGGCCAGCCCTTCCTTTGGCTCTGCCAATCATCATTGCCAGCTCCCTCTCTTGTCTCTCTGATGAATGATGTTGTTCCCACTGAGCAGTGGGTGGAAGTCTCTGGGCAACAGAAAAGATGAGAGTAGTTGCACAGTTTATCTCTAGCAAAGGACATGGTAAATTCCCTGTACTTTACATGGTCCATCAGTGAATGTGGGATGGATGTTATCCAGGGAATAATGTTGAGTTCCCACTGTCAAGGACCACCCAGGCCCTCAGCCAGTCTAACTAGGTGGTCTCAACCATCAGAGGGTCACCAAAGGGACTACTCTTTTCTCTGTTAAGGGACATAGTCAGTCTCAGCACTCATGGTTGTCTGATGGGAGGCCCTTTGACCCATGGCTGGGCTCCTATAGATCTTACTGGGCATGGACTGAGCTGAGAAATAGCTTGATATTATAGGAGAAACTAATATTGTTGGAGAGGCAGGATTGGGAAAGAAAGCAGAAGTCAGCTTTTAGAACTCAAAAATCAAATGATTTATACCCCAGGACTTCATTTATGAGCCCTTCTGCAGGACTCACCAGTCTGTCCATAGCACCATTCTGATGCACGCCATGCCCCTAAGGTGACAGCATCTCAGTATGGTACATGCTTGAAGCCAAGGGAGGACCTCAGGGTAACAGCTCTTCTCAGATTTTTTGTCCACTAAACTGCCACAACCTGTAAGGCCTGTGCCCCTTCCGAGATGCTTGACCGCTCTTACTTTGCCTGGACCATTGGTTTACTCTATCTCCTCTGCTTTCCTTTGAGGTAAGATTTTCTCATGTCATAATCAATTGACTCAGCGTTTATGGCATCTACCATATGCCAGATGGCACTACAGGTAATGAACCCACCTGCCAATGCAGGAGACACAAAAGACTCACGTTCGATCCCTGAGCTGGGAAGATCCCTTGCAGTAGGAAAGGCAACCTACTGCAGTGTTCTTGCCTGGAAAACTCCATGGAGAAAGGAGCCTGGCAGGCTGTAGTCCATGGGGCCACAAAGAGTCAGACACAACTGAGTGAACACACACACACATCATGTTCAAGCCCTTGATATCTATTATATACATTTAATAATACATAAGACTATGGTCCCTGCCCTCAAGAAAGGATGTTACATGAATAAGGGGGCTCACTCTTTGGGATGGTGCTGTGATAAATAAACACACAATGGGAGAAATTCTCTCTGCCTCAGGCAGTGGAAGCTTGGAAGAATGAAAATGCATTCAAGGAATGCCAAGCAATTTACTATGATTGTTACTTAGGACAGAAGGGTGGTCCCAGTGCAATTGAGATTGGAAAGTAGGTTGAGGCCTGGAGGTCAAGGGCATGTCTATGTCCTTGCCTAGAATTTCACATTAACATTTGGTTATCCCAGGACTAGAACTAGAGGCCTGAGGGAGTCTCCATCTGGAGAAAGTCTTCATGAGACCAAGCTTGGGTCTTCTAGCCTCTGCAGCCAAGCCAGGGCTACTGCAGTTGGCAGACTTATATGGGTGCTCTGAAGTCGACCTGCTACATTTTGAAGAGCATGCAAAATCTCCCCTTTCCTGAAATACTTTTCTATCTCAAAACCCAACATTTCCATTGTTGATATTATTCATGTGGTTTCAGGTATGGTGTTCTAAAGGCATAGGTTAAGCTCAAAATATTTCACCTGGTGAAGACATCATGTTTTGATGTTACTTTTCAAGAAAACCTGAGACCATTTCAGGTTCACAAACCTAGCAGGCATCTCAGAGCATCTGGAACTAGAAGATACTAAGCCCATGATAGAAGTTCTCTTGAAGGGAGTAGGAAAATGGTTCTAGAAGCAAAGGTTACTCTCTGTCCTAACCTAGAACAACCTAGGTCCTCTAAGAGCTCTTCTTTCCTAAGTCAGAACTGAGGACTTCCATTACTCCACCTTGGGGTGTGTAAGTCAGGATTGAGGGCTTTCACTAAACCACCTCAGGACATGTGCTCATGTGTATTTCTGCTAAAAGGAAGAAAATTACCCTCTCTGTGCTAGAATACAGTGGCGCCAGCTGATACATTAGCATCCTGATCTGACATGACTGTCAGAAAAATTATCCATGACCCAGAAGGGCCACACTAAAGGTGATTTATCCCCTTACTTGGCTTAGACTGAGCTCTCCCCAGAGAAGGCCACACCAATTAGGCAAAAAATAAGGCAAATTGTGTGTGTTGCATGCCTGGTGTTGACTGCTCCCCCAGAGAGGCTTACAAATTAATTTCCTCATCGTATCCTTATTCTGAAACCAGTTCCAAAATGGAAACCTTAGCACTTTATCTTCTTAATCTCTTATTCCCTTCTCATCCACTTTTTTTCAAAACAAAATTAAATCATTTAGCAACGATTTTAATAAGCACTAAAAAGTGTAATGAACCAGATAATGAAGAAGAACTCATAGTATTTTCTTTATCTACTTTGTACTTAATTTATTTTGTATGTTTCCTTTGCATGCCTCTTCCCTGAGAGGGTTTTCAACTTTAGGATTGTATTGTAGGGTAAATGTTTCATTTAGTTGCACTGAAACCTCATTAAAAAAAAAAAAAAGAAAAAAAATCCTGATTTGAAAGTTGGATGGACCCCTGCGCAGACCACCCAAGACAGGATTTCAAAGCTCATGCCCAGGACATAGTGCACCCTTTTGGGATTTGGTGTCACTCAGGCCCCAGTGAATTCCCTCTCAAGATTCAATCCAAATATTGGTCCCTCCTGAGGCTAAGGAAGCCATGCTGATTTCTACTCTGAGTGTGAAGTACAAGTGTAATAAAAGGTATGGCCCATGCTGGACTGGACTTCTCCTGGTCTAGAGTTATGATCCTTGGGTGAGAGGGTCCAGACTAGGATGTAATTGAAGCTACAGGATCTAAAGTCCAGGGACTCCTGTCTCCTAGGAGTTCTTCCACATGACTGAGCAGCATTTGCCCATTCTCTGTGAGATGCTCATTACTATTCCATAACCCATGAAGCATGTAGATTAGGTAGGGAAATTAGGTGGGTTTTCCTTTCCGTGGCTCCTCATAGGAGTGATGGGACAAGAAGAGTGGACCACCTAAAGACTACTTCTCTGACACTGCATCTACATTGCTTATAGCCCCCAAAGTGAAGCAGACCAGCCAACCTGGGGATTTTAGACAGGATGGATAGTACAGAATATACACAAAAGCCATATTCCCCCCACCCCAAGTACAGAGTATTTCCATTTAAGTGAAAAGAAAGTATAAGTGTATTTGTTAAACCCAATCCCCAGGTTTAAAAACATGTGAAGGAAGGTGGAAAGGGGGAAAAAAAAAGGAAGAAAGAAGGAAAGTCACTTATTTAGTTACACATCAGGACATTTTAAAAGGAAAAATACATCTATTCAATGGCAACAAGCATGATCCAGATGGCTCAGTGTGTAAAGAATGTACCTGCAATGCAGGAGACACGAGTTCAAACCCTGGGTTGGGAGGAGAGCATGGCAACCACCTCCAGTGTTCTTGCCTGGAGAATACCATGAGCAGGAGAGCCAGGTGGGTCACGAAGAATTGGACATGACTGAAATAGCTGAGTGTGTGACCCTATTTGGATTAACCGTGAGGATGAGGTTCCTGGAGACTGTTTAGAGTTTAGGATTACTGGCCTCTGGAAAAATGTACAGAAGGCAAAGGGGTCACTGGAAAGAGATATTTGCCTCCCAGAGAGGCAATCTCGGGGTATGTGTGAGGAAGGAGATTCCGTCCTACACAGAAGGAATCTGTGTAGGAGGAGGACCCTTAAGCTTCTGGACTCTAGGAAGAAGTATGGACTGAATTATAGAAAAGGATTACTCAGCTCTCTCTGAGTCCTTCATGGAAGCCCAGGGTGGAACAAAATGAGTTGTACAACCTGGCTGTGAATCCTGACTTTGCCATTACTGGTCTGTTGATTTCTCAGGGCCTCAGTTTCCTCATCTTCACAGTTGATATGAAGATTGGACCTATCACATGGGTAGCTCACCAGCACCACTTGGAATTAAGCTTACAACCCAGGACTATGAATGCTGGCAGGTCCTCACAACCCCTGGGGCTTATTTAGATGCTTCCTCTTGCTCTGAGCCCGTTCCTCTTGCTCAACCCTCTTGCTTTGCTAAAGCCGTCCTCCTCCCCTGCAAACTCCTGATGTCCTCAGCTCTGTGCTAACAAGGGGTTTTCGGGAGCAGGGATTGATTAAAATGTAGTGGCATACCCTCATTTTGCGTCACCGCGTGTGTGACTAATAGCCATGGAATTCATGCCACAGATAAATAATTGGCCCTTCAGCCATCTTCCATGTCTTCAGAGACGCGCAGCCATGATCTATCACAGCCACAGACATCTCAATGTGCATCATCTCTAGATCATAATAGATCATGTTACATTTGTATATGCTCGGGAACATAATTTACTATTAAGCAGGGCCAAGATCAGCTCCAAAGAAATTATCCTTGCGCAGAAGCGGACTCTTCGACTGCATTATATGCACGATACGCTTTTTAAAATATTAATTATATTGTAAACTAAAGGTTTACTTTACCTATCATAAATCTGAGTGTCTCTTCTTTCTGTGTGCCCAATAAATACACTTCTCATCAACTTTTAATTATGTTGTTTGCATTATTCTGTCCTGAGGATGAGAGGGCATGCTAAATCATGGCCTTCTAATGTGGACTACAGCATAAGTTTAGTTAATTAAACCATATATTTTATTAGTTCTTGCACCTTCATCTTGTAAAACTATGCATTATTATGCTGAAGGGGGTGCATAAAATAACCTAGCAAGGGTGTTTTTATGATTGTTGTTGTTATTATTATTAGTATATCTGGAGAGTCAGATAATTTAGGAAAAGTTAGATTGTATTATTTCTGTATGGTCCTGCTGCCCTCTGGACTGTAGCCATACTTTCCTTCTGAAAGGTGGACATATTATCAAAAGGCCAGGATGTAGTTTTGAGAGCAATTCCAGACCTGAGGATGAAACTCGAGCTTGTGAGACACAAACGAGACAAAGGGCAGCTCTCCAGATAGACTCATCCAACCCAGCTCTTCTCTTCCTTTATTTTGTGCCTTTGGGCAAATGACCTTTGATATTTAAGAGCATTTCTCTCTTTAATTCACACAGAAAAATCATAGGGACTTAGAAATATTAACAGTTCTCATTCCAGATTTTAGAGAGGTTGGCCATGGCTTCTAGCCTGGATGTCTGAACCATCCCTAAAGGCAGGAAGCTTGAGAAGGAGATGAGCAATAGAGATCCAAAGCCTGATTGGGTGATATTGCAGGTCTGCCTCTGTATTATAGGTCAGGAGTTGCTGATAAGCAGAAGCTTAGGAACCAAAAAAAATTGAGTTGAAATCTTGCTTTGCCATTTACTAGCCAAGTGACCAAGAAAATAGATAACATGATTCCAGACTCAGTTTCCTCATCTGTAAATGGGGTGCATAAAACTACCCCTTAAAATTATGATGATGAGGGAGGGAAGAGGGAGGGGGGTTCCGGAGGGGAAGCATATGTAAACCCATGGTGATATCATGACAATGTATGGGAAAAACAATTAAAAAAATAATAAATAAAAAAATTAAAAAAAAATTATGATGATGAGTAAGAGAGCTCTGTCAAAGTTTTGACATAATGCTGATATGTGTGTAATAATGGGGTTGCCTGTTGCTGCTACTGCTGATTCTACTCTTATTGTTGATATTCCCGGAATCTGTTAGGTCTGATGGCTGCACAGCCCTGACCTGAGTTGCAGGCCCAGGGGACCAAATCTGCAGGGTCAGTCAATGGCTGTACCGTAACACAGCCTGACCCAAGCCACTCCTGAGTGAAGATGGCTGACAGTGATAGCTAAAACTCTTGTTTCTGGGAAATTCTCTATGTTCTCTCTTAAGCCCATGTCGACTGCTGATTTGCATTGTCCTGTAAGGTTCCTGCTCTGTCAACCATACCTTGGCTACAGACTACTGTCTGTAGTCATTTTCCTGACTTTCCCATGGGGACATGCATCCCTGTCCTCTTCTCTGCAGGAGTAGAGGGGGGCCTGCTCAGAGATGCAGGGGACTGTCACCCCATTCAACAGAGAAGGTCCGTTTCTATGTCTGCTCCTTTATAACTGACTCCAAGGAATGTGTTGCCTTTATCAGCTACCACATTCTCCTACCCTCTCTCCTACAACCAAAAAAGTAAATAAAGAGCAGAAGCAAGATCTGTTTTATTTCAACTTTTAAAAGCCTTTGAAGGCACAGCTATTTGAGAACATTTTAAAAAGTGTTTTGTTACTTAACTGGTGCTCAGGTGGTGAAGCCCCCCTCATTCTTCCCACAGGGAAGGGAAGAAAGGGAGGTTGTGTTTTATGGTTGGCTCAGGCTTTTCTCCTACCCACCACCCCCCCCCACACACACACCTGGAGGGCCCTCCATTTGTGCTGCCCTTCAGGACAGAGTCCTCAGCAGAATGTGCAATAAACAAAGGCAGTGAGTCACAGCAACATGGCCAGGGTTGACTGGAAGGGCCTTTGCTAGAAGCCCCCTCCCCTGCAGGAATGTGGGTGGGGACCAGGGCAAGGAATTCCCAGAGGAAGGCTTCTCGCCTATAATGGATCCCATATGCCCAGGACTGAATTTTGATATTCTCCAGTCCCGAAGCACCTAGGCTTTGATTTTTATTTTATTTTTGGATGGATGGAGGGATAGAATCACTATGCTTGGGCCTCAGATCTCAAGTCGACTGTTCGGCATTAAATAAAGCATTAAACACAAACGTGGATTTTTTTTTTTCCCAGTGTGCCTGTGTGTGGTCTTACCTCCTCCTGCTGCCCTGAGTGGCTCTCAACTCCCTTCCCTTAAGACTATCTTTATCTACCTGTTTTAAAAATTGCAGAGAGGTTCATGCTCTTAACTATGAAAATGTCACTTACATCTCTCTCATCTAAGGACCCTCAAGGGAGGTTGACACTTTGTTCAGTGTATCTCCCTGTGGACAGGATAAAGCTGTGACGAGTAGAGGAGTGGAAGGGAAAGGATTTCATGAGGTCTCATATCTAATAGTCAACAAGTCTAGTCTAGTCAAGTAGCTGAGAGCATGAAAATCTAATTAGAGAATTTTTTGTGCCTTGAACTAAATGTTACATAAGCGTCTCTCCTTTTTGTTGCTATTTTGTAGAAAGGAAAGCAAGGAAAATTATAGCAAGATCTAGCCTGTTGACAAAAAGAAATTTTCAACTATGTTCTAAAAAGTCTGTAATGTATAAGGCCAAGCAAGGGCTCCCCAACTGTTTTTTTTAATCTAATGTCAAGTTCACACCCCTTGATGAGTGTAAGGAATTTCAGTAATCAGTGGCTACAGGCAGGGGACTTCTGAGAGGACATAAGCTTGAATCATCATAGACTGAATCCACTGACAAATCCAAGAGGATCCGGATGAAGCACAGACCTGGAGCAATTTGTGTTTGATCTGATGGACTCCTTATCTCTGTCAGGACAGGAGGCTTTGCAGGAAAGCAGAAGCCAAACTAAATTCCAGATGGAGAGGAAATCCAAGTGTCACCCTGGGATGCCAATGATCTGGTTTCGTCATTAAGAATGCCACAGCTAACAGAAAGCTTCAATCTGAGCCGTTAAGAATTTACTAGTTTTGTCTCTCAACCCCTACTGCGGGAGACCCCTGAACCTTTATTTTCCTTCGAGGCTGTCCTGGGTTTTCTTCTTTAACATTGTCCCTGATTTATGGTATGTCCACATTTCCCTGGATAGTACCATCTTTTGAGTTATACATCATCAGGGTGACTCATTCTGATGATGTATGGCCCCAATACATCATCAGAGCTCCTTGCTCTGCCGTTGCACTAATGATATGTTAGTATAATACATCTCCAGGCTGAGCTGCAGCTGTGATGGATGGTGCTGAGGGTGATGGGAGCCCATGGAGAGGGGACTGAGGAGCAGGCTCTGGGTAGGAACAGGAGGAAAATCAGTCAATCCCAAGTCTGCCTTCTTTCCTGGTACCAATGCCCATATTGAATTAATACTATGACATGCATCCTGCAACCTGAAAGAAACACAGAAGCATGTATTATCTGCAAAAGGAGTATTGGCTCAGAGCTCATGCACCTTAGAGGTACCTTAGAAGTTTTCTATATATACACCACCTAATGAAGAGGTAGGAGGTGTCTGTTGAATTGAACTAGGCAAAGAGGAGCAAAACTGAAGGTGAGCTCTGCAATAAGAACTTTTTTTTTCAGCAGGAGGGAAGTGAGTGCTTGCAGAAGAATGCAGGATCAGAAAGCTGCTACCCTTGCTCATAACTCCCCAGTGGAGTTTGGATGGGAGTGCTCTGTGGTTTCTCAGCTGCTTTTCTCTCTGCCTGGTGGTCAGTGCTTACTTCTCTGCCCAGAGCTTCTGACTAGCTGTAAACTGTTTGCCTTAAGGGAACTTTGAAGCATGAGTGTTGGTTGGTGGGCGGATTCAAGTGCTAGACTGAACCCATGTCACCCATTGAATAGCTGGGACTCAGTTTCCTTGTCTGTAAATGAGATTAATAACATAACTCCCTAATAAGTCAAATAAAAATAACACAACCTCTTTTTGGGAGTTGTTGTGAGGGCTGTGGGGTGAACAGCTCTAAAGCTGTATGAAACAGAGTATGGAACACATACTCACAAATGTTAGCCTTTACCACCATTAAATTCAGACTTCATGTCCCACCCACTATAATCCTGGGTATTCTGTCTCTTACTTGGAAGATGCCAGTGTACATTAATTTATTAAAAGAGCTGAGGGATTCTGCAGTTAAGAAAATGAATGCTACTTCTAATTCTGATGCACTGGGTACTGTGACAAATCCCCCTGCTAAAATGCACCTAGACTAGGGAAAATTACAACTAATACCTATTTTTTGAGCTGAAATTCACATAACAGAAAATTAACTATTATATAGTACAATTCAGTGGCATTTCGTGTATTTCTAGTGTTATATACCACCACAACTATCTAGTTCCCGATTTTCATCATCCCAAAAGAAAAAGCCTGGATTCATTAAGCAGTCACTCTCCATTCTCCTTTTTCCCATTCCCTAGCAACCACCAGTCTTCTTTCTGTTCCTATGGACTCAACTATTCTGGATTTGTCCCGTAAATGAATCATATGATAGGTAATCTTGTGTGTCTGACTTCTTTCATTTAGCATAATACTTTTGAGGTTTATCCACATTGTAGCATGTAATGGTACTTTTTTTAAAAAAAATCGAAGTTTAGTTGATTTACAATGTTGTGTTAGTTTCAGATGTATAACAAAGTGATTCAGTTACATAGGTATATATACATACATATGTTTATATTATATATATATATATTCTTTTTAAAATTCTCTTCCGTCTTAGGTAATTGAATATAGTGCCATATGCTATACAGTAGGATCTTGTTTATTTATTTTATATATACTGGTGTGTATCTGTTAACCCCAAACTCCCAATTTATTCCTCTCTCCCACTTCTATTTTGGTAACCAGAAGATTGTTTTCTATGTTTCTGAGTCTTTTTGTGTTTTGTAAATAAGTTCATTTGTATCATTTTTTTTAGATTATACATAGAAGTGATATCATGTGATATTTGTCTTTGTCTGACTTTACTTGGTGATAATTTCTAGGCCTACCCATGTTGCTACAAATGACATTGTTTCCTTTTTATGGCTAAGCAATATCCCATTGTGTATATATGTATGTATATATATATATATATATCTTTACCCATTCATCTGTCAGTGGACATCTAGGTTACTTCCATGTCTTGGCTATTGTAAATAGTGCTCCTTTGAACATTGTCATGCATGTTTCAAATTAGAGTTTTCATGTTTTCTGGATATATGCCCAGAAGTGGGATTGCTGGATCATATGGTAACTGTCATTTTAGTTATTTAAGGAGCATCCATAGTGGCTGTCCCAATTTGCATTCTAACCAACAAGGATCTACTATATTGCATATGGAACTCTGCTCAGTGTTATATAGTGGATTGGATGGGAGGGGAGTTTGGGAGAGAATGGATGCATGTGTATGTATGGCTAAATACCTTTGCTTTTCACCCAAAACTATCACAACATTATTAATCGGCTATATCCCAATATAAAATAAGAAGTTTTTATGAAATAGTGTATATGTGTCAATCCTGGGGCTTCCCAGGTAGCACTAGTGGTAAAGAACCTGCCTGCCAAATCCAGGAAATGTAAAAGTCACAGGTCTAATCCCTGGGTCAGGAAGATCCCCTGGGGGAGGGAGGGCATGGCAACCCACTCCAGTATTCTTACCTAGAGAATCCCATGGACAGAGGAGCCTGGCAGGCTATAGTCCATAGGGTCCCAATGAGCTGGACACAACTGAAGCAGCTTAGCATGCATGTCAATCTCAATCCCCAGTTTGTCAGCCTTCCCCTCTTGGTGTCCATGTACTTGTTCTCTAGTCTGTGTCTTTATTTCTGCTTTGCAAATGAGATCATCTATACCATTTTTCTAGATTCTACATATATGCATGAATATATGATATTAGGTTTTCCTCTTCCTGACTTCTCTCTGTATGACAGTTTCTAGAAATTGTCTCTACAAATGACCCAGTTTTATTCCTTTTATGGCTGAGTAATGTTCATTCTGTATATTCTTCTTTATCCATTACAGTATTGATGGACATTTAGATTACTTTCATGTCCTGGCTATTCTGAATAGTGCTGCAACGAACACTGGATTGCTTGTGTTTTTTGAAATTATAGTTTTCTCTGAGTGTATGCCTACTAATGGGATTGCTGGGTTATATGGTCATTCTATTTTTAGATTTTTATGAAAGTTCCATATGTTCTCCATAGTGATTGTACCAGTTACATTCTCACCAACAGTGCAAGAGGATACACTCTCCAGCATTTATTGTTTGTAGATTTTTTTTGATAATGGATATTCTGATCAGTGTAAGGTGATGCTTCCTTGTAGTTTTGATTTGCATTTCTCTAATGATTACTGATGTTGAGCATCTTTTAATGTGTTTGTTGGCCATCTGTATGTCTTCTTTGGCGAAAACGTCTATGTAGGTCTTCCACCCATTTTTTGCTTTTGGTTTTTTGATATTGAGCTTCATGAGCTGTTTGTATATTTTGGAGATTAATCTTTTGTCAGTTGTTTCATTTGCAAACATTTTCTCCCATTCTGAGGGTTGTTATTATCCATCATTTTTGGCTTCAATTATCACTACTACTTTTATCTCATATCTCTTTTAAGTGTCCAATTTTTCTCTTTGTCTTTTAAGATCTTTTGCCTTTGGTGTGGATATAGATTTTATTATTATATGTCTAATGTAAAGTTTCTGTAATTTAGTAGTATATATTATGTCCTACATCTCTGAATTACAGTAAAGAAGATTAAACATATAACTATTAAAGAAAATCCCATGATGATATCGATAGTTACAGAAAAATTATTTGATAAAATTAAGCAACTATTAACAAAAGGAAATAAAATGAACAAACAAAAAGTCTTATGAATAGAAGGGTTCCTCCTTAACTTTACAAAAAAACATCTCACAGAAAAACTATAGAAAATAGCATTATAAATAGTGAAGTTAGTTATTCCCTAAAAAGGAGAATAAGGAACTCACAACATCATCACTTCTATTTAACAGTGCACTTCTTTTTTATTTTATTATTATTATTTTTTTTTATTATTGTTTTTGCCATACATTGTCATGATATCAACATGGGTTTACATATGCTTCCCCTCCGGGTCCCCCCTCCCTCCTCCCTCCCCCCCGGGAAATCTCGGTGCACCAGTCCCGAGCATCAATCCTGGGCTGGCGATTGATTAGACACATGACAATTAACATGCTTCAATGCCCTTCTCCCATATCATCCCACCCTTACCCTCATCCACAAAGTCCACAAGTCTATTCTATACATCTGCGTTCCAACAGTGCACTTCTTCTTAATAACTGGTGCAGTGGGAAAAGGTTATAAGGATGGAAATGAGGGAATAACATTGACAATAACAGATTGTCTGATCAATTTACTGGAAACTCAAAAGAATCTAAAGATAAATTATAAAAATTAGTGAGAACTTTCCATGGTGGCTGGATATAAGATCCATATAAAAATTAATTGTATCTTCTATATCAAAAATAAACATTTAGAAGACGGAACAAAAATAAAAATACACTATTTGTAATCACAATAATATACCTAGGAATAAATTTAACAAAATAGCTGTAATTCCTTGATGCAAAGACATTAAAAGTAAATACTGTAAGACATTAAGAAACTTAAACAAGTTGAGAGTATTCTTTGCTTATGAGTTGTAAAGATGTCAGTTCTCCTAAGTCGACATTGTAGAATCAATGCAATTCCAATAAAAATTCCAATTGAGATTTGTTAAGAAACTTGATAAGCTATTTCTAAAACGTATATAAAAGAATGAATGTGCTCAAATAGCCAAAACACTACTAAGGAAGATGAATAGGATGAGGGGACATTCTCTATTAGATATCAGGACTCATTTTCAACCAAATAATTCAGGTATGTCACTACTTTGAAGAGAAAGTTAATTTGGAAGAAAATGCAGTCTAGACAGAATTCCATGCATAAATAAACACTTGATAAATGCTGGAGGAAACATCCCATCGCTGAAGAATCAGTAAATAATTGGTTCAGGGACAGATGGCTTTAGTTAAGGAAAAATGAACTAAAATTATTTGCTTACTTCATCCCACACAATCAATTCCAGATGAATTAGATGCTTAGATATAGAAATTAAACAATTAAAATTTGGAAGGATATGTAAGAAAATATCTTCTTAAAATTGAGTTAGGCAATGATTTCTTAAACACAACTCAAAAAGGGCTAACCAAAAGAGCTAAAGCCAATGACATTAAACTAATAATTTTGTTCCTCCAAGGACATCATAAAGAGAATGAAAGGCAAGCTGTAATACTGAGAAATGTGTTTGTGTTGCATGTAACCAAGATTAGTATCTGAAAAAAAATGAACTAATCGAAATTTTTTTAAAAAAGATACATTTTTAAAAACAAAGTAGTTGAAACAAACTCTAATGATCCCCTCTCCACGAAAAGATTGTTAGAACTAAGAAATGACTTCTACAAAGGTGCAGGATACAAAATCAGCATACAAAACTCACTTGCATTTACATATACTAGTAATTATGCAATCAGAAAAGGAAATGAAGAAAATTCTGTTTATAAGAGGGTCGAAAAGAATAAAATGCTTAAGAATAAACTTAACAAAGAAGATAAAAGACTTGTACAGTGAAAACTACAAAAATGTTGCTGAAAGAAATTAAAATAACACAAATAACTGGGGAAATATCCATGTTCATGGATTGGAAGATTTAATATGTTATGCCAATACTACCCAAAGTGACAGATTTAAGACAAGTCCTACAAAGTCCCAGTAGCATTGTTTTTTTCAGAAATGTCTCTTCAAGTTCTAGAAGAAAACATAAAGGAAAACCTTCATGATATTGAATTTGGCAATTATTTTTTGACTATGACACCTAAAGCATAGGCAACAAAATTAAAAATAGTTAAATTTGGCAACATCAAAACTCAAAACTTATGTGCATCAAGGGACACAATCAACAGAGTGAATAAACAACCTACAGAATGAGGGAAAATATTTGCACATCATATTTATAGTGAGAGGCTAATATCCTGAATACATGAAGAATTTCTACCGCTCATAACAATAACAGCAATAAAATGACTGAGTTAAAAAATGGACAAAGGGCTTGAACAGACTTTTCTCCAAAGAAAATGCACAAATAGTCAACAAGCATATAAAAAGATGCTCAGTATCGCTTGTCTTTGGGATAATGCAAAACAAACCACAGTAAACTATGACCTTAGATCTATTAGTATGAAAATTATTTTTTAAAAGTTGGCAAGAATTTTAAAAATTGAAACTCTTGTACACTGTTGGACGAAATGTAAAACGCTGTAATCACTATGGAAAATAGTGTCATGGTTCCTCAAAAAATGAAAAATAGATTACTGTATGATCCAGCAGCTTCACTTCTGGGTATACATCAAATCAAAAGCAAGATCTTGAAGAGATATTTGCACATCCCTTTATTCACAGTAGTTAAAATGTGGAAGCTGAAACTCAAGTGTCCATTGATGGATAGATTGACCAAGGTGTATAGACAATAGAATATTATTCAGACTCAAAAAGGAAATTCTGATACATGTTATTACATGGATGAACATTAAAGACATTATGTTAATTGAAATTAGTCACAAAAAGACAAATACTATATGACTCCATTTACATGAGCTATCTAGGATAGTGGAATTCTGTTAACAAAAATAGACTTGTAGCTGCCAGGGGCTTGGGGAAGGGGAAAATGGGAATTGTTTTTTAATGGGTAGAGAGTGTCAGTTTTGCAAGATGAAAAAGTTTTGGAGATGCATTGTACAATCAAGTATATAAATATACTTGGCACTACTGAACTGTACACTTAAAAAAATGTTTAAGATGGTAAATATTGTGTGTATTTTGCCACAATTTTAATGAGTGGTTAAAGGAATTGAAAAAAACATTTCATAGAAAAATTGTTATAGTGAAAAGTAAAAATAGGAAAAATCATCAAATTAATAATCAGGGATATGCAAATTACCACCACAGTGAGAGCCCATCTCATACCCACTAGGTTGCAAAAATTAAGACATTTGACAGCACCAAGTGCTGATGGGATTGTGGAATTTGAAAACTCTTCCTCCTAAAGTGAGTGGGCTTCTAAGCAAATATATTTTTCAGAGATTGTGTCTATATGAACAATTAGAATCACCTCAAATCGGCTCATCGCCTCTCTGCTAGCAGCCCAATCTCACACAATCCTGCAGAAGAAATGCAGCCTCCGGCCAGGCCAAACCCTGGGACAGAGACTCCCCTCTGGGCCACGGGACAACCCCACAGATGAGAGCCTGCGAACTCCTCATGGTGGCTGGGGCAGGAGGGTTGAGGTGGAGTACCAGAGGGACAGAGAGAACCCTAAAGAAACTAAATAAGCCCTAGAATGCCCTGCCCAGTCACTGCTCCTGTGCGGAACCAGTCTTAGTCATACAAGGGAAACAGAAAATTTTCTGAAAGGCAGAGGGAAGTGCACCAAATTTTGTGGTACAGAACTGCCTGGGCAAAGACTTCTTGCTGGGTATGAAGTCAGTACTGTTCCTATATACTGTTCCTAGAGAACACATCAATATAAGCACTTTAGGAAGCAATGTGCTTTTATCTTGTCAAGTTAAACATGCACATTACTTATGACATGGGAATTCTCCTCATAGGTGTACATACTAAACAGTTTCTTGCGTATTTTCACAGATGTCTTTTATGAGGCAATTCATTGTATCATTACTCACACTAGCTAAAAACGAGAAACAACTAAATTGTCCATCTCCAATAGTATGTATAAATAAACAGTAATATTTTTACATCATGGGACATTAACAGTTTCGTGATCTATAGTTACATACAATGACATGGATATATCTTAGAAGTATAATGATGAATGAAAAAAAAGCAAGTTGTTCAAAGCTATGAGCAGTATAATTCAATTTTAATAAAATTACACTAAAAACAAAATTAAATAGCTAATACACCCACCTATGTGTATATTATATATAGGTAAAGCTCAACATTCACAAAACTAAGATCATGGCATCTGGTCCCATCTCTTCATGGGGAATAAATGGGGAAACAGTGGAAACAATGTCAGACTTTTTTGGGGGGGGGCTCCAAAATCACTGCAGATGGTGATTGCAGCCATGAAATTAAAAGGCACTTACTTGTTAGAAGGAAAGTTATAACCAACCTAGATAGCATATTTAAAATCAGAGGCATTACTTTACCAACAAAGGTCCATCTAGTCAAGGCTATGGTTTTTCCAGTGGTCATGTATGGATGTGAGAGTTGGATGGTAAAGAAAACTGAGCACCGAAGAATTGATGCTTTGAGCTGTGGTGTTAGAGAAGACTCTTGAGAGTCCCTTGGACTGCAAGGAGATCCAACCAGTCCATCTAAAAGAGATCAATCTTGGTTCTTCATTGGAAGGACTGATGTTGAAGCTGAAACTCCAATACTTTGGCCACCTCATGCAAAGAGTTGATTCATTGGAAAAGACCCTAATGTGGGGAAAGATTGGGGGCAGGAGGAGAAGGGGACGACAGAGGATGAGATGGCTGGATGGCATCACTGACTTGATAGACATGGGTTTGGGTAGACTCCGGGAGTTGGTGATGGACAGGGAGGCCTGGCGCGCTGCGGCTCATGGGGTTGCAAAGAGTCGGACACAACTGAGCAACTGAACCGAACTGACTGACTGAACATATATATGGAGGGAAGTTGAGGGAAACAGGGAGGAATTCACAAGTAGATTTAAAGATGTTGGAATTGTTTTCATTCCTAAGTTGATGGAGGTTCATGAGTATTTATTTTACATTAAGTTTCATAGTTTATATATGCCATATATTCTTTTAATGCATCAAGTATTACATATTTATTCACCTACTTTTAAAAAAGGAAATCAATTTAGAAAACCCTTTAAGAATTTCCCAAACACATTTGAGGACAGAACATTCTTTTGAGGGAACTTCATCAGCATGCAGAACTAGTGCCCTTGGAATGCTCTATAAGTGCCTGATTTGAGAGTAAGCTGAGCTTTATTAATGTGGTTTCCCAAGAGAGCAGGCAGAGATGATGTGTGGTTTTGTGTCTCCTCATTTCAACAGCAATGCCACCCAGGAGGGGACCATGTTCAAACCTGTAGCTCTCCAAAAATGAGAGAGGAAACTATCTGAGACAATGACAGATAATCCAAACCTGATTGTCCTCAGTGCTTGACTTCTTTATTTTACCTTCCTTGTGAGTCTAAATTATTTTCTATTTAGAGAAACATTAGTTCACTCTGAAACAATAAGCACTCTCCATGGCTGTCTGCCTGAATCCAATCCATCATGTCCTTACCCACAGCGTATCTCTTCTTTCAAAACCTAAACTGTGAATGAGAAATTATGTGTAAATTGCCCACCATACCTTCATGATGAGCAGCTGTGGTGTTTGAAGAACCAGTGATGTCAGCCTAGTGCTGGATAAGAAGGTGTTTTGACTCTTTGATCAACATGTAAGTAAAGAAACTAGTTAGGCGCAATCATCCTTCTCCTCTTCATGAGAGCAGAAGACCTCCAGGGAATGTGGCAGTCATGTTCTCTTGGCTGAACAGTCTCAGAAATTTGGTTCTTGGCCTTGTAACCAATGCTTACTCATTCCCAGTTGAAGTCAACAAATATCTACTGAGATTTATTGAGTGTTGGGTACAATTCTTGGACTGTGTGACTAAAGAAGAAAAATAGGAATTCAAAATTATCCCCTGTCCTCAATGAAGTTAAATGAGAGACAATGTTAAAAAGGAAAAAGATTCTCATCTCTGCTGTGAACTTGCTGGGTGGGCCCAGGCCACTCATTTTATTTGTCTGAGCCTTTTTTTCTTTCATAAATTTAAGTATTGGGACTAGGTCATTTTAAACATTCTTTTCAAAATTAAAAATTGATGTGTTTGTGAATCTTCTTGAATAGATTCGACAAATCAGAGAAATTCATGATTACAAGCCATAAAGGTCATGTAGTTTGGTTCCTTTGGTTTCCAAACATGGAAAGATGTTTCTGACTTGTTCATGATCACATAGCTACAATGTAGGAAGATGGTGATCAGGAGGGAGGTGTGACTGAGTGTTCCGGATGCACTGAAATCTTGGTTTAGGTTGTAATGTAGTTTGTGGGCTATTTCAGAAGAGCAGTAGACAATGGAAAGTTGAGCTGACCCTCCTCCCTCACATTTCTGCTTTAGAAGAGTAGAAAACATTTACCACATAGATGGAATTACATGATGAACTGTGTCCAAAGGGCCATGTTGCCAGTGAGAGTTTGCATTTAATATAATGAAAGATCTTACAGAGAATTAAAACAGCAAATGAAAAGGTCTCAAAGAATTGCTCTCCTCTTAACCACAGCCAGTGTGCTAACTCCTCTTTTTGGCCTTGGCAACTCAATAGCACTTATGTTCTATTATCATCTCACTTTCATTCTGCTAATGTCCCCTTCTGAAATTAACCTGAGTGAACAGAGATCTCCATTTCCCATTAATCCTGCCTACAGTCATTTATGAATAGTGGTCATATGACATGAGACAAAGTGGGTAAGAAGAGCTCACTACAGAACACTTACAGAACAGTTCTAGAGGAAGAACTTGTGGCCTTATCCCCAAGCCTTATGTGGGGACAAACAGAGAAAAGTTACCAAAGATTGGACTTGAGACCATATCAGCATTGGTAAGAGTACCAGATCCCAAATGATCTTTCCAGAGGTTTACTCTTCTTAAGTATTGAGTGGTGACTCAGTTAGCTACCGCTGTGTAACAAATTTTCCCAAACTCAGTGGTTTAAAAGAACAATCATTTATTATTATAGTTTGCATATCTGTGGGTCAGATGGGTGTTCCTGCTGAAGACTAGGTTTGCTTCATCTCAGCTGGGCTTGCACATGTGTCTGAAGGTTGTCTGGGGGCTTTGTCCTGAGGTGGGCTTTGTTGAGGCACCTCGGTTACAGGACCTAAGGAATCTTCATCCTCCTTGTGGGATCAGCAGGCTGGCCTAGGCATATCTATTCTGTAGTGATGACAGAAGCCAGAGAGATCAAGCAGAAACACGCTTTATCTGCTAATGCCTAATCTTGGAACTGACACACTAAATTCCTCATTTCATGGGTGAAATCAAGTCATGGGTCTGAGCCCAGATTCAGGAAGTATAAACATAGACTCCACTTCTTTAGCAGCAAGAATTGCACAGTCCCATGAACAAAATGTAGACAGAGAGAAAGGTGAAGAATTTGAGTCATTAGTTAAATCTACCACAGGAGCCTGGAAAGGGCAATGGTTTTTATTTTCACTTATTTATATATTTATTATTTGTTTACTGTATAGCTTGCTTGCAATATTATATTAGTTGCAACTATATAAGATATTGATTTGATACTTTTATAGATTTAGCACCATGTAAAGTTAATATAGTATCATTTACTGTATTCCATACTCTATATTATTACATAACAGTGACTTATTTATTATATAATTTGTAGTCTGTACCTCTTAATTCCCTTCATTTATTTAGCCCATCTTCCACCCCCATCCCTTCTGTCAACCATTAGTTGGTTCTCCGTGTCTGTTTCTATTTCATTATATTTGTTCATTTGTTTTGTTCTTTGATTATACATTTGCATGAAAACATACAGTATTTGTCTTTCTCTGTCTGACTTAGACTAATTTCACTTAGCGTAATACCTTCCAGGTTCAACTATGTTCTCACAAATAGCAAGATTTCACTCTTTTCAATGGCTGAGTAATATTCTAGTGTGTGTGTGTGTGTGTGTGTGTGTGTGTGTGTGTGTGTGTGTGTAACTATATAGATAACACATCTTCTTTATCTAACTCATCTGTTGGGTCCTAATTATCTGTTTGTAGGTTGGGTCTGTATTCTCTGTTGAGTCCTTCCTATCCATTCACAGGCTGGATCCATATCTTGACTATTGTAAATAATGATGCAATGAAAATTGGGGTGCTGTATCTTTCCAAATTAGTGTTTTAATGTTTTTTGGCTAAATAGCCAAAACAATCTTAAGAAAGAAGAATAAGGCTGGAAATATCATGATCTCAGACTTCAAACTATTCTACCAAACTATAGTAATCAAAACACCATGTTATTACCACACACCTAAAAACAGACATATAGATCAATGGAAGAGAATAGAAATCCCAAAAATCAACCCTTCCCATATGCTCAATTAATCTGTGACACAGGAGACAATCATATACAGTGGAGGGAAGATAGTTTCTTTATAAGCACAGATTCTTCCAGGTGGATTCTTTACCAGCTGAGCCACAAAGGAAGCCCAAGAATATTGGAGTGGGTAGCCTATCCCTTTCCCGGCAGATCTTCCTGACCCAGGGAGTGAACCAGGGTCTTCTGCATTGCAGGTGGATTCTTTACCAACTGAGCTATCAGAGAAGCCCTTTATAAGCAGAGTACTTTTTAAAACACTGAGATGACCCAGGGGGAGGGAATCGGGAGGGAGGAGGGAGGGGGGTTCTGGAGGGGGAGCATATGTAAACCCATGGTGGTTTCATGTCAATGTATGGCAAAACCAACACAATAAAGTAAAGAAAATTTAAAAAAATAAATAAATAAACCTAAAACATGATTGAAAAACCAATAGATCATTTTGAGGGTAAAATGAAAAAGAATTCCTCCTTTCCAAGACAAATCTGTGGTATGTAAAACGTACTTGTGTCTCTGGAGTTTATTAATCCTTTGAGTGTATCCATGGATCTCATTAAAACTCCTGGCCCAGAAGGTCAACATGGCTGTCTAAGGGGTGGCACTGTTTTCCTATTATGGAGGGAAGGGCACTGCCGCCCAAGTGAGTCCAGGTGGTTCTCCAAGTTTGAGATATTCTCGTCTATTAAGAACACGGATTTTTCTATCAAAGGGTTAAAAGTCTTAAGATCAACAAGTGTAAGATTCAGTGCCAAAGTATGTACAGAAGAAAGAGCTCTGTGTGGGTGGCTATTCTAGAATGTAGCATATTGACACTCTATCTTGGCAGTGTTTTCATTAAATACAGTACTTTATGAATTCTAACTTTATTGCTTCATTAGCATAGTGACAGGAAGTTATATTTCACTTTTCAAAATAAGATTATTTGTCTCTCCTTAATAGCCTACTGCTTCTGGAGAGGATGTAAGCAGTGAAAGGCAGTTAGGCCTGCAGAGTAGATGCCAGACCTGGTTCTTGAGAAACATGGCTCTTTTCAGCACTCATCACGTTTGCAGTTCAGATTTTACGTCTGCATCCTTCCCTGAATGGTGAGCACCATAGAGAGTTGAACCTGCCCCTGCTTTGTATTCCCTGTGGCATGTCTAGCATCTACACAGTGTCTAGTACACAGTGAGAACCAACAGATTTGTCAGGTGATCAAAAAGAACATTTCCAAGGCCCTGGGAACAGTTCTTTCCACACAGTAGGCACTTTATTGCATATTAGCCATTTAAGACACAAACGAACCTATATTAATAACTAAGATCACTCTCTTTGGGTTTGGCTGTAACTTCAGGATTCCTTGGGGAGGAATGGTAACTTGAAAATGTGGTATTATAATAGTATAATTTGGAGTCAAAAATTTTATAATGAAGCTAAATTCAACCAATGATTAAAATGCAAAATTTGAAAGCTGTTTTCCCACAGCAGCTTTATATGATGAAAATATTTTTAAGGAACTTTTTATTTTGATTCTATTTAATCAGGAAATTTTAACATGTTCTGTTTTACATAAAAAGTTGAACATATTATTAACAATAGGAATATTAATTGATAGTCACTGTGAACTATAATACTGTCTAGCCTTTGGGATGAACAATTAATTATTATCACTTTTTTGTTTTTATTTTAATTAAGCACTTACGCAGCACTTTACATATTTGATGTATTTTATAACCATTAATTACAGAATTAATGCACAAACATAAATTATACATGTTCAGAAAAAAAGAATCATCTTTAAATTACGAATAAAGGAGCTGTTAAGTTTGCACAGTATTTCTCTTTGGGGAGAAAACTCTCCCATACATAATTAGGAGGTTCAAAAAGCATTTTCCTATAAGGAATGACTGGACTAGTAAATGTTAACTAATTGTTTTTAAGAAGGACTTGTGGCAGATACTAGAATATAAGTGGTTTAACTTTTTAAAAATATCTGCTGTTTTCAGAAATACATATTCTTAAGGGCTTAGTGTTTTCTAAGTGTGCCCAGTTACCCTTGTGCAGCTGAGTGATTAAAGGAGGAGTATTTGCTCATTTTTCCTTCTCAGGAGAGGATTTAAGGAAGACAATTGCGGCGATAGGATGGAGAGTAAGGTGCACTGTGCCTTTAGAAGCAGGGGCGAAATATGGATTTCAGAGGCAGACATTCGCTTTGGGAGGATTTTGAGTATGAAACACAGAGAAGCAGGGGCTGAGGGCTGCTGAGCTGAGGAGTATCTGTCATGAGCCTGACAGCCTACTCAGTGGACCCAGGAAGGAAAAGGAAGCTTCTCAGAAGGAACTGTGCTGAGAAGGGATTGGCCTTGGCTGGTAGAAAATGGTTCTTGGAACTACCCTTCCTGAGATTTAAAAAAAAAAAAAAAAAATACTGTAAGAGGTAAAGTGTGGTCTCTGGAACAAGACTGTTGAGATTTGGTTTTCCAAATGACTTTGAGCAAGTTCTTCGACCTCTCAGAACCTCAGTTTCCTCATCTGTGAATTGGGAACAGTATCTCATAGGTTTGGTGTGAAGATGAAATTAGTTAAGTCATGTGAAGTGCTTTAAACAGCAGCACTGATACATAGTAAATTCTCAATATTAGTCATTTTTGTTATTATTTGTTGTAAAACCAGGCAGTTGTTTGAAAATGATGCACCAGAGTCCCTGTCATAAGAGAGCTTTGAGACAGCTTTCCTTTGAAGAAACAGGGGGCATTTTGATTAAAGAACAAACTTAGCAGGTCCAGATATCTGAAGGAAATAGAGTTGTTTTATAACCCCAGGCAGTAGATCTGGAAGATCTGTATTAATAGAAACATACAGTTCAGTACTTAAAGAACTAAATGTTTATTCAATGGAGGAGTGGACGGATGAGAAGGAACTTAAAATCACCACTTAAAGAGAATGAGCCCCTTTCACTGGAGGTGGGCAAAAATAGCATAGGCAAGAACAGTGATTGAGAGGTGGACTCTTTGAAGTCAGACTCAGTTTAAAATTTGGCCCATGCCATTTAATATCTAAGTGGCCCTGGGAATTTTACCTAGCTCTTCTCAGCTCTTGCTCCTTTATCTGTAAAATGTATATATTGGCTGTACCCAACTCATAGGGTTGTTGGGAGGCTTAAATGAGATAATGTGTGCATCATACGCATTCAATAAGTCACAATCATAACAGCAATGAGAGTAGTTATTATTGTGGTCAAGCTGGGAAAATACAGGTCAAAGATATTGTAGATGGACTTGGGGGATCAGACCAGAGATGAGAATGACTTCTGGCTTTACTTTCAAATTAAAGATCCCCTGCTTCTGTTTTCAGTAACTCATACTCTTCTACAGAAACTTTTGAGGGTAGAAAGTATGAGTCTGTATGCTAAAGAGAGAGGGAGAAATCTGTCTAGTAATAAAGAGTGCAGCTTGTGGTCAGGGAAAAGAATAACAATAATAGGTACATCTGAGGAGGGATTACCTATGTGGCCATTGTTTTATTGGCGCTGTGCTCTATGTACTAAGGTAATCAACCATAGAACTAGCCACAAGAGATCAGAGGTCAAAAGAAAAGAACTAAGAATGATTTCCCAGCAACTAGGAGCTGACAAGCTCTGGGTCCCTCTGATTAGGACCATTCCCCATGGTCTCTCCATTTTCAGCACAGGGTCAACTAGAAACACCTTCATTCTCTTATTGATTTGCTGCTTCAGTTCTCTTTGACACTGGACTCCAAGCTGAAACTTCTACTGCTGGTAGGAATCCTTTCATAAGACTGATACAACCTGTTATAGGTGGTCCTAGACCACAGAACCCAGGTCCAGGATGTGAGGACCTAGCAAAGTTGGGTAAGGAAGAAATTTCTCATAGCCATATCAAGGCCACCACATTGCATAATTCCACAAAATCTCATTAATGTTGTGATTCTATACTGCAGCTTCCTGGACCAGCATGGCAGTCTTCAAAATTGCTATGTACCCTGTCACCAGAGATGGTCAAGGGGAGGCTAGGAGACCAGAGAGTTATGATGGATAGACTGTTGGCTCTCGTCAAACCAGAACCTTTGGCTGTTAAACCATATTAAGACATAACTCTTTTCCTCCTTTGGAGAACTTATATCCTCTCTGTAAGGAAAAGAGTCGGTTAAGATACAGTCCATTATCGTCTATGATTAAATGCAATCACAGTTTCACAGGTAGAATGCTATATATTATCTCATTTGAAGTAAAATGTTATTTCCATAATTTGGCCAAGGCCGGAAATAGAGACTTTACCAATGATACTGCAGGATTTTGTTTGTTTGTTTGTTTGTTTGTTTGAGGGAAAGATGCTTATTAACAAAGTCGTATCCTCAAAGAGAAAGAGAGATGATCTTTTCACACTTAAATATTTGTGTTTTAAAAATACAGATTTATAAGACTTGAGCAAGTGCAATCTGGCACAGACAACCTCTGGATCAGAATCTAAAATATTGAGTAAAAAAATAAGAAAAAAATGACAAAATGAATTTGCTCATTTTGGCATATGTTAACCTGAAGAGCCAGATTTGGGAATGGAGTGCCAGCATACAAACAAGAAGGTAGTACTTCCAATATGTGGAATTTATTTTTGGGGAGAGGCTCTTAAGGAATTCAGTAAACTATGGATTATTATTTTCAGAAAAGAAGGCATGTCTATGTGTGTGTATTTCTGTGCCTGTAAATATCTCACATATACATATGCGCAGAAATACTCTAACATACAGAATCTCCTTTGTGGACTTTGAAATTCCTGGATTCCACATAAGGAACTCATATGGAGAGTGACCATCATTCCTTGGCAGTTATGCTCCTGCTCTTTCTAGGGTGAAGATTTTACTTCTGCATTTTGTCTGGCATCTCCCCAAGAGTAAGAACTTCATTTTCCTTTCTAGCACCTTGGTACCTAGTGAAATGCCAAATATAAGGGTAAATGTTTAATAACTTCAAGTCAAATGAGTAAATGTTGAAAAAGACTGATTCCAAAGTTAGACCCAGAACTAGCATTTCCTCCAGCTGCCCCAAGCCTAAAGAAACAAAATTGTGGTTTTGGTATGCTTTTCTCCTCTCATAGAAGGTAATCACTGGAAAAACAAGACCTTTCAACAGCTCTGCTTGAAGGACCACAGAGATTTCTTCTCTCTGAAAAGAATCTAAAACCTGATCCCCAAAAAGAGTTTTCAAAGCAGGAGAAAGAGCCCCAAGCATGCAAACAAACATCACAAAATGTCAAAATAAAATGACATTAAAGAGTGACTGTGCCAGGAATGCCAAGGAGCTTAAGAAAGTTGTCTTGAGTGGGTGGGGTGTAGGGGCAGCGGGGTTCTAAGGGAGGTCTTCCACCCAGTTCCCTGCAGTGCCCTGGTCACACGGGCTGGATTTTAGAAATGTGTCTGCCTCCTTGTTCTTGGCCAACTATGCCCTCAGCCAAAACCAACTGGGACACAAGGAATGTGTTCTGAGGGAGTGTGAATGCTACAACTGGCCCCTTTATGAGCCTTCCTGGAAGCCCAGTGGTGCTGCAGGCCCACAGCTGGGACAGCCCTTTGACGTGAACCTGGAGGCCCTTCCAGGCCATGCCTCAGCCCCTGGAAAGGGGAAAACGCCACCGAAACCATTGGGAGCAGTTCAGCGAAGACAGGGTGAGAATGCTGCAGTGGGTCAGGCCCCTTCTGCGGAACAGCAAGCACAGGGTCACTGATTGGCATGAAATGAGAGAAAAGATGCCTACTGGCTGGTTTCAGTGAACAACAATGGGCCTTTTGTGGGGAAAGAGACACAAGGAGGGAATTCAACGTCCCAGCCGCCCAGATCTGCCCTTTTGGGTCCTGGCTGGGTAAGACTTAAGTCGCCTGGGGCCAAGATGCTGACTTATTCATTCGTATTTCTCCCAACACTGGGCTCTGGACCAACCCTTGCAAGGCATATTTGTGATTATTTGAGTTCTCAGAATCTGAAAGACCAAAGTTTTGTGGTCCATATTAAGCCTTGGGGAGATAATCCACTTAGTTATATGGTTTATTCCCCATTAATGAATTCAGTCAACATTAATTTAACATTGGCTTTGAACAGAAATGAGCAAAACTCAGTTCTTTTCCTCTAGGCATGTACAGTGTGGTTAGGGGAGATGGATATGGACCCCAGCAATTGCAGTGGCAGAACATGGTAACGTACAAAGCCAAAATGGAGACACAGAGTGAAGGGTGCAAATTTCAATGATAAAAATCAAGAAAGCTTAAGGGAGGAGGAGGTGTTTGAACTGAGATGCAAATCAGATGGTATGAGAGGAAAATAGCACATTCTCCACCAACCTTCAAAAGTTCTAAGAGTAAACTTAATATACACATGATTGTGTAGGTACAGACCTGAGATTTCCCTGAAGAAAACATTGAAGACCTTGGTCTTGGATAACCATTTAACATAATGATGACATACTGTTGGTCTGATACGTCTCGATAATGTTGCATTGGCCCATCGTGAGGAGCCAGCTGAGGTCTGACAAATATATATGACAGCATCCCTGGAAAGAGAAGACACAAAGGCGAGAGTTAAAAGTGGCCACAGTGACTTTCAAACAGAAAGTGTCCACAGTGTTAGGTCAAATGAACATCTTTAGGATCCTCAAGACAGTGTTTTACAGCAGGATGGTCAGACTCACCCGAGTACAAATCCTAATCCTGCCAATGCTATGTGCGTGATCTAGGGCAGGCCGCAAGTGAGACTCTCTGAACCTGACTTTCCCCAACTGGACAATGAGTACAGTTTTACTCACCACACAGGGTTCTTATAAAGAGTGATGCTTCAACAAAAGCAGTGATGCATGAAAAGCACCTATCAGGTCCTCAGTGAATCCTAACATGTCCTAGAGATATGACTTGATAGGCCTGATTCAAGGTACCCATCCGTGATCCCCAAACTATAGAGATATTTCTCTTACTTCTTACTCCAGCTTCCACTGGTATAAAATGGAAACCAAACTTCTTGGACCTGGGTATATTTCATTGTACCTGGACTTACAGCTAATTGAACTAACGATGACCACATGGAGGCTACAGTCAGTGAGACCATTAGGCGCCCTGCTCCCCTTATTCTGTCCTCTATCCATTTCCCACTAATCTCTTCCCTAGACATTTTCTCAAGCAAGGGCTTTAAATTTGTCAATATGATACATTTTTGCCACCTTTGATAGCCAGAATTTAAAAGTAAAGAATATACAGGGGCTTTTGATTTTCATAGGCTTAAATCAAGCTGTGGAAAAGACCAGTATATTGTATGGTATTAGAGGAGTCTGTTCTCAGAGTGTTGATCCTTCGTTGACTGCATCTGTCTACATCTCTGTGTCAATAAATTTGTTAGTGCAGACACTGCTGCCAAGGATAAGGGACTTGCTAGAGATGAGCAGACAAGTGGCAGCCTTGATTCTTACAGTGTGGGCCCTGGACCCCTTTTGTCGAACATGAAGAATCCCTTGTGCTACTTGATTCATGTACAAGCAAAGCCATGGGACTCAGCACAGACCTAATGGTTTGGTGGTGAATTGCATGCTTGACGTGTCCTGCAGTTGAGTCTCATGCCCACTATAGTTCGGTATTTACCGTCCAGATGAAGATGCCATGGCTTTCCACCAGCCTGTTGATGATGGCCATCAACAGGCCTCAAATTCATGGAAGATGCTATGGCTGGAATTGAGGAAGCCTGGCGGGGCTGGTGAGCTTGTGTTTGGTATAATGGGATAGAAAAACAAGACAAGTGGTCAGAGTCATGATGAGGAGACATAGAAGAGGAAACGAAGGGTCAGAGCAAGCAATAGTTAAATAGGAGACCGAGAGTGAGAAAAACATACTGCCATTTCCAGAGAGTTGTGGATCCTGTGAGGACTCTCCAAGGTGCTTGCCCAGGCTCTTTGAGGAGAAGAAAGCGAGATATCAGGTGTCTAATCAGAGAGGAATAAGATCATCTTTGACTTTTGTTTACAAAATTCTCCAAACAATCCTGAATCCCACTGTCCAGCTCTCGTCTGTCATTTAGCTCCAATCATGGGACATTAAACACCAGCCATGGGCCACATCGGTGCAAGATGCAGAGCCATACATCAGACAGTGTCCTGCACATTTTGGATATTAATCCTGACAGAAAAATCTTTAGCATTGTATGGATTAGTCAATGTAAATTCATTAACTACTTGTCATGACTGTAATATAATCTGACCTGACTGTAAAGACTCGACAGCACGGTGTTAATCAAATCTATGCAGAAAACAATGCATTTCTGTTTAGACTCAACCCCTGCTCCTCTTGCCAGATCACAGGCTGATGTTTTAAGGGGAAGAAAGGGGTGATCCTTTGCACTTCCCCCTGCGGAGGGGCCCTCCTACCTGCCCACGAGCATCACAAGCCATGACAATTTGAAGGCACCTCCCGTTTCCAGCCAACCTCACATCCTCCATGTAATGGAAGGCCGTCAATCTCCAATCCCCATCAGTGAGAAGTTCACAGATAATAAAGCAGAATGTATTCTGCAGGGTTGAACATTTTCTCCCAGGATGAGTCATTACCAGATTTTAATCATGCTCATTAGCCAGCCATTAGAGTCCTGTCCAGCGTTTCACCGCCAGAAATGAGAGCAGCGAGTGATTGTGGTTGGGGGCTGCACCCTACCTGGTGAAATACTCACCATCTGTTCCCAGTTGTTACTCCCTGTATGAAGCATCTTGGTTTATGGCTACAGCAGTCTTAGATCTCCTTATTTCTCCAGACTGAGCCAGGCCTGAGCCTGCCAGAACTTGAAACAGTAAGAATCGGACATTCACTGAAATCAGAGGCGGGCCAGCACCAACTTATCAATTGAGAGGATTCCTTTTCAGCAGAAACACCCATTCTAATTTCTATAACTTGATCCACTAAAGATCCAGTATGAATGTGGCTTTGAAACAAATGAGCACAACTAGATTGAACAATGCACCTGTTTCTCTTCTGTTCTGGAAGCAACTGCCACTGGATAAACCAATACATGCCTTATAAATGCAGAGAGAGTGAATTTTCAAGATTTCTAATGTCTTACTATTTGTCCACAATTTTCTGTTGCTCCCCAGTTGTGTTTTGTCTCTGGACTGTTCTCTGTTATCTTTATACAAATCTATGTTTTGAGTAGAAAACCTGAAAGATGTCTTCATATACTGTAGGTGTTTTATAAAGTTTTGTTGAATGATAGAATATATTACATCTGTATTTTCTTACCTATCAATTATGAATACAAGGTGATTTCATTTATTTCTAGCATGAGTGTTTTTGTTTTTGTGCTTAGGCCTAATGCCCCAAAATATTCTGCCTGAATGTTAGCTTACCTATTACCTTACCTTAGCCTTTTCAGTTTTAACCTGCTAATTTAGAATTTTGTCTGTACCATAGAATAGCAAAATCAGTTAATTAAGGTTTTCACTTTCCTTCCTTGTTGCGGCAGCTATAAAATCTCTTCTTCCCACTTTTGCCTCTTCCTTAGACTCAGATTCTAGTTCACATTAATTTCAGCACTGAGTTTTCCTGCCTTTCCTCCTTGCTCCTCATTTAAGATCCTGTAGTGCTCAGTGCAGTAAAATGGGGCAAATGTGTATGCCCTTGACCTCTAACTCGATGGCCTCCCCTACCACTGTTAGAAGTCCAGGCAGGTGGTGAAACAGAGTATCTCGAGCAAGGATGCTCCAGGGAAGAATTTATATATTCCTGCAAGTGAACAGGTAGAGTTTGCTAATGGGAAGGAAGGGAAAAGTCAGAGAATGAATCAGGAAATTAGCCCCCCTGAGTGGAGAGCAGCCATAAGAACTTTAGCTCTACCTACAGAGATAGGACACCTCAGCAAAGCTGGAACATAGCTGCATTTCCCAAAGAATGTGGTATTAAACCACAATCTGGTTGTTAGAACGGGGCATTTGGCCTCTGAAATGAGTTAACCGGAAGCAGACTCCACACCCAGAGCCAGTGTTTTCTCTGAACATCAAATTTGAGCTCTTAGTTACCTCCCAACCCAGGACAGAAGTCAAGAGCTCAAGTAGGTGGCGGACAAATGGCCCCCGTAGGGGACAGAACCTAGCTGTGAAGACTCCAAAATTGGTCTTCTTTCTTTGAAGACAAGCTGCATTCCAAGAGATAAACATTGCAGAAGGGGCCATGGAACCCCACCCATATGGCTGTGACCGCTGTGGGTGTTCTGGGGTCACTGTCACAGAAGTACCCCCATTTCTACTCCTGGCCAAGAACTGCCTCCTCAGTATTAAAATATGTTCTTACCAAGAGCCGGGTTTTTCCATGTCTACTTTTCCTCCAGTGCCTATGGATTGGTAGATACTATGATTGGCACCAAGTTTTTCTTTTAAGGACAGTACTATAATTAATTTTCTAGAGAAAACTTTAAGTTCTTCATTAAGAAGAAAGACAGAGTTTTTTAAGCACAAGAAGGGAAAGTCGAAGCCCTCATCCCAGCACCTTTTACTCTACAGTAGACTCAGCATCCCAGTAGGACTAGGGGATGCAAGAGGTTGGGATGGTGACTGAGACATGATGGACAAGGTATATGATGAGGCAGGCATGCTGGCACTACAGGTTGTGCCTTCACACTTATGGTGTGGGTAGCTCTGAAATCAGACAGTGGTAGAATCCTATCACTGCCCTCACTAAAGGGTTAATGAATTAATGGATGTAATAATGCATTCCGAACAGGACCAGATCATTTGTCACACCTGCAGTTATTGTTGGTTATCACATTTATGATTATTATTGTGATTCTTGTGTTATTCTTCATGGTTCCCTTGTTTGGCAGGAAGGTGTTGTAGCACCGGGGAAGGAGAGAAGCCTTTTTGATAGTACATCTTCGGGAATTAGCAAGACTTTGAGCAGAATCTTGAATTATTTTGGAAGCTGTTGAGGGAATTGGGAACTGATCCTGTTTAGGTATTGAATTCTGCAAGTGATATATATATTTTTTAATTAACTGAAGTTTCATTCATATTAGTAATAGAGACACAGTGGTTGGAATGTTGAAATTCTTCCTTCTGCTCATAAGGAAATCAAGGCACAGAGGCAGAGTACCTTCTTGGTGGTTCGTTATGTTTTCTAACTCTTTCTTAAAAACTTCTAACTTCCCACTCTGTACATCCATTCTCTTCTTGAGCTCTTTGATCATCTTTATGATCGTTACTCTGAACCCCTTCTCAGGTAGATTGCCTAGCTCCACTTCAGTTTGTTCTGGAATTTTCTCTTGTTCCTTTTGTTCCTTCTTCTGCCACCTCTATTGTCTGAGTTGCTATTTGTAATTTTATGTATGTGGTAGGTTAGTTATGTTTCTTGACTGCATCATAACTCTGCACTCCCCTCTCATCGCCCAAGCTGTATGCTCTAGGGCAGGGGTCCTCAACCTCCGGGCCGTGGACTGGTACCTCCTGTCAGATCAGCAGTAGCATTAGATTAGAATTAAAGTGCGCAATAAATGCCAGATGCTGAGGTTAGTACCAGACTGCTGGCAGGCAAAGCTGGTTCCAGGAGTCTGGCTGCAGGGCCCAGGGATCCCAAAGTCGTGTCAGATTTTGGTGGGAGTGCCAGTTCTTAACACAGTTGCATACAGGAGTCATGGTGCCTTGAAAGTCGTGTTGGCCTGTCAGTGGGTAGGGCCCAGGCGGTTCCCAGGATAGGTCTAGCTCACATTGCCAGTCTTACTTTTCTTGCTTCCTGGCCTGCCTCCTGGTGGTTGACGCTGGCCTAGAGACTTCTGTAGGTTTCCTGACAGGTGGGGCCAGTCAGTCCATTGGTGGGTGGAGCTGGGTCTTGGCTCACTGGCGGGCTGGCGCACACCTGGGGCAGGTGCGGGCCCTTTAGCCTGTTGGCCGATGGGTGGGGCTGAGTCCTCACCCACTCAGTTATTCAGACTGCGGTGACCCAGCACTGGCACCCGAAGGCTGTTCGATGGTGCCAGGCCTTGGCCCTAAGGGGCCAAAATGTCAGTTGGCAGTGGCAGCAGTGTTCATGCAGCTGACTGGCCCCCAACATGCCTGACACCAGGGTCCACGTCCACAGCCACCCCGCCTCTCCAGGAGACCCTCCGCAACTAGCAGGTAGGTCTGGCCCAGGTTCCTACCAGATTACTGCTTGTGCCCTTGTCCCCATGCCTGTGAGAGTTTGCATGTGTTATTTAAGAGTGAAGACTATTTCCTCTAGTCTTGTGGAGCTCCCAAAATTAAGCCCCGCTGGCTTTCAAAGCCAGAGGCTCTGGGGGCTCATAAAGTGCCTTCTTGTCCTTGCTGTTCCCAAAGCTAGAGCCCAGGTCTTCTGGCTCCTGCTCCGAGCACTTTTCTCAATTGTTTTGTAGGGTGAAGGTGGGCCCTGGGTGCCAGTTTTTCTGCAGAGCCCAGCACAGCCCTGAACAAACAGAAATGCTATGCTGGACCTTGTCACTTGATCAGGTGTTTGATGAGGGCCTCTGCAAAGAGGGCTTCTCATTTGCCTTCCACGCCCCAACTGCGTAAGACACCTCATCGTTGCAGTGTGGCTCCCCTACAGCTCAGTCCTTGCGTCTTGAAACCCTCTTCTCCCTTTCTGAGCCTACCTTCCTACAAGCTCACCATTAACCTTTACTTTGTTTCTGGTGCCCGAGCAGTATCTGGTGGTGGCTAAGAGCCTGGACTTTAGAATCAAGCTAGCCTACATTCAGCGCTCACAGTTAAGCTCTGAGACCTCTGGCATGTTATCTGACTGCTCTCAGTCTTGATTGCTTCATCTGTAAAATGTGTGTAGCAATGTCTATGTGTTTGTGGCATGGGGAGGAGTAGTGAGAATGCCATAAGATGTTTTAAATTGAGTTAAGTTAGATGAAGTATGAGGGATGTCAGGTTCATGTGAAGTGCTCAAATTTTGACAGCTGTTAATTATAATGTATACCCATATCATATTAGTGGTGGGCATAGTAGGTGACAGAATTCAGTGCCCAAAAGCTATATATTTAAAGGTGTCTCATTCTTTTTTAAATCCTGTTTCCTGGTATCTAGTATTCCATATGGCCAGTCATTTTTTCTCATATCATCTTGAGCTCAGAGTTAGGAATTGGGTACTATCCGTCATTTTTCTACCTTGACCAAGCACCTGCTCTGTCAATCAAAGTGATGGACAGTGGCCCCCCTGCCTCAGCCTGCTTTCTTTGCAAAGTTGTGCTTGCTGGATTAAGGGTAGTTTACATATTCTGTGATCTGAGGGTTCTAGGAGTGAGACATGACATTTGTCAGTTGTACAGGAGGGAGTTTGTCTGAAGGCCTCCCTTGAAGGCAGCACAGGCTCCCTTGTCTCCCTCTGGAGGGAATCGCAGTCCAAACAGCAATGTTCTTATGCCTCCATAGACATGGAGTTCCCATGCTTATAGCAAGAGTGGGGCAGTGGGGGCTTTTCAGTAGCAAAGAGAGGAAATTCCTCCTTTTGCTGACCCTGAATTTCTATGACAACACCCCATCTTCCACGGGTCACCTATGGACTAACCACTTGAGAGTCATTCTTGTTCTCTAGTCAGACCTTGAGGCCAGGACCTCCACTGGCTGCAGAGCCCAGGTATCATGACAGCCCTCATTGGAATAGCAAAGAAATATCACTTAGAAGACATCACCACCCCAGGAAATAAACTATTCTAAAAAATAGTGACCTTTGCCCTTTAATGTAGTTTTGTATTTCCACTTGAATAATATGAGCTCCGTGAGAACAAGGATCCCTGCTGCCTTGCACTGATTTTACATCCACTGTACCAGGTGTAGTAGGCACTCAGTAAATAATCATTGAGCAAATGATTTTCAGCTGTCTAGGGGCTGGCCTTCCAACACTGAAGAGTTTATCATATGCTCAATACTGCTTTGTACACCTTACACAAAGTAACATCTTCATGCCTCAGTTCCCTCATCAGTAAAGTGGGTATAATATTAGGAATGAGAGTTACTGTCACATGTTATGAAATAAGTAACTTGTCCTGGGTCACATGGCTAACAAATGATGAATCCAGTCAATCCAGATCTTGGGTCTAGGTGCTGAGCTGACAAGGTCATAGAGCTACCTTCATGAAGAAATGTGTCTGGGCCTACTACCCTCATAGGTGCTTATGTTTTCTCGCCCATACACGATGGACTCTGATAAAATAACATTTAAATGGCTAGTTTTGCCTGCTTGGTAGAGTGGGAATGGGTACCAGATTGCAAGCTTGAGGGAGGAAGTTAATGCCAGCCTTGCCATGTGGCAGTCCTATGGGACACTCTGGATGTTAACTAGTCCAGGGCTTGTCCCTCTTCTCCAAAGCACACTTCTCTCACCCATCACAGACACAAGTTCTGAGCTAGACTAAGCTCCACCAGGACAAGGGCTAAGTCTGTCTCATCCATTCTGTAGCTTCCTTGCCCAGAAGAGTACCTGACAGTACCTGTGGCTAAAACAAGTTTGTGGAATGAGTGAATGATGAGGTTACTATATGATGGGTGAGGATTTTTTTCAAACAAAGAGCATTGAGTGTAACTGTCCAGGGCTCAGGGAGAAAAAAAAGCCAGTAGACATGGTTTTCTTTTCTGGGGATTCAAGTTTTGAATCAGATCCCAGAACTCAGATTCCAGAAGAGATGACAAAAATAATTATCTTTAAAACTCACATTGTATAGTGTGACTTTTCCTTGGAAATATTCAGTACACAATTTTGAGGATGCCAGTTGGGAGGGAGGATTTTTTTTCCCTAATAAAACAGTACAGACCACTTCAATTATCCCTGGGAAAAGAGATGTTTGTTCTTCCCTTTGCCTGTCTCTGACTGGCCTCTGCCTTCCTCCTGAGGAACTATGGGAAAGAACAGGATGTGTCTGCTTCTTTCCTTTCCTCTAAGAAAGTTTGTCATTTACTGAGAACTAAAATGCTATTCTCTTCCCTGCATGATTCGTGCTCAGCCAGCCTCTCCAAGTTGGACCTCTGAGCCACCCGTGAGGAATGGAGCCCCATAGCCTTCCCTCTGCCTGGAGCCTTCTCCATGTTTGCGTCAGCCTGGGCCAACAAGCTTAGCCGAAAGGGAAAGATTTCTGTGCCATTGCTTCTTAACCAGGACCTCTGGGTTGTTTTCTGGCTCTCTGCAGATGGCAACAGCTGAGATCAAAGTTGGCCTTTCTCTTCTTTGGGGACTCTAGGGAAATACAGAACACACCACAGCTAGCTGTCTCAGATGAGGGGAACGAGGGGGCCATCCCAGCATAGAGATAGCTATTCGATCTTGCTGAAGCAAAGGCGGCATCCATGATATGCTCACGACACATAAGTGCCAGAGGGACAGGGGTCCTTATCTGTTGAGTTTACTGATGTATCCTAAGCCCCTACAAGTGTGCTTGGTGCTCAACAAATACGTTTTGAAAGGATGAATAACTCTGGATCATTTTTAGAAAAACATATCGTTTTTCCTCTCCTGAAATATCTTTCCTGCCTTGACTATCCCTCTCTCTCCTACCCTTCCTAAGGCAAAGTCCCGTTGCTATTTCAAAGGTGGCAATGTAACCTCCTCTGTCCCAGGTGCCAGTATCACTGCGCCCTCCTAGAGATCAAGTGTATCATTTCACTTTTCCTAGGGAAATGGGCACCTGGAGTTGCCATTATGTTGTTACACGTTTTTGTCTTCCTCTAGTAAAAAGGTTTCTCCAATTTGACACCCCATTTGTTCATTTCTATGTTTCTAAAGTTATAACCAGTCCCTCTGGCACGGTGACTACAATGCTCCCTCTGGAGCCAGGAGACCTTGGTTGGACTTCCAATTCTGCTATTTGCTAACCATACAGACTTGGCCAATTTCTAACATTGCGCTTTTGTTTTCTTTTTTTTTTTGTAAAGTGATAATATTAACAGTATTTACTTTATAGAAATTGTGAGGCTTTTAACAAATTAATACCTGTAAAGCACTTAGATGGGCTTCATAGATGGCAGTAGTGGTAAAGAACCTGCCTGCCAGTGCAGAAGACATAAGAAACACTGGTTCAATCCTTGGGTCGGGAAGATCCCCTGGAGGTGGGCATGGCAACCCGCTCCAGTGTTCTTGCCTGGACAATCCCATAAACAGAGGAGCCTGGCTGGCTATAGTCCATGGGGTTGCACAGAGTTGGGCACAACTGAAGCAACTTAGCATATATGCACAAAAGCACTTAGAATGCCTTTCCCGTGCTTTGTGAAAATGAAGCACTCAATAGATACTCACTTTTATTTTTTAATTAACAATGATACTTATAGTAGAATCTATTTTTAATTTCTTTTTAAGAATGTACTTGTTTTTTGATTGTTTCCTATTCCAGCAGTCTTTTACCAACAGTAACCTTTGCTTTGTTCTTTGGGAACTCATCTCACCCTAAATTCTAAATCTCAGTGCTTCTAGTTTTCCCAGAGCTCCATCCACCCTTTCCTTCCCCAAAGCAGTGGGCTTATGAATCAGATCTGGTCAGTAATTTTCCTGATTCCATGATTGGGTCAGAGATGGATACCTGACCTTACTATAGACAGAAAAGTAGTCTGAAGCTTTTGTTGGGATTCCTGGGACAAAGGAAGAGATCTTTTCTATGCTGAACTGATCTGTAAAGATTTGACTCACTCCAATTGTCTCACCTCCAGAGAGGTGGAGAGTGTTGAAAGCATCAACAAAGAAGAGCTGGACCAAGAGATAGAGGGGGGAAAGCTGGGGCCTTGATGACATTGTTTGAGTCCTGATCAATCTATGCCAGGAGCCAGCCACATTCTTGAACTTTTCCTTTTATGGAGCCCTGTTCAGATGATGATGGCTGCATAATAATTGCTCCTCAGTGTAGTAGCTTAGCCAGTGGCAGACTCTATTTTGCTCATGAATCTGAAATTTGGGGAGGGTTCAGCGGAGATACCTCAGATCTCCTCCACTAGATGTCAAAGGTGGTAGCCCTTTGGGCTGGGGGCCAGGACATCTGAGGGCATTATGATTGATGCTTGCAATCAGCAGTGGGATGGGGTATCAGCTTCTCTCTATATGGTTCCCTTCCTGTATTTTTTCCTCATGAGTTAGTCTGGGCTCCCATCATCAGGTTCAGTTCAGTTCAGTCGTGTCCCAACTCTTTGTGACCCCATGAACTGTAGCACACCAGGCTTCCCTGACAGTCACCGACTCCAGGAGCTTGTTCAAACTCATGTCCATTGAGTTGGTGATGCCATCCAACCATCTCATCCTCTGTCATCCCCTTTTCCTCCTGCCTTCAATCTTCCCCACCATCAGGGTCTTTTCAAATGAGTCAGTTCTTTACATCAGGTGGCCAAAGTACTGGACTTTCAGCTTCAGCATCAGTCCTTCCAATGAATATTCAGAACTGATTTCCAATCATGGTGACAGTTTTCCCCAAGTGAGCGTCCTACTCTTACATCCAGTGAAAGAGAACCAGGCAAAAACTTCATCCTTTTAATGGAAAGTCACTTAGCACCAATTCTGTCATCTTGATTTTTTGGAACACCCACAAAGCAACTTAGATTCAAGAGGAGGAGAAGGGCAATGTTCTAGAAGACCATGTAGGACTGGAAATATATAACTGGCCATTTCTGGAAAATAATTGTGTCATAAGTCCTTCTTGATAAAGTTTGTTGTTTTCCCCTTTAAACAAACCACAATATTTATCATCTTCTGCTCCACATTTTGTCTAGGAAGAAAAGAAATCTTGGGTTGTAGGAAAACCCAACAAGAGTGGCATCTAAATAGATTTATTCAACTATTTATTCAACTTTGTCAGACAAGGCAGGCTTACTCTGTAAGCCTTACAGCATGGTGCCCAGGATATATTTGTGCAGACATTCTAAACCTCTCAAAACATTTCTATACCCATGAAATATCTCGGCTCATCCAATAAGGAGGGGCAGGTATAGTTGATTTTGAGTCATCCAGTTTAAAGATGAACAGAATCTGATAGCTAGAGAAAAAATCATAATACTGTATAGTAGACTGTAATGAGTTTAATAGAAGCCTACATAAAATTGCTATAGGCTCATAGATATTGGGGAAAGTTAGGATGAAACAAAATGAAAGAAGGGTGTCTTTCTGACTGATGTAAAGTGGTACCTCATTGTGGTTTTGATTTGCATTTCTCTGATAATGAGTGATGTTGAGCATCTTCATATGTTTGTTAGTCATCTGTATGTCTTCTTTGGAGAAATGTCTGTTTAGTTCTTTGGCCCACTTTTTGAATGGGTCATTTATTTTTCTGGAATTTAGCTGCAAGAGTTGCTTGTATATTTTTGAGATTAATTGTTTGTCCGTTGCTTCATTGGCTATTATTTTCTCCCATTCTGAAGGCTGCCTTTTCACGTTGCTTTTAGTTTCCTTTGTTGTGCAGAAGCTTTTCATTTTAATTAGGTCCCATTTGTTTATTGTGCTTTTATTTCCCATATTCTGGGAGGTGGGTCATAGAGGATCCTGCTTTGGTTTATGTAGGAGAGTGTTTTCCCTATGTTTTCCTCGAGGAGTTTTATAGTTTCTGGTCTTATGTTTAGATCTTTGATCCATTTTGAGTTTATTTTTGTGTATGGTGTTAGAAAGTGTTCTAGTTTCATTCTTTTACAAGTGGTTGTCCAGTTTTCCCAGCACCACTTGTTAAAGAGATTGTCTTTTCTCCATTGTATATTCTTGCCTCCTTTGTCAAAGATAAGGTGTCCATAGATGCATGGATTTATCTCTGGGCTTTCTATTTCGTTCCATTGATCTATATTTCTGTCTTTGTGCCAGTACCATACTGTCTTGATGACTGTGGCTTTGTA
>ML662446.1:5300861-5313874 GCA_007570785.1 Antilocapra americana
CTGTCTTTGTGCCAGTACCATACTGTCTTGATGACTGTGGCTTTGTAATATAGCCTAAAGTCAGGTAGGTTGATTCCTCCAGTTCCATTCTTCTTTCTCAAGACTGCTTTGGCTATTCGAGGTTTTTTGTATTTCCATACAAATTGTGAAATTATTTGTTCTAGTTCTCTGAAAAAGACCTCTAGTAGCTTTTTAGGAACTGCATTGAATCTATAGATTGCTCTGGGTAGTATACTCATTTTCACTATATTGATTCCTCCAGTCCATGAACACGGTATATTTCTCCATCTATTTGTGTCCTCTTTGATTTCTTTCATCAGTGTTTTATAGTTTTCTATATATAGGTCTTTTGTTTCTTTAGGTAGATATACTCCTAAGTATTTTATTCTTTTTGTTTCAATGGTTAGTGGAATTGTTTCCTTAATTTCTCTTTCTGTTTTCTCATTGTTAGTGTATAGGAATGCAAGGGATTTCTGTGTGTTGATTTTATATCCTGCAATTTACTATATTCACTGATTAGCTCTAGTAATTTTTTAGTCAGAATGGCTACCATCCAAAAGTCTACAAGCAATAAATGCTGGAGAGGGTGTGAAGAAAAGGGAACCCTCTTACACTGTTGGTGGAAATGCAAACTAGTACAGCCACTATGGAGAACAGTGTGGAGATTCCTTAAAAAACTGCAAATAGACCTGCCATATGACCCAGCAATCCCACTGCTGGGCATACACGCTGAGGAAACCAGAATTGAAAGAGACACGTGTACCCCTATGTTCATCGCCGCACTGTTTACAATAGCCAGGACATGGAAGCAACCTAGATGTCCATCAGCAGACGAATGGATAAGAAAGCTGTGGTATATTACAATTCCAATATTTCCAATGGAAAATTACTCAGGCATTAAAAAGAATACATTTGAATCAGTTCTACTGAGGTGGACGAAACTGGAGCCTATTATCCAGAGTGAAGTAAGCCAGAAGGAAAAACAACAATACAGTATACTAATGCATATATATGAAATTTAGAAAGATGGTAACAATAACCCTGTATGCGAGACAGCAAAAGAGATGCAGATGTATAGAACAGTCTTTTGGACTCTATGGGAGAGGGCAAGGATGGGATGATATGGGAGAACGGCATTGAAACATGTAAATTACCACAAGTGAAATGAATCGCCAGCCCAGGTTTGATGCATGATACAGGGTGCTCAGGGCTGGTGTACCAGGATGACCCAGAGAGATGGAATCGGAAGGGAGGTGGGAGAGGGGTTCTGGAAGGGGAACACGTGTATACTCATGGCGGATTCATGTCAATGTATGGCAAAACCAACATGATAATGTAAAGAAAAAAAAAAGAGGGGTGTCTTTTTAATTTTCAGTCTAAGACTTTCGAAGTCCTTAATATGTCATCCACCACCAGGGACTAAAGCACAGACTATTCTGAGCTAATTGGACCCTGGAACATTTTCATCTAAGACCCTCTTGCTCAATTCTGATGTTCCTAGGAACAGAATTTGAGAAATGATGGAATTGCTAAAATATTGGAGACAACCACAAACCTTTTGAATTATTTTTCCTACTTGCTTTTTTTTAAAAAAAAAAAATAAGATTTTTATTATTATTACTTTCTCCAGCCTACTAAATTTCATAGATTTTGTATAAACACTCCACAAATGGTGTCCATATGAGAATGACATCTTCCAATTTATTTGGGGGAGTGACTGCTGTCTTCCTGGGTGGGATAATGTCTTTCATCTGTAGAATGTGAGACTCTATGGTGTGTGGTAACACTGACTTGCCATTGAGTAAGATAAGTCATTCTGCCACCAAGAGAAGTGCCTTTTCCCAATTCGAAGGGGCTCTAATTCTTTTTGACAGTCTCATGGGTGCACTGCGTCTGGTATATATTTCCCGACTCTGGAAACTGGATCTCATCCTTCAAACCAGGACTTCTTTTTAAAGACAACACTATGAGCCAAACAACAAATAGTGGATATTCACTTTTCTTTCATAGCAGTGTTGCTTTGCTAAGACACATTTGTTGTTGTTGCTTAGTTTTTGTTTGGTTGGAACTTGGCCTTGTTGTGATTGGTTCTCCTAAGCAGAAAGGAGGGTAAAACAATTCTAGAAACGTTGGCTTCCTTTCAACTCTCTTCATTTCCCAGTGAAGTTCCCTGGTATTTGCTGTCCAGGGTTTCATGTGGTATTTGGTACCTATTGTTGTCAAATATTTACAGGCTGCGAGCACTCAATGCGTGACATGGAATGGATCCCAACTAGATCAGTCTAGTGAGCATCTACCCAGCTATTGACAAATCTTTTGTTGTGGGTTTCTGATGGAGAGAATAGTACAAACAGCAGGAGGAAATCTTATCCACTAGCTGACACTAAAGTGTTATGTTGTTCCAGATCTCTCTCTCTTTAAGAGAAAACTCAGCCCAATAATGCAGAGGTCTTTAGAAAAGAGAGAATGGTTCTTAATTAGATCTCCTGGGTGATGATAGGAGAAAAGGACAAGTAAGTAAACAATGGGCAGAGAGGGTTGGTGTTTGAGCCCAGCATTGCTCAAAGTTTTTTCCAATTAGCATCCATTCTGCAGAATATTAATAGTCATTAGTTGAAAAAGAAAGAGGTTGTTTAGTCAGATGAATTTTAAAAAAACTGTCATTAAGAGCACTTTTTAGTATAGGATTCAGCAAAACCCCAGTCTTTTTGACACCAAGGACTACTTTCCTGGAAGACAGTTTTCTCATGCACTGGGGACGAGGATATTTTGGGAATGATTCAAGCACATTGCATTTATTATATACTTTATTTCTATTATTATTATATCAGCTCCACCTCAGATCATCAGGCATTAGATCCTGGAGGTTGGTGACCCCTGCCTTGATACATTAATGTGTTTATGCATCTCCCAAAGGAAATAGTCCAAAAGGACAGTGTTCTAGATGTTTCACATGAATTTATTTTAATCTTCACAATTCCACAAAATAGGTAATATTACTATAGCTCTCATTTTACAAATGAGAAAGGCAGGGCACACAGATAGGACAATACTTGCCCAGAATCACTCAGCAAATGGGCAGTGGAATTAGAAATTAAACCCAGGCCATCTCACTCCAGAGCTGTTGCTTTGACCTGTTATGTGCTGTGTGTGTTCAGTCACTCAGCCATGTCAGACTCTTTGTGACCCCATGGACTGTAGCCCGCCAGGCTCCTCTGTCCATGGAATTTCCTAGGCAAGAATACTGGAGTGGGTTGCCATTTCCTCCTCCAGGGGATCTTTCCCACCTAGGAACTGAACACATGTCTCCTGTGTCAGCAAGTGGATTCTTTACCACTGAGCCACTTGGGAAGCCCCTGACCCACTATACCATATTGATTTTATAAACATTGAAGAGTGTGAATGCACCATGAGACTTATTTCAAGGAAATGAAAGAGTATTGCCTTTGAAATGGTTCTGCCACATGTGTCAAGGAAAGAAACTGATGGGAAAATATCTGTATTTTCTCATGTGATAATCATACTCCTGACTCTTTCTAGTGATACCAGCTTCTCCCACTTAACATCATGTCTTCAAGTGTGCAATGAGTGGCTCATGAGAGCACCTGGCTCTGTATCAGGTGGCTCCTTCCTGACCTTGGAAAAAGGTCCTGTTGCTTAAGATGTTCTTAAATTATCTTCCAAAGTTTCATGTGCTTTTTTAAAAGATAATAAAGTTTGTTAAAGCTGACTTAGGTTTTCAGAAAAATTAAGCACCAAGTATTTACAATTCCCATGCACACACTTCTTCCCACTCCCATAACAAGTGTTTTCCCGTTACTAACATTGCTGTTATACATTTATTAGAATTGATGAACCAATATTGATATATTATTATTAAATAAAGGCCATAATTTACATTACAGCTCACCTTTTGTGTTTGTAGGTTCTGACAAATGATCAATGTCATGTATTCACCTTTACAATATTATGCAGAATAGTTTCACTGCCCTAAAAATCCCTTGCTTCAATTATTAACCCTTCTCTTCCTAGATCCAAGCTCCTGGTACTGTCTTTTCCAGAATGGCATATAGTTGGAATCATATAGTATGTAGCCTTTGCAGATTGTGTATATATTTAAGATTTCTTCAAGGCTTTCACAGAATGGTAGTTCATGTCTCTTTATTACTGAATGACATTCCATTATATGGGTATACCATAGTATCTTGATCCATCCACCTTTTGAAGGGCATCTTGTTGCTTCCAAGTTTTGTCTGTTATGAGTATAGCTGCCATAAACATCCATGCACAGGTTTTTCAACTCATTAGGGTAACTCACTAGAAGTGTGATGATTGGATCATATAGGAAGAGTGTCTTTAGCTTTGTAAGAAACTGCCAGGCTACCTTCCAAAGTGATTGTACTATTTTGCATTTCCATCAGCAATGAGTGAGATTTCCCATTGCTCCACACCCTTGGCAGTATTTGATGTTGTCAGTGTTTTAGATTTCAGCTAGTCAAATAGGTGTGTTGTTACATCTCATTGTTTTAATACCCAGTTTCCCAGATGCTGAACACCTTTCATGTGCTTGTTTGTTATCTGCATGTCTTTACTGAGGTCTATTCAGATTGTTTACCCATTTTTAAATTGGGCTGCTTTTTTTACTGAGTTTTAAGAGTTTTTTTGTATGTATTGGTTAGGAATCCTTTATCAGACATGTGTTTTAAAAATATTTTCTCCAAGTCTATAGCTTAACTTTTCATTCTCTTAATAGTTTCCTTCATGGAGAAGATTTTTTAAAGTTTTAATGAAGTCCAGCTTGTCAGTTTTTCTTTCATGGATTATGGTTGTGATGATTTTTTAAAAGTCATTGACAAACCCAAGATTTGTTGGTTGTGTTAGTTTTATGTATGTAATGATATTTTGTTATGGCTTAAATTTGCATTTACTTTGTGAATGATACTGAACACCATTTTTGTGAGCTCAGCCATCTCAGTCATTTGTGTGTTTCTTTTTTCAAGGTACTGTTCAAATCATTTTCTAATTTTAAATTGAGTCGTTTATATTTTGAGTTGTATAAGTATTTTACACACGTTGGATGTGTATAGATATATATTTTGTATATATTTTCTCATCTGTGATTTGCCTGTTCCTTTTCTTTTTTTTTATTAGTTTTGCCATACAATGACATGTTATTACCATGGGTTTACATATGCTCCCCCTCCAGAACGCCCCTCCCTTCTCCCTCCCTCCTCCCTCGCCCTGGGAAATCTCGATGCACCAGCCCCGAGCACCAATCCAGGGCTGGCGATTGATTACACATATGATAATTAACATGTTTCAATGCCATTCTCCATTATCATCCCACCCTTGCCCTCATCCACAGAGTCCACAAGTCTATTCTATACATCTGCGTTCCTTTTGCTGTCTCGCATGTTGGGTTCTCGTTACCATCTTTCTAAATTCCATATATATGCGTTAGTATACTGTATTGTTGTTTTTCTTCTGGCTTACTTCACTCTGGATAATGGGCTCCAGTTCCGTCCACCTGAGTAGAACTGATTCAAATGAATTTTTTTTTTAATGCTAAGTAATATTCCATTGTGTATATGTACCACAGCTTTCTTATCCATTCGTCAGTTGATGGGCATCTAGGTTGCTTCCATGTCCTGGCTATTGTAAACAAAGCAGCGATGAACATTGGGGTACATGTGGCTCTTTCAATTCTGGTTTCTTTGGTGTATATGCCCAGCAATGGGATTGCTGGGTCATATGGCAAGTCTATTTGCAGTTTTTTAAGGAACCTCCACACTGTTCTCCATAGTGGCTGTACTAGTTTGCATTCCCACCAACAGTGTAAGAGAGTTCCCTTTTCTCCACATCCTCTCCAGCACTTACTGCTTGTAGATTTTTGGATGGCAGCCATTCTGAGTGGTGTAAAGTGATACCTCATTTTGGTTTTGATTTGTACTTCTCTGATAATGAGTGATGTTGAGCATCTTTTCATGTGTTTGTTAGCCATTTTTATGTCTTCTTTGGAGAAATGTCTGTTAAGTTCTTTGGCCCACTTTTTGATTGGGTCGTTTATTTTTCTAGAATGGAGCTGCAGGAGTTGCTTGTTTATTTTTGAGATTAATTGTTTGTCCGTTGCTTCATTGGCTATTATTTTCTCCCATTCTGAAGGCTGTCTTTTCACCTTGCTTATAGTTTCCTTTGTTGTGCAGAAGCTTTTAATTTTAATTAGATCCCATTTGTTTATTCGTGCTTTTATTTCCAATATTCTGGGAGGTGGGTCATGGAGGATCCCGCTTTGGTTTATGTTGGAGAGTGTTTTGCCTATGTTTTCCTCGAGGAGTTTTATAGTTTCTGGTCTTATGCTTAGATCTTTGATCCATTTTGAGTTTATTTTTGTGTATGGTGTTAGAAAGTGTTCTAGTTTCATTCTTTTACAAGTGGCTGTCCAGTTTTCCCAGCACCACTTGTTAAAGAGGTTGTCTTTTCTCCATTATATATTCTTGCCTCCTTTGTCAAAGATAAGGTGTCCATAGATGCGTGGATTTATCTCTGGGCTTTCTATTTCGTTCAGTTGATCTATATTTCTGTCTTTGTGCCAGTACCATACTGTCTTGATGACTGTGGCTTTGTAGTATAGCCTAAAGTCAGGTAGGTTGATTCCTCCAGTTCCATTCTTCTTTCTCAAGATTGCTTTGGCTTTCGAGGTTTTTTGTATTTCCATACAAATTGTGAAATTATTTGTTATTATTCTCTGAAAAAGACTTCTGGTAGCTTGATAGGAATTGCATTGAATCTATAAATTGCTTTGGGTAGTATACTCATTTTCACTATATTGATTCTTCCAATCCACGAACATGGCACATTTCTCTGTCTGTTTGTGTCCTCTTTGATTTCTTTCATCAGTGTTTTATAGTTTTCTATATACAAGTCTTTTGTTTCTTTAGGTAGAAATACTCCTAAGTATTTTATTCTTTTTGTTTCGATGGTGAATGGAATTGTTTCCTTAATTTCTCTTTCTGATTTCTCACTGTTAGTGTATAGGAATGCCAGGGATTTCTGTGTGTTGATTTTGAATCCTGAAACTTTGCTGTATTCACTGATTAGCTCTAGTAATTTTCTCGTAGAGTCTTTAGGATTTTCAATATAGAGGATCATGTCATCTGCAAACAGAGAGAGTTTTACTTCTTCTTTTCCAATCTGGATTCCTTTGATTTCTTTATCTGCTCTGATTGCTGTGGCCAAGACTTCCAAAACTATGTTGAAAAGTAGTGGTGAGAGTGGGCACCCTTGTCTTGTTCCTGACTTCAGGGGGAATGCTTTCAGTTTTTCACCATTGAGAATAATGTTTGCTGTGGGTTTGTCATATATAGCTTTTATTATGTTGATGTATGTTCCTTCTATTCCTGCTTTTTGGAGGGTTTTTATCATAAATGGATGTGAATTTTGTCAAAGGCTTTCTCTGCATCTATTGAGATAATCATGTGATTTTTATTTTTCAATTTGTTAATGTGATGTATTACATTGATTGATTTGCAAATATTGAAGAATCCTTGCATCCCTGGGATAAAGCCTACTTGATTATGATGTCTGATTTTTTTTAATGTGTTGTTGGATTCTATTGCTAGAATTTTGTTAAGGATTTTTGCATCTAAGTTCATCAGTGATATTGGCCTGTAGTTTTCTTTTTTTGTGTCATCTTTGTTGGGTTTTGGAATTAGGGTGATGGTGGCCTCGTAGAATGAGTTTGGGAGTTTACCTTCCTCTGCAATTTTCTGGAAGAGTTTGAGTAGAATAGGTGTTAGCTCTTCTCTAAATTTTTGGTAGAATTCAGCTGTGAAGCCATCTGGTCCTGGGCTTTTGTGTTTTGGAAGATTTCTGATTACGGTTTCAATTTCTGTGCTTGTGATGGGTCTATTAATATTATCTATCTCTTCCTGGTTTAGTCTTGGAAAGTTGTACTTTTCTAGGAATTTGTCCATTTCATCCAGGTTGTCCAGTTTATTTGCATATAGTTGCTGATAATAGTCTCTTATGATCCTTTGTATTTCTGTGTTTTCTGTTGTGATCTCTCCATTTTCATTTCTAATTCTGTTAATTTGGTTCTTCTCCCTTTGTTTCTTGATGAGTCTGGCTAATGGTTTGTCAATTTTATTTATCTTCTCAAAGAACCAGCCTTTGGCTTGGTTGATTTTTGCTATGGTCTCTTTTGTTTCCTTTGCATTTATTTCTGCCCTGATCTTTAAGATTTCTTTCCTTCTACTAGACCTGGGCTTCTGCATCTCTTCCATTTCTAGTTGCTTTAGATGTAAAGTAAGGTTATTTATTTGACTTTTTTCTTGTTTCCTGAGGTGAGCTTGTATTGCTATGAACTTTCCCCTTAGCACTGCTTTCACAGTGTCCCATAGGTTTTGGGCTGTTGTGTTTTCATTTTCATTCGTTTCCATGCATAACTGAATTTCATTTTTGATTTCTTCTGTGATTTGTTGGTTATTCAGCAGTGTGTTGTTGAGCCTCCATATGTTGGAAGTTTTGAATGGTTTTATCCTGTAATTGATATCTAATCTCACTGTATTGTGGTCAGAAAAGATGCTTGGAATGATTTCAATATTTTTGAATTTACCAAGGCTAGATTTATGGCCCAGGATGTGATCTATCCTGGAGAAGGTCCCGTGTGTGCTTGAGAAAAAGGTGAAATTCCTTGTTTGGGGGTGGAGTGACCTATAGATATCAATTAGGTCTAGTTGGTCTATTGTATCATTTAAAGTTTGAATTTCCTTGTTACTTTTCTGTCTAGTTGATCTATCCATTGGTGTGAGTGGTGTATTAAAGTCTCCCACTATTATTGTGTTGTTGTTAATTTCCCCTTTCATACTTGTTAGCATTTGCCTTACATATTGTGGTGCTCCTATGTTGGGTGCATAAATATTTATAATTGTTATTTCTTCTTCTTGGATTGATCCTTTGATCATTATGTAATGTCCATCTTTATCTCTTTTCACCACCTTTATTTTAAAGTCTACTTTATCTGATATGAGTATTGCCACTCCTGCTTTGTTTTGGTCTTTATTCGCATGGAATATCTTTTTCCAGCCTTTAACTTTCAGTCTATATGTGTCCCTAGGTTTGAGGTGGGTCTCTTGTAGACAACATATATAGGGGTCTTGTTTCTGTATCCAATCAGCCAATCTTTGTCTTCTGGTTGGGGCATTCAACCCGTTTACATTTAAGGTAATTATGGATAAGTATGATCCTGTTGCCATTTATTTTATTGTTTTGGGTTCGAGATTATATACCCCATCCGTGTTTCCTATCTAGGAAAGATCCTTTAGCATTCGTTGGAGGGCTGGTTTGGTGTTGCTGAATTCTCTCAGTTTCTGCTTGTCTGAAAAGCTTTTGAATTCTCCTTCAAATTTGAATGAGATCTTTGCTGGGTACAATAATCGGGGTTGTAGCTTGTTTTCTTCCATGACTTTAAGTGTGTTCTGCCATTCCCTTCTGGCCTGAAGCGTTTCTATTGAGAGATCAGCTGTTATCCTTATGGGATTCCCCTTGTGAGTTATTTTTTGCTTCTCCCTTGCTGCTTTTAATATTTGGTCTTTGTATTTGATATTTGTTAATTTGATTAATATGTGTCTTGGGGTGTTCCGCTTGGGGTTCATTCTATTTGGGACCCTCTGTGTTTCTTGGACCTGAGTGGCTATTTGCTTTCCCAATTTAGGGAAATTTTCAACAATTATCTCTTCAAGAATTTTCTGATGGTCTTTCTTTTTGTCTTCTTCTTCCAGGACTCCTATGATTCGAATATTGGTGCGTTTAATATTGTTCCAGAGGTCTCTAAGATTGTCCTCATTTCTTTTAATTCTTTTCTCATTTTTCCTTTCTGTTTCATTTATTTCTGCCATTCTGTCTTCTACCTCACTTACCCTGTCTTCTATCTCTTTTATTCTACTGTTGGTTCCCTCCAGAGTGTTTTTCATCTTATTTATTGCATTATTTATTGTGTTTTGACTCTTTTTCATTTCTTTTAAGTCCTTGTTAAAGCTTACCTGCATCTTCTCAATCCTTGCCTGCAGGTTATTGAACTGCAACTCCAACTTATTTTCCAGGGTTTGGATCATTTTCACTATCATTATTCGGAATTCTTTATCAGGTAGGCATCCTATCTCTTCGTCTTTTGTTTGGTCTGGAGGACATTTATCCTGCTCCTTTACCTGCTGGGTATTTCTCTGCCTTTTCATTTTGTTCATCTTGCTGTGTTGGTGATGGACATGGAAGCTTGGCATGCTGAAGTTCATGGGGTCACAAAAAAATGGGACACAACTGAGTGACTGAATTGAACTGAACTGAACTGATTCTCTATACCAACCATCTGACGCAAACTTCAGTTTTGCTTTGACTTTTTCTGATTATTTTGTGACCTGATATTTCAAGAGAGACATGTAAAAGCCCTTAGGTGAAATAGGGCTTCACTTTCTGGGTTGGCCAAAAAGTCCATTTGGGTTTTTCCATAACATCTTAAAACCCAAACTTTTTGGCCAACCCAGTAAAACAGCCTGAGAATTGATTTGATTCCTTTTTCCCTAAGGGTCTCCTGAGACCTTGGTGGATGAATTCAGAGACAAGAGAATTTGCGAATTCTGACCCTAAAGAACGTGTTCTCCCTACCTCTCAGTCTCAAGCTTCCAATCACCCATAGGGTGATTTTGTAAGAATAAAAAAAAGACATTCTTCCCTTAAGAGGTCTACTTCTAGCACTCACTCATTAGCATAGTAATTTTGTGAGAGCAAGGTGCTTTACTACCATCTGCAAGGAAATGTTGTAATGCATGCTCATCTACAATGCTTACCCTGTGAATGGAGCCTTCTTGGATATGCATGCACAATCTTCACATCCAAACTGGGAGGCCCTGCCTCTGATTGCTTAAGACATTTGAAAGGGTTTCTCAGTCAGAACCATAAAAAAGCAGACCTCCAAATCCCTCTTATTAAATTTAAAAGCAACACCATTTTACTTCTTTAAATGTTCTTTTTATGCTCAATTAAATCTCTTCTCTGTTCATTTGACTATTATATGTTCTTCAAATCCCAGCCTAAGCCCTACCTTCTCTAAGACAATTTCAGTAACTCCTGCAAACCTCATTGTTCTTCCACATCTCTTAAAATCTACACCACTGATCTACCCCCATAGAGTTCATTATGTATTGTCATGTCTTGTTCATCTTAGAAATGTTAGCTTTTACACTTAAGGAGGTTGGGGTGCCCTGGGCACAGAAACAGTACTTTTTACTTTGTCTTATGTCCCCCATTGACTTTATTTGGAGGCATTGAGTGGTCTTTTTGTGAACACATTCTGCTTGGATGATAGTATCGTTAGGAGACAAATGAACCATCTCCTGAACTTTTGTTTCTGTAGCCTTTCATAGTCCACCACTTGCATCTCAGCTATAATTAATCCTATCCATATTTTGCAACTTTATACCTGGAAGAAGACATAAACCACGAACAACAAACACTACCCTAGATTCAGAGTGTTAATGAAATTACCACAGAAATGTAAACTAAGCAAAGTGTGGTTCATATACATTTTTAGTGAATTTGTGGGCCTTCTTTTTTGTTTGTTTTTTAAATGTTTATTGGAGTATAGTTGATTTAAAATGTTAGTTTCTGCTATAGAGTTATACAGATTTCCACTTTTGTAGATTCTTTTTCCTTATACGTTATTGCAGAGAATTCAGTAGAGTTCCCTGAGCTACAGTAGTAGGTCCTTATTAATTATCTTTTTTTTTCTTTACATTATCGTGTTGGTTTTGCCATACATTGACATGAATCTGCCATGGGTATACATGTGTTCCCCTTCCAGAACCCGCCTCCCACCTTCCTCCCGATTCTCTCTCTCTGGGTCATCCCAGTGCACCAGCCCTGAGCATCAAACCTGGGCTGGCGATTGATTTCACATATGATAATTAACATGTTTCAATGCCATTCTCCCATATCATCCCATCCTTGCCCTCTCCCATGGAGTCCAAAAGACTGTTCTATACATCTGTGTTTCTTTGGCTGTCTCGCATACAGAGTACTCGTTAACATCTTTCTAAATTCCATATATATGTGTTAGTATACTGTATTTTTGTTTTTCTTCTAGCTTACTTCACTCTGGATAATAGGCTCCAGCTCTGTCCACCTGAGTAGAACTGATTCAAATGAATTCTTTTTAATGGCTAAGTAATATTCCATTGTGTATATGTACCACAGCTTTCTTATCCATTCCTCTGCTGATGGACATCTAGGTTGCTTCCATGTCCTGGCTATTGTAAACAATGCGGCGATGAACATTGGGGTACACGTGTCTCTTTCAATTCTGGTTTCCTCGGTGTGTATGCCCAGCAATGGGATTGCTGGGTCATATGGCAGTTCTATTTCCAATTTTTTAAGGAATCTCCACACTGTTCTCCATAGTGGCTGTACTAGTTTGCATTCCCACCAACAGTGTAAGAGGGTTCCCTTTTCTCCACATGCTCTCCAGCATTTATTGCTTGTAGACTTTTGGATGGCAGCCATTCTGACTGGTGTAAAGTGGTACCTCATTGTGGTTTTGATTTGCATTTCTCTGATAATGAGTGATGTTGAGCATCTTTTCATGTGTTTATTAGCCATTTTTATGTCTTCTTTGGAGAAATGTCTGTTTAGTTCTTTGGCCCACTTTTTGATTGGATCAAAGAGGACACAAATAGATGGAGAAATGTGCCATGTTCATGGATTGGAAGAATCAATATAGTGAAAATGAGTATACTACCCAGAGCAGTCTATAGATTCAATGCAATTCCTATCAAGCTACCAGAGGTCTTTTTCAGAGAACTAGAACAAATAATTTCACAATTTGTATGGAAATACAAAAAACCTCGAATAGCCAAAGCAGTCTTGAGAGAGAAGAATGGAACTGGAGGAATCAACCTACCTGACTTTAGGCTATACTACAAAGCCACAGTCATCAAGACAGTATGGTACTGGCACAAAGACAG
>ML662446.1:5318874-5378592 GCA_007570785.1 Antilocapra americana
CTCCATAGTGGCTGTACTAGTTTGCATTCCCACCAACAGTGTAAGAGGGTTCCCTTTTCTCCACATCCTCTCCAGCATTTATTGCTTGTAGACTTTTGGATTGCAGCCATTCTGACTGGTGTAAAGTGATACCTCATTGTGGTTTTGATTTGCATTTCTCTGATAATGAGTGATGTTGAACATCTTTTCATGTGTTTGTTAGCCATTTTTATGTCTTCTTTGGAGAAATGTCTGTTAAGTTCTTTGGCCCACTTTTTGATTGGGTCGTTTATTTTTCTAGAATGGAGCTGCAGGAGTTGAAAGTTTTTAAATCACAGTTTCAGTTTCATTACTTGTGATTGATTTGTCCATATTTTCTGTTTCTTCCTGGTTCAATTTTCCTGTACCTTTCACAGAATTTGTCTGTTTCTTCTAGGTTGTCCATTTTATTGGTGTATAGTTACTTGTAGTAGTCTCTTATGATCCCTTGTATTTCTGTGGTATTCATTGTAATTACTTTATCATTTCTAATTTTATTGATTTAAGCTTTGCCCTCTTTTTTATCTGATGAGTCTGGCTAAAGGTGTCAGAGAACTAGCTTTTAGTTTCATTCATCTTTTCTATTGCTTTTTCATCCCTATTTCATTTATTTCTGATCTGATCTTTATGATTTCCTTCCTTCTACTAAGGGTTTTGTTTGTTCTTCTTTCCCTAGTTGCCTTAGGTGTAAGATAAGATTGTGTACTTAATATTTTCTTGTTTCCTAAAGTAATGTTTTTCTTTACATTTCCTTCTTAGAACTTCTTTTGCTTCGTCTATAGGTTTAGGATCATTTTGTGTCTTCATTTGTCATTTGTCTCCAGGTATTTTTAATTTCCTCTTTGACTTCTTCAGAGGTCCATTGGTGTTTAGTAACATATTGTTTATCTTCCACCTGTGGAAATGTGTTCCTGTCTTGCTGAGCTTTTGGCCTGAGGCTTTCCAACACTGGAGCCTGCAAGTTGTTGGGTACCCCCAGGTTTTGGTGCCAAAAATGGGGACCTCTAGGAGAGCTTATACCAATCAGTTTTTCCTGGGGCCTCTGTTCTTACCTCATAGCAAGCTACAGCCAACCCTTGCCCCTCACCCAACCCCAGGAAACCTCTAAGACCCCTAGGTAGGTCTAGCCGTGGTTCCTATGGAGGTATTGCTTTGTGCTGGATCCCAGTGCACATGAGACCTTGTGGACACCCTCCAAGAGTGGAATCTCTTTTTCCCCCAGCCCTATGGAGATTCTGCACCCAAGCCAAATTAGTGGTTTTTTCTTGTCAAGGCTGCCTCTCACAGTGTCTGCCAATATTTATGTACACAGACACAATGCAAACACACCCACGCTGTACTGGGTCCTAAGAGAGGTTATTGGCAAGAGATAAAGATGGATTCAGTGCAGTGTGTGCCCTCAGGGAGGCTCTGAGTCTTGCTGGTACAAAAAACAAGCTCCTGGAGTACAGTGAGTACATGAGAGTAAGTGTGGTTCAACTGGTGTGCTCATAGGACAGAGAGAATCAGAGGGAAAGGGGCTTTGACCGGATAATGAACTCAGAAGTTTATTTGGAAAAAAGAACAAAAGAAAGTTTTAACGATGGGCATGGAAACGACACCAGAAGCAAAGACACAGTGAAGGGAGGTGGAGAGATGAGCTGGATTGCACTAGAAGGTACATTTATAGTAGAACTGTGAAGATACAGGAGATGTGGGAAGAGGTCAAATTTTTATGAAGTTTATTCAGTAAGTTGTATCTTGGAATCCTTTTCATTTGAATGTTCTGCAATCCCAACACAAACTTGCTTAAGTTAAAAAAAAGAAAAAAGAAAGGGAAAGATGGAAGGAAGGGAAATAGGAAGGATGGAAAGAAAGGAGAGAAAAAAGAATTTATCAGTGTACATGTCTTTCAGTTCAGTTCAGTTAAGTCACTCAGTCGTATCCAGTTCTTTGAGACCCCATGGACTGCAGCACATCAGGCCTCCCTGTCCAACACCAACTCCCGGAGTTTACTCAGACTCATGTCCATTGAGTTAGTGATGCCCATCCAATCATCTCATCCTCTGTCATCTGCTTCTCCCACCTTCAATCTTCCCCAGCATCAGGGTCTTTTCAAATGAGTCAGTTCTTCACATCAGGTGGCCAAAACATTGGAGTTTCAGCTTCAGCTTCAGCTTTCAGCTTTCAGTCCTTCCAATGAATATCCTTTAGGATAGACTGGTTGGATCTCCTTGCAGTCCAAGGGACTCTCAAGAGTCTTCTCCAACACCACGGCTCAAAAGCATCAATTCTTTGGTGCTCAGCTTTCTTTGTAGTCCAACTCTCACATCCATACATGACTACTGGAAAAACCATAGCTTTGACTAGATGGACCTTTGTCAGCAAAGTAATGTCTCTGCTTTTTAATATGCTGTCTAGGTTGGTCATAACTTTTCTTCTAAGGAGCAAGTGTCTTTTGATTTCATGGCTGCAGTCACCATCTTCAGTGACTTTGGAGCCCCCCAAAATAAAGTCTGCCACTCTTTCCCCATCTATTTGCCATGAAGTGATGGGACCAGATGCCATGATCTTAGTTTTCTGAATGTTGAGTTTTATGCCAACTTTTTCACTCTCCTCTTTCACTTTCATTAGGAGGTTCTTTAGTTCTTCACTTTGTGCCATAAGGGTGGTGTCATCTGCATATCTGAGGTTATTGATATTTCTGCCAACAATCTTGATTCCAGCTTGTGCTTCATCCAGCCAAGCGTTTCTCATGATGTACCCTGCATATAAGTTAAATAAGCAGGGTGACAGTATACAACCTTGACGTACTCCTTTCCCATTTTGGAACCAGTCTGTTGTTCCATGTCCAGTTCTAACTGTTGCTTCCTGACCTGCATACAGATTTCTCAGGAGGCAGGTCAGGTGGTCTGGTATTCCCATATGTTTGAATTTCCACAGTTTGTTGTGATAATATCTTTAGGTGTACATATCTTTAGGTGTACCTCTCTCCAAGTGTTCAAACGTAGTATCAAGAATGTCCTTCTCCTATGTTAACTGCATCCTCCTCTCTCATGATGACTAAAGACCAACACTTCATATTTCCGTTCTGTTAATTCAGCCATCACAATGGAAAGGGAGGTTCACTTTTATAATGACCCCAGCAAGTGATTCCATGATTGTCTCACTGGATAGATTTATTCCATGTGTCAATCTCTGCACCAATTACTGAGGTCAGAGAGACAAAATGCTTTGCTTGGCTTGCTCACAATGTGCAACCCTAGAGTCCCAGCATAGAGTCAGCTGTACCCAAACCATTGAATCTAGTGTAGGGGAAGAGAAGAGACAGTTTTCCAAAGAAAACTGGAAAGCTATTTCCTGAAGGGAAATGCATGCAGGGCAGAAAACAATGAGACAACCACCTATGAAGGCCTTATAAAACTAGGCAGAGGGCAGCTTATGAAGTAGACATCAATGAATAATAGCTAGAAGTAGAGGAAGCAATTTAAAGATACCTTGGAGGAGCACAAACTGGACAGAACTCTTCAGGAGGGTGTGTAGCGTGGAGTCAGGCAGCCTCCACAGCAGTGCAGCCCCAACACCAGTACTCTGAAAGCATGATGATAGTCAATAGACTCAGCTTTTACTGTGGTCCCTTATCTTCACTGTCTATTACAGTAGTTGCTAGCCGTATGTGGCTATTTATATTGAAATTATTTAAAATTAATTAATTGAATTAAGAATTCAGCTCCTCATTTTCACTATGCACATTTCAAGTGCCCAGTAACAACATGTGGCTGATAGCTACCTTATTACATAATACAGAACAGAACAGTGCAGAACAGAACATTTTCAGCATTGCAAAATGCTCTAAGAGGTAGCATTGGATTAAACTATCGCTTCTATCACTTCAGTTAACTTTCCCAAGGAACATATGTGCTCAGACATCATAGTTTTCTTTTGTTTGCTGGCCAATTTAAAATAGTGGGCAAAGGAGTAGAATTATTCTGCTTGTGATAGATCCAATATAGAATCTCCAGTGAAAGGCTTAAGTTCAAGCCTGAAATTCAATTAAAAATGTTGATTATCTACGCATTGCTACACTTATCCCCCTGTGTGCTCTCTTTTTCTCTTCCTCTAAGCATGTCCTGTCAAGTTGGAAAATAAGTTGTGATTATTGGAAGCCAGTCAGGCTGATTAACAGATACCAATTAAGTATCTATTGAAAAGAACAAACATGATGCTGGTTAATTCTGGCTTTGGGACTCCATGGCCTTCTATTGGTATTATGTAGGCCTCCAGCAGGGTTTAGGATACGGTCTCCAATTCCTCTGTTAGCCACCCTCCAGGCACCCTGGGTGCTCCTGATAACATCAAGGGAAGCCTGGTGTTCCAGGAGTGAATCTTGTAATTGATGAAAATTATTGACAACCACCACATCCTGAAATTCTAACGTATGTTTCTTATCTTAAAGGAAATCTTATGGCACATGGAAGATGTCTTTTTGATTTTATGAATGAATTGGGAGTGTTTTGAAGCATCACTTTAGAGGGAAAAGAGAATGGGATGGTAGCCATTATAACAAGACTCTATGCCAGGGACCTGACAACAAAGAACCCTGTCATGTAGGAGTTATACCCATTGTTACTGATGAGGAAGCTGAGGCTTAGTGAAGTCAAGCAAGTTTACAGATATTTCAAATGTTGCCATTAAGTGTAAGAGATGGAACATAAACCCATCATTGTCTGACACCACCTTATACTCCAGCGGTGTTTGTGCTGTACAGATAAGAAAGCACAGCCTTCGATTGGGACAAACTCCTCTACTTTATTAGAAGTCCACACAGGCTCCAACTGGAAAGCCTTAAGAAGTTGGGCAGTGTTAAACTTGGAAGTTTTTACTTTTGTCATGGGCATATATATTGGGATCTTGGCCCATTTCTTATATGCATGTATTCATTGAATCATTCTTCCAGCAAACAGTTATTAAGAATCTATTGTGCATCTACATGTTGGGGATATAGAGATGAATAAATAAGGCCTTTCTGCCTTCTAATAGCTCAAAATATCCTATATGATATAGATACATCAATAAACTATGACAAAGTAGGGTGACAGATGTAATGAGAGTAGGAAACAAGGTGTTCTGCAGTGGCATTTCACAGGTAAGATGATGGGAAGAGCAGCCAGTGAAGGGATGCATCATGGAGAAATTAAAGATAATAACAAAAGCAACTAACAGATTTCTTTTTTTAATATCTCCATGTGATAATAAATTCTAGGCAATGTCAGCAATAAAATCCTTTCCAAAATAATTTCTTAGTGTAAATTCTAAATAATTGCTGGTGTTACAGTCTAGTCTAAATAATGTATACATAAACAAGAAATTGACACATTTTTTATGCTTTTCCTTTAGGAAACATTTCACTCTATCATCCCCCAACACACACCTGACCGCGCTCACTTGTTCCCGCAGTTAGTCCGTAACAGTATAGATGCTTTCTCGTCTGATGTTGTCTCCACCCTCTGTAGTACAATGCATTCCTGAATTTAAGCAATAGATTCCAAATAAGCACTGAGAGCACAATGGTTGGGAGGATGATAGGACAAGTTATTTCCTGCCAAGTGACCGCTTATTTGATTCAAAATTGGAAACAAAACCAGTAAGAGTTTTATTACAGGTAAGAAGAGACTTTAATTTTTACGCGAAATCTTTAAAGATTGTGTACAAACCTTTCAAATTGGCATCTGTTCTTTTAAAATTGTCCATTGTTTTTAAACTAGTGAACACATTAGGAAAATAACAATTATAACATTATGAATTCTTATGCGATTTCTACTGAAAATAATTTCATCATTTAGGGGAATGTTAAAAAGTATGCTGTATGTATCGAATACCCGAGGTCCAGCACTGGTCTTGTGGGTTCTGAGAAGGAGGCTCCTGAACCTCCATAGACTTGAGGGAACTCCATGCATTTGAAGAGCTTGAGATAGTGGAAATCTAGGATAGATGTTGTGAATAACAAGAGCCAAGTTTGATGAGGCCATCAGGGACCAGGAAGGAAGGCCAGAGGCTCAGAAGGTTTTGAACAGAGAGGGAAATGGTTACATTTGTGCATTGAAAAGTCCACTGAGAAGTATGACCACTGGCAGCAGCCTAACATTTTGTCACTTTATTTATTTATTTTTTTACTTACAAAATTTTAACAACTTGTTTTAAATTAATTTCAGGCTTACAGTAAATTTGCAAAAAGACTTTTTAAATATTCTTTGTGCAGAATCCCCAACAGTTATATCTTAGTAGAACTGATATAATACTAAGGATATACTACTGTTATCTAATCTATAGACCTTATTTGAATATCACTGCTTTCCCACTAATATCATTTCTTTTGGTCTAGTATTCAATACAAGGTGTCACACTGGATTCAGTTATTATGCTTTTACTTAGTATGTCCTCAAATTTGGGACAGTTCCTTAATCTTGCTTTGTTTTTCATGACCTCAGCATGTTTGAGAAGTACTGGCTGCTTATGTCATAGCCCGATCCTCAGTGGAAGTTTGTCTGCTGTCTCTACATGATTTCTTTCTGATTTTAATTTTTTGCAGAAATACTGAAAAATTGGTATTTTGTTCTTTTTAAAATACATATCAGGAAGCACTTGTTGATTTGTGACATTACTGATAATGTTAACATCACTTTAAGGGGACATACGCTTGGTTTCTTCACTGTACCTATTATTTTTTTAAACTTGTAAGTATATTGTGTGGAGATACTTTGAGATAATATAAATATCCTGTTTCTCACCATACTTCCACCCACTAATTTTAGCATTCACTAATCAATTTTGCCTGAAACAATTTTTACTGTGATGCTTCTCAAATGATGACTTTCTATTTCTACAATTTCTTCTACATTACTTAGTTGGAATTATGCTATAAAGAAAAGCTGTTTTATTTATTTGTTCATATCAGCATATAAATGTACATTTATATAAATATCAATATATATCAGGATAAAGCCATGGAGTCTTATTTTAATCTATGGGTTATAATTGATTAATGTCATTATTTTGTTCCTTAAAATTTCCTAGATTTGGCCATTGGAAGCCACTTCATGTTGACCTCTGAGTCTTTGCAACATTTCCTAATGTTTTTTATTGCTCAAACAGCATATATATATATTGTGAGGGTTTTTTAGGGGGAAAAAAACAGAATTTGGATATATTATGTCTCTTTTTCCTATTACTGACATTAGATGACTTGATATTGTTTCCCAACTCTGGAATACTCTGTTTCATGTCTCCCCACTTCCATTCTTTTTTCTTCTTATGTTTCAGTTGGGTAATTGCTCATGATTTATCCTTTACCTTAACTGATTATTTCCTCAGCTGTGCCAGTCCACCAATGAGTCCAACAAGAGTGCTAGTACCAATTTTTCTTTCTAGGATTCACCTAGGAAGGGATATTTCCTGTGGTTTATTTCTTCCAAAATCACCCATCTTTGTATTTTCTATGAATGCTGCTTACCAGTTTACTGAGCCTTTAGCATGTTAATTATATTTATGTTTGATTCCCTCTCTGATGTTTTCAACATCTGATTTACCTTTGAGCATTAATCTGCTGATTGCCTTCTTTCTTAGCAGTGGATGCATTTTCCACTTTTTAGCATCTTGTCATTTTCGATTGAATGGCAGACAGTGTGTATAAATCAGTTGAGGCTGAGATAAATAGTATTTTTGCCTAGAAGAGGGCATGTATTTCTTCTGACAAGCCATTGAGGGGTTTAGTCAGTCTAGTTAGGACTTGAACTGAGTTTGGATTTTATTGTGATATACAATGTACTCCATCTGTAAATTCTTTAGCATTACCTTGTGTTTAGGTTGACGTCTCTAGCATGGGAGAGCATGCTTCTATATCTGTGTTATTTTCTCCTGTGCTTTCTTTTAGTCTGTTTTCTTATGTATTGTTTATATTTTTGTTGAGCTGAATATTTAAGTTTTTTACTTTCATTGTTTCATTTTTATTTATAAGAGTACTTATGGCTATTCAGTTTTTGAAAATCATTGCTTTGTGTATCCATAGATTCTTAGAATCAGTGTTTTCATTATCATTAATGTTTTAGATTCTATATTTTCAATGTATACTTTCCTTTTACATGAGGTGATTTTCAATTACAGGTGGAAGGGAGTTTGGAATTTTTTATTTTCTCAGTGATAGCTAAGTGTTCATTGTTTTTTCTCATAGTGATCAGACAGTAAGTTATATTTCTATTTTATGAAACATATTACAATCTTCTTTGTAACTTAATATGAGATCAATTTTATGATGACCCACAAGTAGTTTAGAAGAAGGTATAATATATTCTTTGTTATCAGTGTGTGATGTGTGTCTATGTTATAAGATGTGTGTGTATTCTTAGAACCGTAAGGATTTTTATCTTTGAAGTATACTAGTTTTATATTATTATCTCACTGTTGATCATCCATGTTTACTTTCCCAGTAATTTTATGGGTCCTTTCAATATGTAGATTTAAGTTTTCTTTTGTTTCTGGAAATAGTATTAAATTACAGTTTTAAAATATTAGATACACTAAATTACTTTGGTTTTCTTGCTCTGGCCATCCAATTATATGTATGTTATTTCTTCCTTGCCTGTTTCCCATTACTAACAGTTTTTTTCTTTCTTCCTTCTTGATGTATCTCATTGCCATTATCTTGGATATTTCCTATCTTTATTCCATACCATTTATTAAATTTTCATTTGAATCTATTTTCCCCTGAGAATCTTGCAATTTAGTCAATTTCTGAAATAATTTTGCTTATTTAAATCATTTTATTTCATTGGTTTGATGAACTGCCCTTTCATTTTATTCCTGATATTTTTGTTTCTGCCTTTTGAATTTCTGATTCAAGATGATTTTTCATATTTCCAAAGGCTTGCTCATTTATATGTAATTAACTCTGCAATGTGGTCTTGCAAGTTATTTCTACTTTATGATTATTTTTTGAGGGAGAATTTACATCAGCTTAATTGAGTTGACGCTTCCTTTCTGATCCATATTATATATATATTTTTCCTTTTTATTAAACATTTTTTTGGGGGGGAGGGAAATACATTTTATTTTTTTATTTTTTTTTTATTATTTTTTTTTTATTATTGTTTTTGCCATACATTGTCATGATATCACCATGGGTTTACATATGCTTCCCCTCCGGGTCCCCCCTCCCTCCTCCCTACCCCCCGGGAAATCTCGCTGCACCAGTCCCGAGCATCAATCCTGGGCTGGCGATTGATTACACATATGATAATTAACATTATTTTATTGTTTTGGGTTCAAGATTATCTACCCCATCCGTGTTTCCTATCTAGGCAAGATCCTTTAGTGTTCGTTGGAGGGCTGGTTTGGTGTTGCTGAATTCTCTCAATTTCTGCTTGTCTGAAAAGCTTTTGAATTCTCCTTCAAATTTGAATGAGATCCTTACTGGGTACAGTAATCTGGGTTGTAGCTTGTTTTCTTCCATGACTTTAAGAATGCTCTGCCATTCCCTTCTGGCCTGAAGCGTTTCTATTGAGAGATCAGCTGTTATCTTTATGGGATTCCCCTTGTGGGTTATTTTTTGCTTCTCCCTCACTGCTTTTAATATTTGGTCTTTGTATTTGATATTTGTTAATTTGATTAATATGTGTCTTGGGGTGCTCCGCTTGGGGTTGATTCTATTTGGGACCCTCTGTGTTTCTTGGACCTGAGATGTTATTTGCTTTCCCAATTTAGGGAAATTTTCCACCATAATTTCTTCAAGAATTTTCTGATGGTCTTTCTTTTTGTCTTCTTCTTCTGGGATTCCTATGATTCGAATATTGGTGCGTTTAATACTATCCCAGACGTCTCTGAGATTGTCCTCATTTCTTTTAATTCTTTTTTCATTTTTCCTTTCTGTTTCATTTATTTCTGCCATTCTATCTTCTATTTCACTTATCCTGTCTTCTATTTCTGTTATTCTACTGTTGGTTCCCTCCAGGGTGTTTTTGATCTCATTTATTGCATTATTTATTGTATTTTGACTCTTTTTCATTTCTTATAAGTCCTTGTTAAAGCTTACCTGCATCTTCTCAATCCTTGCCTGCAGGTTATTGAGTTGCAACTCCAACTTATTTTCCAGGTTTTGGATCATTTTCACTATCATTATTCGGAATTCTTTGTCAGGTAGACAAGCTATCTCTTCGTCTTTTGTTTGGTCTAGGGGATATTTATCCTGGTCCTTTACTTGTTGGGTATTTCTCTGCCTTTTCATCTTGTTTATCTTGGTGTGTTGTCCCTTTATTGTGGGGTTTCCTCACTATGGGAGGGGTTGGATGAGTGTTTTGTCAGAGTTTCCTTGTTGGAATCTTAAGCGGTCTGTCCTGCTTGATTTGGCACCTCTGCTGGCCCTTTCAGTGTCTATTCAGCGCTCTGGGGTTTGCCCCGCTCTCGGTGCCTGCGCTTTTCCCGCCTCCTCTGCTCAGGCTCTCGGCTGGCTGGCGGCGCACTCTGATGAGGCAGTTGGAGCCTGTGGCTTCTCCTCTCCCCAGGCCCAGCCGCTCGGCTCTTTCTGCTTGCAGCTGGGCGTGTCTTCTCAGATGTGCAGCGCCAGACTCTGGTGGCGCACTCTGGTGACGCAGTTGGGGGGCTGCGGCTTCTCCCCTCCCCCGGCCCAGCTGCTCGGTTTTTTCAGTGTGTGGCTGGGGGCGTTTTCTCAGTTATGAGAAGCGCCGAATTCTGGTGGCGACTGTCCAGAGTCCCCAGAGGTCTTGGCTAGCACCCAATTCTGCCTGTGGTTTGGGGGCAGAAGCCTCACAGGGGCGCTCTCCGTAGCCCGCAGCCTCCCTGTTCCACCCGGCTGTCTCGCGCCGCGGTCCCAGGCGTTCAATCTCAGTCCTCCCCCTAAGCGCGTGGCCCGTCCCTCCCTGAGCAGTCCGCTGGCTCGTGGGGGATGGGGCGACCGGCCGCCGCTCCGTTCTCCAAGGGGCTAACTATTTATCGGCTTCTAAGTTCCGACTTTTATGCTCTTTGAGATTCGCCTCAGATCTCTCAGTTCCGCCAGTGAGAATGTTTCCTGACGTTCGTAAACCTTTATCTCTTTCGAGGCTCCCCTTCTGAGATGAATCTCAGTCCCTGTCTCTTTGCCTCTTTTTACTTTTTTTTTTCCTTTGGTCCTACCTTCTTTCGTCGGCAATGGGCTGTCTTTCCAGATGCCTGAAGACCTCTGCCAGCATTCAGATGTTGATTTATGGAGTTTGTTCGGTATTTAAATGTTCCTTTGGTGTATTTGTTGGGGAGAGTGTGGACTCCGCGTCCTATTCCTCCGCCATCTTAGTCCCTCCCCTCTAATTTCATATTATAATTTTTAATAGGTTCTTATTTACCATGGATTTTTTTAAAGATTTGATAATATTTAGATTTCTAATTCAATGCTGCCCTCTTCTGCCAATTCTAAAGTCCATTTCTTTAGTGGAGTGTGTGTGTGTGTGTGTGTGTGTGTGTGTGTGTGTGTGTGTGTATGTATGTGTGTGTGAAAGAGAGAGAGAATGGGAGGGAGGGAGGGAGGTGAGGAATATGGTCCATGTCTTTTATTTTTTTATGGGTCTTTTTGTTTTGCTTGCTCCCTTCCAAAACTCTAAACTTTCCCAATTTGTTTCTTTTCTCCTTTTCTATTTGTCAAGGGAATCATCTCCCTTTCCATTTGTCGTTCCTCTCCCTGAAGACATGTCTTTCAAAAGCTGCCATTTGAAATCATGTGTACTTTTCAGCATCTTTCTTGTCATCAATAATTATATTTGTCAATAGACATTTTTTAAGTACTTTCACACTTAAGGTCAACTTTCTCTTTTTGGCTGTGGTTTTGAGAAATCTTTGTCTACCTTTGCCTTCCAACTCTTCATTTTCTTATAGATTTTTTTCAAACCTGTTCAGCTTTTGGTAGGAATACGAGTAAGAGATCACCAAGATTTGATGAGTTTTATTTCTCCAGTTATTGTAAAGTTTGATAATCCTCTGTGTTCTAGTTATGCTGACATTGCAGGGTTTATGTAGCCTCATTTGTTCCTCTTATTGTTCTTTCTTTAGGATATATGCAAAGTGTAGACCTAGCGAGCTGCTATTATTTTCAACTCTCCTGAAGTTCTCAAAGTGTCACTGTAGAACAGCACACCAGTTTTATAATCAAAGATTAAAAAATGTTGAGGCTCTATGGGTAATATACCCAAAACTGCACAGCTCATCAGTGACAAAAACTGACAATAAAGTAGTTATTTGAAAGCAAATGTTCCATTAAGCCTTTCCTCCCAGACTGTGGGGCCTTCATTGTTTTGGTGGCTGATTCTTCTCTGTAGAAATAACTAGACTTCTGCATGATTGTCCCTAAGGTGGGTTATAGGATGTTTTCCCCTATTCACTAAGTGTACCAGGCCCCTCTCAGAAATGTGCATTTTGGATCTTTTCTAGATTCCATTCCTTCCATACAGAAGAACATCTGTAATAATGATTTCTGCCACAGATGCTTAAGTTATAGGATATAGATGCATGCCCAGCAGGCCTCAAGGCAAGTAATGAAAGCTATCATTTCTGATTTTTCTCTGATGCTTTCTCTTATTCAGACTTTTTGTTTGTTGTTTAATCATCATAAAAATCCTGTAAGTATTGTGTAGGCCATACCTTTTCCTAAGTTTACTATAAAATATCTTTCTCTTCACCAAACTTCTTGAAAGAGTCTCTACTAGATAAATCCACGCATCTATGGACACCTTATCTTTGACAAAGGAGGCAAGAATATACAATGGAGAAAAGACAACCTCTTTAACAAGTGGTGCTGGGAAAACTGGACAGCCACTTATAAAAGAATGAAACTAGACCACTTTCTAACACCATACACAAAGATAAACTCAAAATGGATTAAAGATCTAAGCATAAGACCAGAAACTATAAAACTCCTAGAGGATAACATAGGCAAAACACTCTCTGCTATAATCCAAAGCGGGATACTCCATGACCCACCTCCCAGAATATTGGAAATAAAAACACGAATAAACAAATGGGACCTAATTAAAATTAAAAGCTTTTGCACAACAAAGGAAACTATAAGCAAGGTGAAAAGACAGCCTTCAGAATGGGAGAAAATAATAGCCAATGAAGCAACAGACAAACAATTAATCTCAAAAATATACAAACAACTCCTGCAGCTCCATTCTAGAAAAATAAACAACCCAATTAAAAAGTGGGCCAAAGAACTTAACAGACATTTCTCCAAGGAAGATATAAAAATGGCTAACAAACACATGAAAAGATGCTCAACATCACTCATTATCAGAGAAATGCAAATCAAAACCACAATGAGGTACCACTTTACACCAGTCAGAATGGCTGCCATCCAAAAGTCTACAAGCAATAAATGCTGGAGAGGATGTGGAGAAAAGGGAACCCTCTTACACTGTTGGTGGGAATGCAAACTAGTACAGCCACTATGGAAAACAGTGTGGAGGTTCCTTAAAAAGCTGCAAATAGACCTGCCATATGACCCGGCAATCCCACTGCTGGGCATATACACCGAGGAAACCAGAATTGAAAGAGCCACGTGTACCCCAATGTTCATCGCTGCATTGTTTACAATAGCTAAGACATGGAAACAACCTAGATGCCCATCAACTGATGAATGGATAAGAAAGCTGTGGTACATATACACAATGGAATATTACTCAGCATTAAAAAAAAATTCATTTGAAGCAATTCTACTCAGATGGACGAAACTGGAGCCCATTATCCAGAGTGAAGTAAGCCAGAAGCAAAAACAACAATACAGTATATTAACACATATATATGGAATTTAGAAAGACAGTAACGAGAACCCAACATGGGAGACAGCAAAAGGAACGCAGATGTATAGAATAGACTCGTGGACTTTGTGGATGAGGGTAAGGGTGGGATGATATGGGAGAAGGGCATTGAAGCATGTTAATTGTCATGTGTCTAATCAATCGCCAGCCCAGGATTGATGCTCGGGACTGGTGCAACGAGATTTCCCCGGGGGGGAGGGAGGAGGGAGGGGAGTTCCGGAGAGGAAGCATATGTAAACCCATGGTGATATCATGACAATGTATGGCAAAAACAATAATACAAAAAAAAATAAAAATAAAAACTCCAAACAAAAGATTAAAAAAAAAAAGAGTCTCTACTTCATGACTTTCTTTTGCATTCTCTTAGCATGTGGCTCCTACCCTCATCACTCTATTGAAACTTATCACCAATAATCATTTTAGTGACCAGTGCAAAGGCTTCTCTTTATTTCTTATCTAGGTGGACCTTTCCTAAAGCCTTTGACATTGTTGACCACTCAACTTTTTATGAAGTTTTATTTATTATTATTTACTTATTTGGCTGCATCAGGTCTTAGTTGCAGTACATGGGGTCATCATAGCAGCATGATTTGGGGCTCAGCTTTCTTTATAGTCCAACTCTCACATCCATATGTGACTACTGGAAAAATCATAGTTTTGACTAGATGGACCTTTGTTGGCAAAGTAATGTCTGCTTTTTAATATGCTGTCTAGGTTGGTCATAGCTTTTCTTCCAAGAAGCAAGCATCTTTTAAATGCATGGCTGCAGTCACCCTCCACAGTGATTTTGGAGCCCAAGAAAATTAAATCTTTCACTGTTTCCATTGTTTCCCCATCTATTTGCCATGAATTAATGGGACTGGACACCATGATCTTAGTTTTCTGAATGTTGAGTTTTAAGCCATCTTTTTCACTCTCCTCTTTCATCAAGAGGCTCTTTAGTTCTTCACTTTCTGCCATAAGGGTGTGTCATCTGCATAAATGAAGTTATTGATATTTCTCCCAGCAATCTTGATTCCAGCTTGTGCTTCGTCCAGCCCAGCGTTTCTCATGATGTACTCTGCATATAAGTTAAATAAGCAGGGTAACAATATACAGCCTTGATGTACTCCTTTTCCTATTTGGAACCAGTCTGTTGTTCCACGTACAGTTCTAACTGTTGCTTCCTGACCTGCATACAGATTTCTAGGAGGCAGGTAACGTGGTCTGGTGTTCCCTTCTCTTTAAGAATTGTCTACATTTTGTTGTGATCCATACAGTCAAAGGCTTTGGTGTGGTCAATAAAGCAGAAGTAGATGTTTTTATGGAACTCTCTTGCTTTCTCAATGATCCAGCAGATGTTGGGAATTTGATCTCTGGTTCCTCTTCCTTTTCTAAATCCAGTTTGAACATCCAGAAGTTCACAGTTCACATACTGTTGAAGCCTGGCTTGGAGAATTTTGAGCATTAGTTTGCTAGCTAATTGTGCAAGATGAGTGCAATTATGTGGTAGTTTCAACAGTCTTTGGCATTGCCTTTCTTTGGTATAGGAATGAAAACTAACTGACCCTTTCCAGTCTTGTGGCCACAGCTGAGTTTTCCAAATTTGCTGGCGTATTAAGTGCAGCACTTTCACAGCATCATCTTTTAGGATTTGAAATAGCTCAACTGGAATTCCATCACCTCCACTAGCTTTGTTTATAGTAACTCTTCCTAAGGCCCACTTGACTCCACACTCCAGGATGTCTGCCTCTAGGTGAATGATCACACCATCCTGGTTATCTGGGTCATGAAGATCTTTTTTGTATAGTTCTTCTGTGTATTCTTACCACCTCCTCTTAGTATCTTCAACTTCTGTTAGGTCCATACCATTTCTGTCCTTTATTGTGCCCATCTTCACCTGATACGTTCCCTTGGTATCTCTAATTTTCTTGAAGAGATCTCTAGTCTTTCCCATTCTGTTGTTTTCCTCTATTTCTTCATATCCATCACTGAGGAAGGCTTTTTTATCTCTCCTTCCTATTCTTTGGAAATCTGCATTCAGTTGCAGAGTAAGTCTACATTCAGGTTTGTACTCTGGCCCTCTAAAAAAAAAGAAAAAAATTGATGATCTTTACTTTTGGTTATTGAAGAGTATACTTAGCAAATGTTAAGTGTAATTATATATATATATATATACACACACATACATGTGTTTATATATATACACACAAAATTTTTATCTTTGATATCACTGTTTTAATTCATTCTAATTTGTTCACACTAGATTCCCATGACTTTAATTGCATCAAGAAGAGAATGTTCCAGTAAGTGAGGAAAAAATAATAATCTCTGTTCAAGAATCTCTCACACTACTCATTTCCTTCCTCAGGAGTTCTGTTGTGCCACGAGACACTTCTCTTATTTTGCTAAACCATCGGATGGTTTGGAGAAAGAATTGCTGTGAAATCATAGTCTTAGAAGATTTAAAATAAGGCAAAATGTTTCTCCAGGAAAATATATTTTGGAAAAAAAAAAAAACAACTCTGTGTATTTATGGCTTTCCTCCAACCTGATTTATAAGTCTAAAATAATCAGCTAGAGCCACTGGAGAAAGTAGGCTTCCTGGCTGATGCAGAGAGAGGCATATTCAGTGAATGCCTTGTGTCCTTACATGTTGCTTTGGCAGGGTGTTAATGGGATTACCCACGCTTCATTTGGACAGGCTTGGCCCAGAATACATATCTGGATCATACCTGAATACCAGAGGAGAGCTTCCTCCATCATAAACATCCCTGAGCCCCTGCATTGATGTTAAAACCTTGGATGCCTTTGTTGTGGCCCTTAATTCTGTTAATCGCCCTAGGTAAAGATTAGCTGCTCTTGTCAATTTAATTCAGCTTCAGACAAAACAACAAGGTCACTATTTTTTCCCCTTCTCTCCCTCTCTCCCTTTTTCTCTCTCTCCCTCTCTCTCTTTGCCAGCAAACAGGATTGAGTTGTCATGTAGCTCTAATAGGCAGCGTGGGGAATCGTTAGTCCACCCCAACGCCCTGACTGATGGGCACTTCACTTCAATCATCTGCCTGAGCAGTAGTGGCCCAGTACTATTGACACTGTGTCAGCTGCAAGAGAAGATGCCTTAATCGGCCTCGACACCCTCTGCATTGATTTGACAAGTTGCTGTAATGACCTTCTTGTTTTTCTGAAGGATTACTGTTTACTCAGGAGGTGCTGCTGACTGAATGTACTGCATCGTCATGGAAACGCTGCGGGTAGAGGCTGCCTCCCCACCAGGACTGGGTGGAGGGTGACATTGATAGGAGACTGAATATTTCAATGAACTGGTCTGTCCCAGTAGTACTAATTCCAGCCCATTAATCAGACCTGCTCTGAAGAGCCAGTTGGAATTAGGGACCAGCCTTGTCAGGTCCCCTATAAAAGACAGTTTGCTACAAACCTCATTTTTCCCCCAAAATCCATGTTGAGGTTTACTTATAGTGAGAAGGCACTGTTCACTGTGGTTACCTCCTGAGTGCACCTGGAAATTATGATCATTTACATATTATTGAAGGAGGCTGCTTTCTCCTTCACAAACACACCCTTGCATTAGAAGAAGGGACAAAAATGGAAGGAAAGGAAGCAATACTCGTAATTGGCAATGTGTCAGCACTGTTACATTTATGAATAAGAATTGCTCTATAAATGGTAGCTATTGTTATTATTTTATTTCATTGATTCTAAGATAGAAAATGTGTGCCCTTAACATTCCTGAAATCGAGCATGCCTTATAAATCAATCTCAGTGTACATTTGTTGTCAGCCAGGTGGCACTTCTAACACAGTTAGGAGAAAAATGTTCCATTCACGTTTTCTAGTAAGAACAAAAACAACAGCATCAAAGTCTCTTAGATTCAATATTGCAGAGTTTTACAGTGAGTGCTTTATACATATTACTTCTTTGAATTTTTAACAAAACTCGTGTAATTGCATATTGTATTTGGCTGCAAGAAACAAGAGCCCTGTCTACAGAGGACTAAATGCAAAAGGATTTTTTTTTCTCAGTAACAAGAAATCTAGAAGTAAGAGTTTGTTGGCATTGTCTCAGCAAGTCAAGGATTTCAGATCCAAAGTCTCAGCAATTCTCTTTATCTTTTCCTTGTGAGTCCAAGATAGCTGCTGAAGTTAAAGGCATTGCATCCTAAATGCAGTTGAACGGAGGAAAAGGGGAAAGAGTGTAGCTCTCATCAGCCTCCTTCAAAAGGGTTCCTCTACATCACTCTTAACCATTTCCACCATCTTCCCTCCAGTAGTAGATGAGTGGTAGATCTCATCTACGCCTCCTATATTCAAGAAAAGCTGGGTCTTTAAAAAATCATGGCATGTTGCCATCCCTACAAAAACTGGGATTATTGTCACTAAGGAAAAAGAGCAGGAAGGATGTTAAATAGGCAACTCTGAGGTATCCTATGAACAAAACATAACTATACACATGCCCATTGTACAGATCATGAAATGGAAGCTTAAAGAGGTTAAGTGATTGAAGCCTCACAAGTGTCCCATGAAAGAAATATTCTTATTCCCATACTACAGATAAAGGGTAAGCCAAATTTATAGAGATTAGGGAATTTGCCCTCATTGTCACACATCTACCTTATTCTAGAATTTTGGCACCATGTACTACACCACAGGTCATTCTAGGGAAGGCTTAGATTCAACGGCAAGACAGCTTGAAGATGGAAAGAGAAACTGGGCTAGGAAACATGATTGAGACTTTGTTTTTCTTATTCCAGTGATTCAGCCAGTGGTCATGAGCAGAATCTATTTTGTGGTTGTGTGTGATTTGTTTGATGTTTATTAAGTGAGCACAGAATGCCTGGCTACTTTTCCAAGACTCTTGAATGGATACCATCTGCCCATTTTTACTGCTTATTTTGAGGCTTATTGGCCATGCAAGTGTTTTATCTCTTAGGCTCCTGTTGACTCCTGACTTCCCCAGAAAGTCCTGGGCAACTTCAGCTATAAATTAAAGACTACTTAGAGGAAAAAAAAAAAAAGAAATTGAGACCTGGGTGGAGGGTAAAGAGCTGTAGAGTCCTGTACATGGTAAAATAAGGAGAGGTGACCATATGAGGTGATCCTGAGTCAAGGCACCTGGGTAGGTAAGAAGAATTCTAATTCCCCTTTCCTATGAAAGCTACTCTTCCCACTCACAACCCCAACTGTCAGCACACAACATTACATGTGGTTCTGATGGGGCTATTTATACTGAAATTCAACTTTTATCCCCCTGGTCCTAAGCTGTGCTCTGTCTCTGGCTAGACCTGGAATGTAAACAAATGCAGTGATTAGTCCAGTGATTAGCAGTGTGAACCAGGTAAGGCCATTTAGAAATCTCCGAGATTCTAATTCTTGACAGTGAAACAATGTCCCTATTTTTTCCAACGATGACCCCTAGAGCCATAAAGATCTAGGGATGCTAATACTATCTCTCACTACCGGGAAGAGAACTTATCTACAAATGATACAGTCATTCAGGGGGGAATGAATCCGGGCATGGCAACATAGCCAGAGCCCTGAAAATATCATTGAGCACCTGGAGCTACCATTGCCTGGCCTGTGACCTATTTCAAACCAAGTTAAACAAAGGAACAGCAACAAAAGAAAAACAGCAAGAAATCTATTGTCTGGTGTAACTGGAAAGTCTCTATCACTTTTGATAAGTCATCCTGACTAAGACTGGAGATGACCCAGGGGGAGGGAATCGGGAGGGAGGAGGGAGAGGGGTTCTGGAGGGGGAACATATGTAAACCCATGGCGGTTTCATGTCAATGTATGGGAAAACCAACACAATAAAGAAAATTAAAAAAAAAAAAGACTCTAGGGATGAAGCACCTTGCTAAATAAAATCAACTAAAAAGTTTAAAGGAACATAACCAAGGCAATAATCCAAGACTATTTGAAGGACAAATAAGGAATGAGTTGAGAAGAATGGCTCAAAACTAAGTTTGAGAACATGGAAGGTGAGATATTGCTTTTCTTCACACAGTCAATGTGTATATACAAGTACATATATGAATGTATGTACACATACATATATTTGTGTGTACACACACATATGCACACACACAGACATACATGCCTTGTATTATTTCATGGATGTATGTGTGCATGTACAGGTGTATGTATGTGTATATGCAGTTATTTTTCAGATCTATTTAAGTGCTACTGTGATTGAGTTGATAGTGCTTATAGACAATCAGAATTTTCTCCAAGGTCCTTTTTATCATTTTCTAAAGCAACAAATAAGAAGAAAATGTTCCTATCCCATTCACAAAAAGGTCAATGAATTTTTTATGTTTTTCTATGGTCTAGAGGCTAACCGAAAACTCTCCCCATCTCTTACCCCAGCAAGAGCTTCAGAAACACAAAAGCTGACGCAGTATCCCTAGCTCTTAAAAGCCCCTCCTCCAGACTTTTTCCTTTAATGAGTTTAAAAATTCAATAATAACCATGCATATGGGAGTAGAATCCATTGTGTCATCCTTGTTTAAGTGTTTCACTATTAACCTCTTACATTTATAAATATGTCCAAGGGAGAGTGCATGCATATTTCATATGCCATGCTGAATGTACTTTCTACACAAGTTGCCAGAAGGCAAAATAAAAACACATGAAATGTTCAACTAGATCATATGCAACTCAGTTAAATAAATACTAAGATGACAGACTCTAACAGTAATTCACTATAAAATTGTTAATAGATAGTACATAGTCTGTTATGCCCAAATTGTGTTACCAATGAGTCAAATTAAAGGGTGAAGAAAGTTAGATTTGTGTGTCACTTTAAATTGAAGCCTGCTTCAAAATGCTATCGAGCATAATAGAAGAATACCTATAGACCATCCTCTGTTGGCATGGTAATGTATTAAGCTAAGATAAATGGGGCAGTCATCTGAAGCAGGAACTAATGTTGACCAAACCAGCAGTTAACAAGCTGGGTACCTGACATATATCAGATTTTGAAAGACAGAAAACATGAACAGTCCTGCTGATCAAGATCTGATGAGGGTTTAAAAAAAAAAAAGTTCACAGGGTCTTGCTAACCACATATCTAAAAGAAAGAGTCCCTTTAAAAAAAGTTTAATTTATCATTTTATGTATTTATTTTTGGCTGGGCTGGGTCTTCATTGCTGCGCAGGCTGTTCCCTAGTTGCTGCAACCGGGACTACTCTCCGTTGCTATTCACAGGTTTCTCATTGCAGTGGCTTCTCTTGTTAAGGAGCGCGGCTTATAGGGCACACGGCAGTAGTTTGGAGCCTGCGAACTCTGCGGTTGTGGCGCGAGGGCTCTGGAGCACAGGCTCAACAGTTGTGGCGCATGGGCTGGGTTGCTCTGTAGCTTGTGGGACCTTTCCTAACTGAGCTTGAAGCCATGTTTTCTGCATTGGCAGGCTGATTCTTTTACTGCTGAGTCACCAGGGAAGCCCAGAGTCACTTGACGTGAAAGCAAGTCAAGCAGAAGTGCGGTATCACTCTTTGTAGTAGCAGGGTTTGCAGTGGTTGGGAGGATTAGACCTCATTATTCATATCATCACCTCATGCCCCCACCCCAGCTTATGTCGTCGGGATAACAACCAGATGACTTAAGTTCCTCAATAAAGTGTACTTCTTGGCAGGAGAAAAGAAAATTCAAACTGTGTTTTATGTTTCAGAGCTTAGATGATGGTTTTGTTTGTTTTTCTCAGTTTACATCTTGAAGGATTTGTGCTACTCTACCATTCCAGGCCAGAATGCTATCTTCCTCAGAGAGTGGGTGAGTACCATCACACCTCTCTGGACCATAGCCATGTGCACTCCTTCCTCAGTGGAGCCTTAGGCCGTGAGCCTGGGAAGAAGGAGCTGACATTCAGTGCCCCACTGCTGCCCATCGGTTTCCTTCTCTGACCCTCTCTCCCCCATCCAATTTGAGTGGTCTCCACCCCTATCTTTTCTTTATACTACATTTTACTTATTCATGATGACCACACACTGAGGTACCCAACTCACATTCTACCCCTAAGACACGCCTCCTAAAATTGTGTTGTCTGTGTGTGATTGGGATCATACAGCAATTCCAGAGACAGTATATGTGTATCTACCTGTATGAGCCCTGACGTAGCTATGACGTGGGCTGAAATGAACTGGTTAGTGAACATCAAACTGAACATGTGTATATCTGAGTGACCCTGGACATATCTGTGTGAGCATGTGTCTGTCAGTCTGGGGAGCATAAAGAACAGTGACCTCTGTGTTGATGGAGACATCTGTCAGGGGCTGAGATATACACCCCTCTGCTCCCCTAACCCAGCCATGGATAAGTAGATACCCTGATAAACCCCTCTCTACATGAGAATTTGATAGTAACAGATAACCTTTCCTGTATATAGTAATACACGTGCGTGTTAATAGGAGTCAGCTGGTGATCAGATACATTAGTGAGAATGCTAAGATAGTAGGATTTGGAACTGCTTAAGCAGCCAATGGGACCTTCCAGTTCCTCTCAAACCCATCTGCAGAAGTAGTCACCTTTGTGATCCCTATCAAGAGCTGGGTCTTACTGTGGACCTGCGCATGTTTTTCTTGTACAGCAACAGAAACATGAGGTCGGTCCAGCCTGGGGCAGTTTCTCTCCAAGAGAAGATGGAGGAAGGACAGCTAAGTGACTGGAAATTTGACTTGCCTTCATGTCAAGAGATGCCTTCACCTTTTGGAAATAACAAACCCTTTGTGGTACCTCAGTGGGATCATCAGTGGGGCATGATGCTCTCCTGGATGAGGTAAGAGCTCTGTTATGTTTACCTGGCCCCTGAAAGGCTTCTAAAGCATCACCTCCTTTCCCTTACCAGCTTTACACTCCTGGTTCTGTCCATCACATCCATTTCCCCAAGTGGCATCTGCCTATTGCCTCCAGGTCTGTGGAAATTGTCTCCATCTGCCTCTTCACCTCGAAACCTCTCACTGACAATCTAAGTCTCAGCTTCTATTCTTTTCATACAATACTATCTCAAAACCAGTGGCCCTGAAAGTGTGCCTCCCCCCCACAGATCATCAACACTGATGGTGTGTGAGAGCTCTTTAGAAATGTAAATTCACGTGTGCTTATCTTGTTTATCTTTTCAAGAGTATGGAAACAAATAACTGTGCAGTTAGCATTCATTGTGAAGTCTCAACAATCAGATCCATTGTCCTTCAGAGCCGAGAATGCGCCTGTTCTTGCCTGATCCTTTGTGTCCAGGTGTTGTTGCTGGGGGAGGTTCTGAGCCTGACTGCGGGGGAGCTCAGTAAATGTTTATTGAATGAATAGATGATTTACAAGTGAATGGGAAGCAGAATCATAAGGCAGTAGAAAGTTCAGGCTCTCGAGCAAATCCTGGCTCCTATATTCCTGGTTCTGTGGCCCTAGACAGTTCCTTAGTCTATGCTTGCTGGCAAAAAAAAGCATGGTAATGGTGCCGATCTGTAGGCAGTGTGTGGATTTGATACATTAATACTGATAAGTACTTTGAACAGTGCATGTCATCTAGTTGTTGTTGTTATTGTTTAGTTGCTCAGTCGTGTCCAAGTTTTTGTGACCCCATCGACTGTAGCCCACCAGGTTCCTCTGTCCATGGGATTTCCCAGGAAAGAATACTGGAGTGAACTGCCATTTCTTTTTCCAGGGCATCTAGTAAGCACTCCCTATTATGAGTATTAATTAAGGCAGATTTTAATTCTAACATTTTTCTGTTGAAGGATTTCACTGGATTTCCCCAAAGAATACTTGGAATTAGAATCTGGAATATACATACAGATAGTCTGTGACTTATGATAGTTCGACTTATGATTTTTCAGTGTTATGACGACGTGAAAGCAATGTGCATTCAGTAGAAACTGTACTTTGAATTTTTCATTTTGATCTCTTCCTGGGTGAGTGACACGTATTACAAGACTCTAAGGATGCTGAAAGTGGCAGCCGCAGCTCGCGGTCAGCCCCGACTGACAACCAACACACTTACAACCACTCAGCACCCAGGCAACCATCCTGTTTTTCACTTTTAGTGCAGTATTCAATAAATTACTCAAGAGATTCAGCACTTGATTATAAAATAGGCTTTGTGTTAAATGATGCTGCCTAACTGTAGGCTAATGTATGCGTTCTGAGCATGTCTAGGGTGGGCTAGGCTAAGGTACAATGTTCCATCAGTTGGATATGCTAAATGCATTTCAATTTGTTATGTTCTCAACTCATGATGTATTTATAGGGACCTAACCCATCATAAGTCAAAGAAGAGCTGTATATATATTATCTTCTGATTCTATTTCTTGGCACTTCTCAACACAGTGTCTGGAGAAGAGCTTTATTTAGTGATGTCATTTTCTACCCATTAACAGTGTTTATAAATTTGAGACAGAGTGGAAGAGAGCAGAATTTGCTGAAGTCTCCCTTACTCCTCCCTTCTCACCTCTCCTTTCCTCAGCCCCCATCTTCTTTTAGGCTCCCCTGTGGTAAACAATCTGCCTGCAGTGCAGGAACTTCAGGAGACACAGGTTCGATCCCTGGGTCGGGAAGATCCCCTGGAGGAGAGTATGGCAACCAACTCCAATATTCCTGCCTGGAGAAGCCGATGGACAGAGGAGCCTGGCAGGACATAGTTCATAGGGTCGCACCTTAGCACACATGCATCTTTTTCCTCTATCCTGCTCTTCCCTTTTCTTTCTTGCTGTCTTTCTAGCATCTCTCTCCTCTCTCTGCTTCCCCTTCCTCTTCTCCCACACTAGACTTCCTCCTTTCCTTCTCGCTCACCCAGATGCTTCTGGAACCATCACAACTGGTGTCTGCCAAAACAATTAAATGCCACAAAATGTCTGAAATATTATACATGACTCTTAAGAGCCCTCATGAACATGCTAGGAAAGTGTCCAGTGAAAAGAAACATTATTGCAAGTGAAGTACTCAAAGTTATTTTTTCACTGTACCTGAAATTGAACTTCTTTGCTGTGCTTTCAGTTGAGAACATCTTGTTACAAACTGTCCCCAAAGCAAAGGCAGGAAGGGCTGCCTGGGGACTACTTGGGTACCACCTGGTATCCCAGCCCACCAGCAGAATGCCAGTCTCACCCACCTTGCAAAGCAGACAGACTGCAGGTCTCATGGCTGCTATCTTACATATGATGCTTCAATCACCCCTGCAGCTTGGAGGGGGCCTAAAATGGAGAGTTCGTGATGCCCCTGTGTTCAGAGGCTGAGTATGCCCCTCACGTGTACCGAGGAGAGGATTCTGATGTTTGGTGGGAGGTTGGACAAGATGACCTCAGAGATCCCTTTAAAGTGGAAATTCTGTAATTAGGGTTAATGCTTAACCTCTGAACTGTCGTTGGAGGGAACTGGAATTCTGGACTACGGGTCACTTCACCTCAGCCCTCAAACCACGGAGGCCTTTTTTAATAGTCAGCATCCCCTCAGTCCTCTGACAGTCATCCAACACAACTCCCCTTAATTCCACCTCAGCTCTGTACTCTTTCTCAAATATAAACAGTAAATCAAACACCTCTCTCTGAAGTGGCTGCGAAGATGGGGTGTTGCCCACCCAGGCCAGCTGACTATGGCTTTTTGGTTCAGATGGGGGGGGGGTGGCTCAACATAGGAGGAAGTGATGGCGACAGTGGACCTTCCCTTCCTTGACTCCTGCTCAGCAGAAAAGCCCTCTCCTCTTGGGGGTGCATCCTCCTCCCTTTTTAAAAGTCAAACCAAATTTATACCCCCTTTTCTCTCCCAGCCAAACAGGTGACTCCTGCCAGGCCAGGAAGAGAAAAAGGGCATTGTCTGCTTCTACCTCCGGCTCCACTTCATTTCATTGAGCTCACGCGTTCCCTCTTCATGTCACTGAAAATGTTATTTATCGATCCTGCTGACAGCGGCAGTAAATAGAGCCCAGGCTGTTTTACATCGCTGATGAGAAGGCAGGCTCCATAACTCATCAGGCCCAATCTGATTCCACATCAGTCCTCTTCCCCTTTTTTCTCCTCTGTATCTCATTACAGAAACAGGAATTAATACACATGGACAGAAGAGAAATGAGTTCGGCTGCTCTTAGGGCTTTTGTGGGAAAGCAGACATCCTCAGTGGCTCCTTAAGAAAAATGGACAGAGGGTCAGCCCAGTTGCTCACTGTGGACCATTAGCTGTGCCCTGATGATAACACACTGCAGGGTCCTCACACCCTAGGGCTGGAGCTGAGATTTGGGGGTTAGCGTAGAGATGGCTTCCCAACCATTCTTTTGAATCTCGGTGTACAGCTATGGGCCAGGGATGCTGTGAACTGTAAGATAAAACAGTTCCCTTTCTTGGAATGCCTACGTTAGATTTAAGGAATAAATGTATATTAAAATAAACACAAATATTTAATGTGGGGTTAACTCGAATGGACATGGATTTCAGTGGGACACTTCAAAGGAATTTCACTTTTGTGATGAGTCCCATTGGAGCTATGCTTCAGACCGCAGTGACGAGCAGGCCCTTCATCCCTTTGCTCTGGCTTTGGGCCTTCTCAAATAAAACACTTGGAGAAATGAGCCAACCTACTCATCCTACTCTTCCGTCTTTTAATATTTATTTATTTGGCTGCATCAGGTCTTAGTTTGGGCGTTCGGGATCTTCACTGCAGCCATGGACTCTCTGGTTGTGGCGTAGAGGGCTCAGTAGCTACGGCAAACAAGCTTAGCTGCTCCGTGGTATGTGGGATCTTGGTTCCCTGACCAGGGACTTCTGAAAACACCATCCTTAAATGCAGCCTCACTTTGTGTTGAAACCACCATAGTAGACAGTGAGTCGGCACTGAGACAAGTGGTACCGAGTGGAATCCGTGCTGAATGTAGAGTGGGAGCCCTGAGGTTATCCTCCAGGCCTGTTCCTTTGTTGCTGGACTTCAGGCACAAAGCTCCCTCTTGCCCCAAACTCACTACCCTCCTCTATTAAGTGGGGCTGATGATACCCGCCTGCCTGAGCCTTGTGAGCATTAACTAAGACAGAGAGAGGAGCTTTGCTGGTCAGTAGTTTTGTACCTGGGATTAAAGCAGTATGAGAGTGCAGAATCAGCACCGATCGCTTTTCTTTTATCTTTTTAATATTTATTGATTTGTCTGTACCAGATATTTAGTTACAGCAGGCAGGATCTTGGTTGCCACCTATGGGATCTTTCCGTTGTGGCATGTAAGACCTAATTCCCTGACCAGGGATCAAACCCAGGCCCCCTGCATTGGGAGCAGGAAACCTTAACTGCTGGACCACCAGGGAAGCCCCTGAGCACTGATTTCTGATGGCAGGTACATCATCATCATAAGGACGTATGAAAGGACTACATGTTATAAAATGTCCCACCATGTGAACCAGAATCCTTGTCATTATTGAGTACTTGCTAACTGAATTAAGGTCAGGCACAGAGAATACCCTGTGGGAGTACAAGAGGACTCTGATCTATGGAAATCCATGTCTAACTGAGAAAATTAGACAAATGTCACTAGTGTGGGACAACGGGCAAGCCATAGCTAGACTGCGCAGGTGAATTGTCTGTTCAGACTCTATAATAAAAAAACAGACTATCACTGTGAATGTTTATGGGTGTTTAGTATGTTCTAGGCATTGTCCTAAGGACGTTACCTGTAGTTATCTCCACTAAACCTTCTAACAAACCTCCAAAATGTATCTTCATTTATAATTAAAGAATCCAGGCTTAACCAGATGAAGAGGTTTTCCTATGATCCTGCAATGTTTGCACCAGATTTGTTTGACTTCAGAGCCTCTGATGAAAAGGCTTTCTCAGGGAGCTGTGACCGTGCAGGGTAGGGCTGCATGAATATTGCCAAATCAGCCCAGTTTTGTTCACTTTTATTCTCTGGGCACTAGGGCTCCTGGACCCCTCATTGTGCCTCAGGTTCTTCATTTGTAAGAGAAAAAGGATTGACTTAGTTGATCTCAATTCTGAGACTCTGGATACACTTGTGAAAAGGGGAACTAGACAGATTGAACTTCAGTCTACAAAAGTTTGTGACAGACTTTGCAAAAGGGCATGATACAACCCTAAACTAGGACTCTGTTATCTCTCGGGAGATGGTTCCTTTAATTTTGGAAAAATAGATGCACAATTCATCCACTTCTTTGAAATAAATTTTGAATATATGTGTGTACATGTATGTATATACACATATATATTCATATGTAAAATATGTTTATAGTATAATACATATATATTCATATGTAAAATATAGGTGTTTATATAAACTATCTATGTATATGGATACAAACACTTATCATTATTATTGTAATCTTTATTAACTTGCTTGAATTTTAGGTTGACTCTCCCTCTCCTATACTCAAAGTTTACAGCTCTGAGTATTGAGATATCAGAAAATCCTAGCTTTTATTCCTTTATTTGCCATCTTTAGAAGTTACTGCTGCTTGTTTTCTTAGCTATTTCATAGTTCCTAAACTTTGCTTAAAAGCATTTCTAATTCTTCACATTGAAAAGTGGATTGCAAATGAAGTTTAATACGGAATGTTTTGTACCAAGAAAACTAATGCCCCGTTTTCCCCCCTAATGAATGCCAAAATCATCACAGACTCAAGGCTCATGAATAATGTATATCATCCAATTAAGTGCAAATGCTGTTCAGTTCTTGCAAGTGGTATGTGATACCAGTTCTGGCCTTAGAATGGGCACTGAGGGTAGGGATGGAAGAAGGGCTTGGGAGTGTTGTGGTTGTGTGCCTATGTGTCTGATAACTAAGCCCCGACAACTTGTCATGCTCGTTACATCCTGAGAGCTAAACTTCCCATGCTCAAGTCCACAGAGAGGTGTCTTTTTTTTTTTTCCCCTAACCATAAATAGAACTTATCTTAAAATTTTAAATCCTCAGGCTCTAATGGCCTGGGAGCTCTTGTCTGGTCATGTTGTCCTCTGCCTGTGAAACCGTCCACTCTAATTGGCCAGCAGACCCCTCTGCCCAAGCTGAACTGCTTCAGGTGGTCATCCTCTAGAGGCTGACCCTCCGAGGGAGATGCACCACTGATCCTTTGTACCCAAAGAATACACTCCACTCTTTTGGCTCCTGATCAAGTTGTCCTTCTTCACCTAGAGATCTTGGCAACCTTTTGAGGCTGTTGATTTGAGTATTGGGTATGTGTATGTTTATTTTTGTTTTAGCATTTCTTTATTTATTTGCACACAATACTGTAGTCAGGAGCTTGCTACTTCTCCAGGGAAGTTGTCTGCAATGCATCACTGAGGTGACAACTTAACAATTCACACTGATCATTCCCTGTGGTCTGCCATGGAGATTCCTGAAAGCATGAACTGGGTGTGTTCTTGATCTTCCACTGCCGAAAACACAGAGCCTGGAGGACATGATATCAAATCAGTGCTTTCAGACACCCAGTAAAGGTGATTATATATCTGAGCCTCAGTTCCCTCATCAGAAATAGAAGATGGTAACTAACAAATGTTTTGTCCAGGTGGGTGTAGAGAGTAAAAGCGTTGTTATCTGTAAATCCTGAAGCCTTGTGCAAATGTTTGTAATTACCCTCTTCGCTATGAGTGTACAGACGTCCCCACTACGACTTCATGACTGGACATGACAAATCTCCAGGACTTGGGCTTACCCAAGCCTGATTAATGCTGTTCATAAAAATATTCATCCATCAGGGTCTGCATTTGTAGCGTTTAGTTGTGCCAAATAACAGAGCCAGCCAGCGGTTTCTTAGAATTACACCGTCTAATAATGAATGCTGGAGACAGAATTTTTTTCAGCCTAAAATCTCTTCTTATAACTCAGGGTTGATGAGTGCTGCCCTACATTTCTCGATGGATCCAATTTAACACCAGACGAAGCAGTGACTCAGACTAACTTAAATATCTCAAGACGAGTTTCACCTTTTCCTCTGAGGCCGTATCAGTTCAATTGCGTAAGTGCAAATTTATTGAAAGTGGTTTGGTGCTTAGCTTTTCTCTATTGGCAGTAATGGAGTTTAAATTTATAGCAGGCTGATGAATTTCAGATAAGAGAACCATTACCTTACAACAACATTAAGGAAAAATATATAACTCCAATTGCTGAACCTCAAATGCGTATTGTTTGAATGAGGGGAGATGGATGAGGTAGGCTGACATTTGCAAATGCAGTTCCTTTCCATCCTCATGGTACTAGCCCAGGAGTTTGAAAGCATGGCATATTCCAGAAAGGGCTAGGGATAGTTAAGCATTACAAGCGCATTATAACAAAATAGCAGAAGTGGGACATGATCTAGAGGTGCGGGATTTTTCCTTCTCTTAATTAATATAATTGGAGGTGTCTTTTGGCAGTGGACCAAGGCTGTCATAGGGCTTGGGTGCTTTATTTGGTACTTGTGACATCCTCTCCCATATGTTATTTTCCTTTTATACTTGGCTTTGTCTTCCCACAGGGTGGAACTCTGACATTATATAGACTAAAAATGAAGGCTGCAAGCACACGTGTGAGTCCAAAACTGGGCTTCTCCATGTTCTTGAGTCTGCCAGTAAATGGGGGGAGGGGGCGAGGAATGAAACTGAAACAGATTTATAAAAATTATATGTGTTTATATGTTGTATTTTTAAATGTTAATGCTGAGTAAATGAGTTCTTTAACTTAAAAAATATAATATTATTTGCTATATTAAGATTATCACAGAATTGCTAAAAATAGGGGTTATAGATAGTATTTTCACACAATAGAACACAAATTTCAGGTTGTGTGATGTGCTTTATCTTTTCCCCATTTCTGTCATGCAGCTTAGAAACTGTGTGAATAACACCATTTAAAGATAGTCTCCTTTTTAAATAATTTATTTTGATTATAGTTGATTTACGGTGTTTCAGGTTAACAGTGTGACTCAGTCATACCTACGTATGTATATCTATTATATTTCAGTTTCCAGTATAGGTTATTACAAGATACCAACTATAGTTTCCTGTGCCACACGGTAAGTCCTTGTTTGTTTATTTTATATAGTAGTGTGTATCTATTAATCCCAAATTCCTAATTTAGCTCTTTGTCCCTTTCCCCTTTGGTAATCATAAGTTTAAGTCGATGAGTCTCTTTCTGTTTTATAAACAAGTTCGTTTGTATCTTTTTTGAGATTACACATATAAGTGACATCATATGATACGTCTTTCTCTGACTTACTTCACTTTGTAGGAATATAGTCTTAACATGAGATGCTTTGTGGGCTTGTGTGTCAAATAACCCTTTCTGCTTTTCCATTTCCCATTCCCCTATAGGTCATAGCTTTCCAAGAAATTTCATTCTTGGGCAAGTTACTTACTTTTCTGGTTCTTGTCCTCATTCATAAAGTGTATGTGTGTCTGGGTCAGGGGTAGCGGTATGGGGGTCCCCAGCACCACCACAATCCAAGGTGAGACCCCAGATTTCCCCAGGGTGAAAGGCATTTTCCCAGCTTTTAGAGAGAAGGTCACTTCCGTCCCCAGGGAAGCCCTACTTGGGATAATTTCTCTGTGGTCCTCTCTCAGTCCAAGGCCCCTTCTTTGCAGTTCATGCTGTCCATGGGGAACCAGCCACTACAAACGCCCCAACCCTTCTGAAAAGGGAGTGGCTGAGGCATGAGCCATGAAAAGTGTCATTTTATTTATTTTATTGACATTCAGTTGATTTACAGTGTTGTGTTATTTTCACGTGTACAGCACAGTGATTCAGATAGGTAGGTAGGTAGATAATTCTTTATCCAATTCTTTCCCTTACAGATTTTGAGTATAGTTCCCTGTGCTATACAGTAAGTCCTTGTTGATTATCTGTTTTATATATAGTAATGTATAGATTTTAATCCCAAAGTCCTAATTAATCCCTCCCCACCCTCACCATTTCCCCTTTGGTAACCATAAGCTTGTTTTCTATGTCTATGAGTCCATTTCTAATTTGTAAATGAGTTCATTTGTATCATTTTTTTAGATTTCACATATAAACGATATATGACATTTGTCTTTCTCTGTCTGGCTTACTTAAGTTAGTACAATAATCTCTAGATTCATCCATGTTGCTACAAATGGCATTATTTCACTTTTATGGCTGAGTAATGTTCCATTGTATATTTGTCTCCTTTTTATCCATTCATCTATTGATGGACACTTAGGTTGCATCCATATTTTGGCTATTGTAAATAGTGCTGCAGTGAACAGTGGGGTGTATGTATCTTTTGGAATTATGGTTTTTTCCAGATATATGCCCAGCAGTAGGATTGCAGGATTATTTATGGCAGTTCTGTACAGTTTTTTAAGAAACTTCTGTACTATTCTCCATAGTTACTGTACCAATTTATATTCCCACCAACAATGTAGGAACAACCCTCTTTCTCCACACTCTCTCCAGCCTTTATTATTTGTAGACTTTTGATGATGGCCACTTAGAGTGTGGTGAGGGAGTTGGTACCTCTTTATAGTTTTGATTTGTACTTCTCTAATAGTTAGCAATGTTGAGTATTTTTTCATGTGCCTGTGGGCCTTCTGTATGTCTTCTTGGAGAAATGTCTATTTAGATCTTCTGCCCATTATTTTAATTGGATTATTTTGGGTTTTTTTTTTTATACTGAGCTGTATGAGTTGTTTGTATATTTTGGGAATTAATCCCTTGTTGGCTGCATCTTTTGCAAATATTTTCTTCCATTTCATAGATCCTCGTTATTATTTCATTGATGGTTTTCTTTGCTGTGCAAAAGCTTTTAAGTTTCATTGGGTCCTATTTGTTTCTATCAACGAATATTTAGGTTGCTTCCAAGTCGTGGCTACTGTAAACAGTGCTACAGTGAACACTAGGTACATGTATCTTTTTGAATTATACTTTTCTCCTGTGTCATTTTAGACACCATTCCTCTGACCTTTGTCCCAGCACTGTGGGCAGGGAATGGAAGTTCTACACATTCGGTGTCTTTCCTGTTTAGCTTGTAATCCCTGTCCTATGATACCAGAGTCAGCCCAGCACTGAAAACACAGCTCTCTTTAAGAGATAATCTTCAGTTTTCTGTAAATAATGCCAGAGGGATTTGTGTAGAATTGAGACATTCATTTTGTAGTTATTCACACAGCACGTCTGAAAGAAAGGGAACTGAATTCAGTTGGCTGGTGGTATATTATGAAAAGAACTGTCTATTAAGTGAACTCAGGAAAGTTTGAATGAAATTAAACAGACAAACACATGATGTTTTGCCAGCAGTTTTTTCAGCCAAGAAACAGCTTTTGGTGTGGCCAAGTCTTGGAAAGGTTGATACTGTCAGTCATTCTAGGCCAGAACAACTGACTCTGGTCCCTTGTTATGAAAGCCCATTAGAAAACATCCAGACTAATGTGGCCTCGGGGGGGAAATTATATTTCAAATGCAAATTGCAGAACAGTGTCCATAGCTGATCCAAGAACATCGATTATAATTTTAATGTGGAGCCTTTGAGAATCTAACAGTAATCCCAAGTTGTTGTTTTTAACTAAGGACAATGGCACACATCAAAATCATAAAACTAAAAGTGACCACAACTATCATATTACATTTTGATTCACAAACATAACTTTGAAAATAAGAGATTATTTAGTTCAGTTTTCCTATTTTACAGATGGAGAGACTATGACCTATGGAAATGACCCACATGCCTTCCCTGGGGTGGAGACTCTAGTCCCATCTCCTCTTTGTAGTGTCTTGCCTGATACAAATTGACATCATGGAGCGTCATGAATTAGGAAGGACAGATTACTTTTTTGGTCCTTTTTTAATTTTTCTCAAAACTCATAAAATATCATTAGAGTGCTTTTTAATTTTTTCTGAAAAGCAGGAAATCGTAAGATTGATAAATAGTTTAACGTGAACCTGATGGCTTGATTAATTAATCACCAAGCTGAGGAACCACTACAATTCATATGTCAATTCAGACTATTTTCGGGAAATGATTTGAATCAATTGCTAATGAAATTGAGAAATTTAGGAGCCACTTTCTGACTTCCAAATGACAGGGCTCATATTTAACTCAAGAGACGTGACAGTTAATGACAACATAAAAAGTGCCATGAATTATTTTCCAGATCATGGGAAAATTACAACATCTCCCCATTGAAACAGCTTGCAGCTCATCAGCATGAAAATAAACAGCCTTAATCATATGCTAAGAAATCTTCGATGCTGTTTAAAATCTAGGTTCTTTTTTGAAATAAACAAAGACCATAATCCTCAGGAATAATTGTAATATTTCATAACCTCTTCCTTAATACAAGGTGATAGATGAACCTAGTCTGACACTACTCCTGAAACCTTATGGAAAAGAAACAGTATGGATCATTGTAATTAATAAATCTAATTACTTTAAATCCTTATACTAGGTAGAGGTTAATTTCTCTTCCCTACTTTATTTCATAGGCTGAGGTTTCCAACCCTGTTTATGTATAAAAGGGCTTGCTTTGTATATCCTTCCATAACTTTTCACTTCTAGGCAGACGCTTTAATGAATTTAACATTATATTGAGATATAACAAGACAGTTGTTATGTGTTAATGAAATATCAATGGCAAATGGGAAAGTGCACTGATCAATATTTAATCTAATTAAGGTGTATACAAGGCAATATTATTATGTAATTAACTCAAAAGAGCATAAGTGATACATGCATGTTTAAATTTTTATTAATATATTTGGAAAGAATTTTTACATCATGCTGTTTTATGGGCTTACTTGAGAGATATAAAATTAAAATGTTTGTCAAGATGCTACTGGAGCAAGTATTAAATGTGGCTCTTAATCATCTTAACAGTCTTTAAGGTTCCCTTGCAGTTCTGATAGTCTCACTAAGGATGAAAGATGAATTTTCCAACAAACAAGAGTCCATATATAAAACCTTTCTGGAATGGTCCTTTAATTTTTTTTCTTCTAGGTTCTCATGCTGCTTTGCAAAGAGAATATATAACAGGATTTGTACAGGTAAGAAAATTTGAAATACGTTTACTATTTTTAAGAACATTCTTTAAAGAGCTACATGTTGCCAGGGAGAAAATATATGGAACTGTAAATATCACTGGATTACTCTACATATATCTTTTGGGATCCTAATACCACAGCTTCACAAATTCCTGTAGAATTGCAATTTGGCAGAGGTGAATTTTGGTGGGACGGTGATTATGTATCTCATACAAAGACCAGAATAGACTATTATGGTTTTCTACTTTGCAAATATACAAAGCTGCAATATGGGAAAACACTTAAATTGGATCTTGAAGCAAATCCAGAAACAAACCATTGTGCATAGACATTAACATGGATAGTGTTGTGGGATATACATTTGTGCTGAGTAAGAACAGGTTCAAGGCTACAAAGTCTAAGCTCCTTGTTAGGTCACTGCTCAGGAAGTTTGTAGTATGTCATGGTTCTCTAAACCCCGCAGGCGAATCTAGCTCTTGAACCAGAGAACCATCTACTTAAATGTACTCATTTCATGTGAAATATTAATAGATGTGGTTAGAGACTCTGATTGCTGTAGCTGCTGGAACACCAAAACTATAGGAGAATTGTTATCCAAATAAATATATAAAGACTGACTGTGGTTACACAGTGATCTTATTCTAAAAGCTTTCGTTGCTTCCCTCCATCCTACCATTTTATTGTGGAAAGAATATTGGAGTCACTGGGACAATTTATTGTTCTCATACATTCCTGATATGTGTATCTTGCCTAAATGTTGGGATGGCATTTCTGGTTTTATCTCTGTGAATGAGGGAGTGAGGGATAAGTCATACCTTATGACTCCCCATCTCTCCTGTGAGTGATGATAACGACAGGGTTGAGTCATCATATATTACACACATCACATATTTTTCTTCCTCTCTCTTGAAAAGGGCTGCAAATGCTGAAGATGACAGTTAAGGAAGATGAAAAATCCATAAAAGGTATGGGGTAAAGATGTTCCAAATAGAAGTAAACTTTTAAATACTTCTGTGTGACTGTGTTGGTAATGAAGCCATTGATATGTGTGTGGCAAGCTAACAAGAATGGCTGAAAATGATTACCTTCACCTCTGGGCCTTTTTCACTGTAGTTAGAATCATCTTGAGTCCACAATTCCTGTTGTGCTACAAATCTTTTATAGCTAGGCAGTTTTTAGGCCTAAGCAACTCTTAAGGTGAGCAAGGGAAAGAGTCACGATGTCCTTCCTTGTGTAGGCTCATGTCTGAGCCCAGTCTCATGGTGGAGCAGGACAACCCATCTTGGAGTTTGTGAGGGAGTGGGAGAACTGACCAACCCAGATAATCCAAACTCCCCTACCTCATACTGTCCTCAGAAGGAAATGGGCAAATGAGAACCTTTTTGGCATTTGATTACCCTTTTCATATCAAAACTGAAACTTTAAAAGTTCTTTGCCTATAAAGGAACAGTTGATCCTTCATCTTAATGAAAAGGAAACAAACCAGCAAAGAACACAGCTAAACTCTTTAGGAGAGTTTTCTAACAGTCATTTCTGAATTTGATGTAATAAAAGTATTCCAAATGGCCTATTACCCTCAACTCTTTATTTGCAAAGAAAAAATGGTTCTTTAGTTTCTCTGTCATTTCTGAGCCTTTCTTTTTTAATCAGCTTTGTTGAGGTGAACTTTACATACCAAAAAGAAAAAAAAAACATGCATTTTAAATGTACAACTTTATGAGTTTGCCAAATATGTAGTCATTTAATAACAGCAGTCAAGATACAGAATAATTCAATCATCCCCACAAGTTTTGTCTTGCTTCTTTGCACTCGCTACCCTTCCATGACAGTTAGAGGCAACCAATGATACTATTTCTGTAATTTTGCCTTAACTAGAATTGTATTCTTATGGAATCATAAGATTGTCTTTTGTGTTAGGTTTCCTTTACTTAGCATAATGCTTTTGAGATTCATCATGCAGCTAGTTATTTCAATAGTGTGCTTTCATACTGGTGAATAGAACTCTTTGAATGGATATGCCATAATATTTAATTCACTGATTAATATATTTTTGGTTTCGTTTCTAGCTATGAAGACTAAGGCCCATATGAACATTTGAGTACAAACCTTTCAACAGCCCTATGTTATCATTTGCCTTGAATAAATAGAAGTGGAAATGCTGGATCAAATGGTAATTCTGCATGCTTGCTCAGTCATGTCCAACTCTTTGCGACCCTATGGACCGTAGCCCACCAGGCTCCTCGGTCCATGGGATTCTCCAGGCAAGAATACTGGAGTGGGTTGCATGCCTTCCTCCAGGGGATCTTCCCGACATAGGGATCGAACCCACATCTCTTGTGGCTCGTGCATTGGCAGGCAGATTCTTTACCACTGAGCAGCCAGGGATACACAGAAATGGGAATGCTAGATCAAATGGTAAGGGTAAGTGTGAATTCTTAGAAACTGCCAAGATGTTGATTAAAGTGACTATGTAACACCAGCAATGTATGAGAGATCTAGCTACTTCATATCTTCGCCGAGACTATGGTTGGTGGTCTTTTTATATATACCACATCTTTTTTTCCCCATTCATTTGCCAGTGAGCATTTGGCTTGTTTACATGCCTTGGCTATTGTAAGTAGTGCTAATATGAACATTGAGATGCATGTATCTTTTTGAATTAGAGTTCTCATCTTTTCTAGATGATTACAGGATCATACAGTAACTCTTTTTATTTTTTAAGGAGCCCCATACTGTTTTCCATGGTAGCTGTACCAATTTACATTCCCATTAATAGTTTAGGAGGTTTCCATTTCCTCCACACCTTCTCCAGCATTTATTATTTGTAGACTTTTTGAGATGACCATTCTGACTGGTACAAGGTAATAGGTCATTATAGCTTTGATTTGCACTCCTCTAATACAGTAAGCCCCCTACATAGAAACCTTGAAATTGTGAAATTTCAAAGATACAAGCGTCCATTCACATGCCCAATCACATGTTCACATGTCTGACATCCACTGCCAGAGGCATGCACCCTGTACAAGTGGCTGTGCTTTTGTCAACTTTATGGTACTGTATGCAGGAGTACAGAATCTATTTCCAGCCCAGATGTCTGTAAGCAAGCATAAAAGCAGTGGTGATGTAGCTGGTACTACTCTACTTTTCAAGGCACTTTACTGTAGGAGTAAAAATCTTAGTGTTTGTTTTTTTATGTATTATTTCTGTGAAAAGTATTATAAACCTACTACATTACAGTTCCTATACAGCTGACTGTGTTAGTTAGCTACCTAACTTCGTTGGACTTAAACACATGCTCTCAGAATGGAACTTGTTCATATGTAGGGGCTTACTGTAATTAGCAGTATTGAACATATTTTTCATGTGCCTATTGGCCTTATGTATGTCTTCTTTGGAAAAATGTCTATTCAGATCTTCCACCTATGTTTTGATTGGGTCATTTGTCTCTTTGAAATTGAACTGTTTGAGCTATTTGAATAGGTTGGAGTTTAATCCCTTGTTGATCACATTGTTTGCAAATATTTTCCCTCATTGTGTAAGTTGTCTTTTCATTTTGTTGCTTCCCTTTGCTGTACAAAAGCTTTTAAATCCCATTTATTTTTGCTTTTGTTTCCATTACTGTAGGAGATGGATTCAAAAAATATTGCTGTGATACACATTGTAGAGTGTTCTGCCTATGTTTTCCTCTAGGAGTTTTATAGTATCCAGTCTTACATTTAGGTCTTTAATTCATTTTGTTTTTGTGTATAGTGTTAAAGAACTTTCTAATTTTATTCTTTTATGTATAGCTGTCCAGTTTTCCCAGCACCACATTTTGAAGACACTGTCTTTTCTCCGTTGTATATTCTAGCCTCCTTTGTCATAGACTAGGTGACCTTTTCTGTCCTATTCCATTGATCTGTTTTTGTGCCAGTACCATACTGTTTTGATCACTGTACCTTTGTACTGATAGTACAGTCTGAAGTCAGGAAGCCCAGTTCCTACAGCTCTGTTTTTCTCCTTCAATATAGTATTTTATAGAGATTGTACTGAGTCTGTAGATTGCTTTGGGTAGTATGGTTTTTTAACAATATTTTTTCAATACAAGAACGTGGCATATCTTTCCATATGTTTATGTCTTCAATTTCTTTTACTAGTGCCCTCCAGGTTTCAAAGTACAGGTCTTTTGCTTTCTGAGGTAAGTTTATTTTTGGATATTTTATTCTTATGAGTCATGCTTTTTGTGTTTGCTAAAAAAAGTTTTGCTTAACTCAAGTCTACTAATATTTCTTCACATTTTTAGTTAATAATTTTAAGACCTATGATCCAGGATGAGTTATGTATGGTGTGAGATTAGGGTTGAGGTTCATTTTTTTCCAATATGACGTCTGGTTGTTTCAGTACCATTTGTTGAAAAGGAACTTCTTTCATCCACTGAATTTCCTTGGCATATTTGTTCAAAATCAATTAACCGTGTAGGTGCAATCCTATTTCTGTAACTGTCTATTCAGTTAAACTGTATGCCTATCACACTGTTTTAATTACTGTAGCCTAATAGTAAGTCTTGCTAACTTGCTTCATACACTGATGATTTACGCTTTCAAAATAAGCTTGATTATTCTAGCCTTTACATTTCCATGATTTTTGAATCAAATTGTCAATGTCTTTAAAAATCCTGCTGGCAATTTGAGATTGCATTGAGGCACTAAGTTTGTAAAACTGGACACTAACGTTTAGTCAATCTTTAGATGTATGAACACTGTATAATTCAGTAATATTTTTCAGTTTTCAACATATTCATCTTTTATAGCTTGTCTTATATTTATCTGTAAAAATTTCATGTTGATATTGCAAATGGTACTTTTAATTAATCCAATTATTGATTGCTAGTATAAGATCCCCTGGAGAAGGAAAAGGCTACCCACTCCAGGATTCTGGCCTGGAGAATTCCATGATCTATATAGTCCATGGGGTCACAAAGAGTCAGACATGACTGAGTGACTTTCACTTATAGTATATGGAAATACAATCAATTTTGCATATAACATTTTGTCCTGCCATCTTACTAAAATCACTTGCCAGTTTGCATAGCTTCGTATGTGCAACAGGTCTTCATTCCTTTTAAATCTATTTATTTTTCTTATTGCACTAGTTAAGACTTCCTGTGTGTGTGTTAGTCACTCTGTCATATCTGAATCTCTGTAATCCAATGGACTGTAACCTTCCAGGATCCTTTGTCCATGGAACTCTCCAGGCAAGAATACAAGAGTGGGTTGCCATTTTCTTCTCAAGATCGCCTACACAGCATTAAATAGAGTTGGTGAGATCACATATCCTTGATTCCTATCATAGACATAAAGCATTCAACCTTATGATGATGTCCGCTATAGTTTTACATCAGGTTGAGGCATTTTCTTTCTACTGAGAGAAATTGAAAAAAAATGTAAATAATTGGAAAGGTATATTCATGGATCTGGAAATGCTAAAAAAAAAAACTTCAGAACTTTGAAAAGTCAGAGGGCTTATACTGTCTAACTTCAAGATTTTTTCTGAACCTACAGTAATTGAAATCTGGTAGAGGGACAATGAAATAGAATAAAGAAACTAGAGATAGATATCTGATTAGTTGACCTTCAACAAAGAAGGAAATATTATTTAATGGAGAATAAATAGCTGTTTCAATAATTCATGCTAAAAAAGTTAATATCAATATTCAAAAATGAAAAATATTCAATGTCATGTCTTACAATATTTTAAAAAATAAGATAATGGAGAGAGGGGCCAGGTAGAAAATATTTGCACATATCTGATAAAGGACTTGTATCCAGAATATGTAAAAAAAAAATAGCAAAAACTTCATTATAAGACATAAATAACCCAATTTTAAATATGGGCAGACCATTTTATGGATGGAAGTCCCAATATATAATAGAGGTTTTGAAGAAAGGAAGAGAATGAATGTAAAGCAATATTCCAAATCATAACTGGTAATTACTAAGTAGTAAATTGAAAGGGGTGGCAGAGCAAGACTAACATACACACAATAAGAGCACCAAAGTTGTATTGACATATCTTGTATACACCTCAGGGCATTGTTAGTAAAGAGAAAATCTACTTATTTGCACATCTTTGCCTCAGAACATGCTGCAAGAATTCAGGTTACATATAGTAGGTTTGTCATCAACAATATTAGGAACGAGAAGACAGTGAAACACCTGTAAGTACAGATGGAAATGCTTTGGAAATAATTTGATCCTAGAAGTCTATGACCACAAATACCATCAAGTAAGGGTGAGTTTCATCTCAGACTGTTTACAGCCTATTTCTGAAAATAGCTACTTTTTGGAGGATAAAGTACCAGGGAAGAAAGTTAATCCAGAAATAAACAGGAATATGTGTGTATAGTTGATGGAAGTGAGAACTACTCGCTGGTAGGTCCAAGTAAGTATTGTGAAAAGAAAAGAATCTCAACAATAATATGAATTAATATTTAGGCATTTTCCACATGGACGTTGGTGGAAGCAAGAAAAAAAGGAAAATGAAAGCATGTGAAACTTTTGCATTGGTCTGGAGGAAACAGTTACTAATTACTGACTCTAGACTTTAAATGAAATAAAAACTATAATAATGAGTAACAGAATTACCTAACATAGGGATTGATCAGTTAATGATGTTGTACCATAATTACTTGAAAAAATATACCATTTTTTTCAATATGACTCCTTTTTTCCTTGGCATAGTGACTTATTACCTAAAAACACATTAAGTAAATGCCCTCTAAGATGTGATGTTTTCTAAGACGTTATATTTTCAAGCAGAAACCTTCACCAATTTACTAGACACACTTTCTAGCCAGAGACTATCATATGGAACAAATTTAAACCGCAGGCCATGGCTCTATGAACATCTTTGTTTGTGAATATATGCCAAATAAGAGGAGGAGTTGCTTCTTCAGCTCTTCAGTCTGTTCACTTTTTTTCAAATGTTTCAATGTGCTTCTAGACCTACCTTTATTTTGCCAAGATCGATGTTTCCTTATCTATTTATGAGTCCAAAACATGAACTCCAAAATGTAAACTAAAAAAGAGGTGCATAATAGTGAATGCACCTTCTAAAGAGTGAGTGCTCTGCCCTTCTCTACCAAACAGCACCTACTCTGAAATTTTCTCTTTGCTCCATGGAGAATACAATAAATCTGTATTATATCAGGTATTTATTGGCTTAAAAATTATTATCACACAAAGTGATTTACATATTCAATGTACATAGTTATTATTGTGAGATTACGTGGGGTTGTAACACTTAAAATGAAGCACATCTAATTTTTCCCATTCCCAACTGTTAGACCTTGTTTTATCTATTCAACTTTAACATGTAAAAGAGATTACAAGTCATCACTCTTGGCATTATAAGAAAAAGCTAGGAAAAGTGAATAATAATAAATGTTCTGGAACTTATCAAAGAACTCGGGTCACAGGGCAATCTGCCCCTTTAAAATCTGGGGACATTGGTGCATACAGAGAGATACAGCGCTAGACATTTGTTTACCTGGACGTGAAGACGCCAGAAGCCACTGGTTGTATAAATGCTTCCTTTACTAGGAATTTTGACAATTTGCTGTAAGCTAAGTGGTAACTAGCTTGATTAGGACATTCCTGGGGACTGCAGTCAAAGGAGAGTACTTACACTGTTTGAGCTTTTCTTCTAGGAACTCCACAACTTCGCACAGTATGCCTTCAAGAAAAACCACCTGTGGCTCTGGCAGGGGAAGCGCTGCAAAGGTAACCCTCTCATTTTCTTCTCGAAAACCAAGAATGACAATCTCCAAAGAGATATACTTGGCCATAGAGCAATACTGAGACCTTATCTCACACAGGGAAAGAGATTTTCTTCCCCTTGTAGTCCTTTCTAGGATTAGTTTTTCATCTAAACAGGGGAAAGGAAACATGAACAGGGGACAGTTTCAAGAAAATCTATCAGGAACTGGGTTCAAGGAAGATGGGAGGAGCAATATGCCTTGAAAAGGGGTGAAGAAACAGGGGTGAAGGCCACACTCTGAGACCAAGTTCCACTAAAAGACTTACCTTCTCTGCATCCAGCCCCCATATCAACAATCAGTGTAGCAGAGAATTTACAACTGAAAATCTATAAAACATAGACTCCTCTGGGAAATGGTATAACAAGAAACCTTAAAGCCAAAAGAGGAAATAATGACACTAGAGGAGTATGGAATCTCTCTACCCCTTATAGCTATAGCAAATGTTAAAATACAGCCCAACTCATATGTAGATTACCATAAATCCTGCCCTCTAAAGGTCTGTTTTCTGCAGTGACTATTGACACATGTCAACTTTGAATTTTTTATTAAAAGGCATACCAAAAGTCACAGTTTTGGAAGACTTGCCAATCATAACCACATTCAGATATGTGAATTAACAGATATGGCATTTGAAATAACCATGATTAATATGTCAACAAATAGCATGTGAGATCAAATGGGTAGTGTCAGCAGAATTGTAGAAATTTCAAAAGTAAATGTTAGAAATCAAAAACACAGTTAAAGAATGCCTTCAGAAGGCTCATAAATAGACTTACCCACAGTTAAGCAAACTAGTAAACTTGATTAAAACACCAGAAAAAAAAGAACAAAAACCTGAGAAGTGTGTGTGTGTGTTGCAACGCCAGAAAGAATGGGGCAGAAGAAATGTTTGATGTAATAACTGCTGCTGCTGCTGCTAAGTCTGTCAGTCATGTCCAACTCTGTGCGACCCCATAGACGGCAGCCCACCAGGCTCCGCTGTCCCTGGGATTCTCCAGGCAAGAACACTGGAGTGGGTTGCCATTTCCTTCTCCAATGCATGAAAGTGAAAAGTGAAAGTGAAGTCGCTCAGTCGTGTCCAACTCTTAGCGACCCCATGGACTGCAGCCTACCAGGCTCCTCCGTCCATGGGATTTTCCAGGCAAGAGTACTGGAGTGGGGTGCCACTGCCTTCTCCGAACAATTGCTGAGATGCTAACAAAACTATTCCCAGACACCAAACCACAGATTGCAGAAGTTCAGAACACCAAGCAAGATAAGTACCAAAAACAACCACATCTAGACTTATTATTGATATGTTTACCTGTAGAAAAACCAAAGACAAGAGAAAAGTCTGAAAGAAACTAACGCAAGAAGAAAACCTTCCCAATATAGGGAACAAGGGTATGAACACAGCAAACATTTCATTGGAATCCATGCAAGCAAAAGTAGAATACTGCAAAATAGTCTAAGTGTTGACAGAAAATGACCAACATAGAATTCAATGTCTGGCAAAAGTATTTTTTAAAAGTAGACAAGAAATAGACTTTCTGGAACAAAAACATAGGAAGTTTGTTACCAGCAGAACAGTCCAATTAAAAAACTAAAGAATTTCTTCAGATAGATGAAAATTTTCTAGATCAAAAACTTGGATCTACCTTAAGAAAGGAAGTGTGTCAGAAAAGGAACAAAGGTAAAAATAAATATTTTTATTATTCTTCATTCATCTACAAGCAATAAAGTAGTAATGTATTGAGTAACTGTAACTTATGTGTAAGTGAAATATATTACAGAAATTTCACAAGGGATAGTTGGAGGAATTAGTACTCTGTTGTAAGGTTCCTGCACTATACATGAAGTTGTATAATGTCATTTGAAAATTGATTTAAATTGTTAACCTATATATTGTGAGCCCTAAGGAAATCACTAAAAACATGTTAAAAGGAAATAAAAATTATATACCAAGGGGAGACAATTGAGAACAATTGAGAATCATATAAATTCTCAATTAAAAACCAAAGAAGACAATAAGAGGTAAAAAGAAGCAAAGAACAAATGTAATGTTTAGAAAACAGTTACAAAGATGGCAGAATTCAATCCAACTATATCAAAAGCCACTTATAAATGGACTAAACAATTAAAAGCCCAAGATTGTCAGACAAGAGAAAAATAATTATCTGTCATCTAGAAGAAAGACATTTTAAATATAAAGACTGCAGATAAAGGAAAGCGGTAAGTGATATAAGATGCTTAATATCAAAATTAAGCTGGAGTAACTATATTAATTTCAGATAAAGTAGTCTATCAGAGATAAAGAAAGATATTACATAATGATGGAGGGAAGTCAGTTCTTCAAGAACACACCAAAAATTATAAACCCATTGGTACCTAACAAAAGAGCATCAAAATGCATGAGGCAATAATTAATAGAATAGAAAGAAGAATAGATTAGTCTGCTATTATATTTGCAGACTTCAACACAACTCTGTCAGTAATTGATAGATTAGGCAGGCCAAAAATCAGTAAAAACATAAGTGACCTGGACAGCACTATAAATCAATTTGATCAAATTGACATAAATAGAATACTCCATCAAAGAACAGGAGAATACTCATTTTTCTCAAGAACACATGAAATAGTCACCAAAATAGAATGATACACTAGTCTATGACATACATCTTAACATTTTTAAAAGAATAGAGATCATGCAGACTATGCTTTTAGATTACACAGAATTAAACAAGAAGTCAGTACCAGAAAGATAGCTGGATAATGCCCAACTATTTGGATGTTAAACAGCACACTTCTAATTAATCACTAGGTCAAATAAGTTTTCAGGAAATTTTAAAACATGTTAAACTAAATGAAAATATAACATGGAAATGTTCTTAGCAATTTATAGCATTAACTACATATATTTAAAAAAAGAGAAATTTACAGTTGATTTCCTAAACATCCACCTAAGAAAACTACAATAAAAAGAACAAATTGAACCTGAAGCAAGCAGAGGAAATACATTATAAAAACTAGAGGAGGAATCAACAGAAGTTAAAAGAGGCAAACACAAGAAAATGAATAAATCAAAAAGTGCTTATTTGAAAAGATTAATAAAAATTGATAAGGCTCTACACAGCCTAGACCTGAAAAAGAAAAATGATACAAATTACAAATATCAGGAATGAGAGGTCATTACTACTACTCCAAAGGACAGTAAAAGGATAAGAAGTACTATGAACAACTATATGCCCAAAAATTGGCAACAGATAAAACGATCTAATGTCTTATATTACAAAAATTACCATATCTCACTTGAGAAACAGATATTCTTAATAGTACAACATAAATATTAAAGAAATAGAGTTCACTATTTAGAAATTTCCAAAAATGAAATCACCAGGTCCAGGTAGTTTTACTGGTGAATTCTATCAAACTATTAAGGAAAAAAATGATACCAATTCTCACAATATCTTTTAAAATGTTTTCCTCATGAGGAAACACATCCCAACTAGTTTTATGAGATCATAATTATCCTAAAATAGAAACCTGGTAAAGACACTATAGCAAAGGAAACTACAGGCTGATACATCTCAGTTCAGTTCACTTGCTCAGTCGTGTCCGACTTTTTGCGACCCCATAATCCCGGTGTACTGTATCTAGCTTAGATGTACTGTATCTAAGTTAAATAAGCAGGGTGACAATATACAGCCTTGACGTACTCCTTTTCTGATTTGGAACCAGTCTGTTGTTCCATGTTCAGTTCTAACTGTTGCTTCTTGACCTGCAAGCAGATTTCTCAGGAGGCAGGTCAGGTAATCTGGTATTCCCATCCCTTTTAGGGTTTTCCACAGTTTGTTGTGATACACACAGTCAAAGGCTTTGGCATAGTCAACAAAGCAGACGTAGATGCTTTTCTGGAATTCTCTTGCTTTTTTGATGATCCAACGGATGTTGGCAATTTGATCTCTGATTCCTCTGCCTTTTTCTAAATCCAGCTTGAACATCTGAAGTTCACAGTTCACGTACTGTTGAAGCCTGACTTGTAGAATCTTGAGCATTACTTTGCCAGTGTGTGAGATGCATGCAATTGTGCAGTAGTTTGAGCATTCTCTGGCATTGCCTTTCTTTGGGATTGGAATGAAGACTGACCTTTTCCAGTCCTGTGACCAATGCTGAGTTTTCCAAATTTGCTGGCATATTGAGTGCAGCACTTTCACAGCATCATCTTTTAGAGTTTGAAATAGCTCAACTGGAATTCCATCACCTCCACTAGCTTTGTTCATAGTGATGCTTCATAAGGCCCACTTGACTTCACGTTCCAGGATGTCTGGCTCTAGGTGAGTGATCACACCATTGTGGTTATCTGGGTGACGAAGATCATTTTGTACAGTTCTTCTGTGTATTCTTGCCACCTCTTCTTAGTATCTTCTGCTTCTGTTAGGTCCATACCATATCTGTCCTTTATTGTGCCCACATTTGCATGAAAAGTTCCCTTTGTATCTCTAGTTTTCTTGAAGAGATCTCTAGTCTTTCCCATTCTATTGTTTTCCTATTTCTTTGCACTGATCACTGAGGAAGGATTTCTTATCTCTCCTTATTATTCTTTGGAACTCTGCATTCATATGGGTATATCTTTCGTTTTGTCCTCTGCCTTTTGCTTCTCTTCCTTTCTCAGCTATTTATAAGGCCTCCTCAGACAACCATTTTGCCTTTTTGCACTTTTTTTTCTTGGGGATGGTCTTGATCACTGCCTCCTGTACAATGTAACGAACCTCTGTACATAGTTCTTCAGGTGCTCTATCAGATCTAATCTCTTGAATCTACTTGTCACTTCCACTGTATTAATTGTAAGGGATGTGATTTAGGTCATACCTGAATGGTCTAGTGGTTTTCCCTACTTTCTTCAATTTAAGTCCAAATTTGCCAATAAGGAGTTCATGGTCTGAGCCATAGTCAGCTCCCAGCCTTGTTTTTGCTGACTGTATAGAGCTTCTCCATCTTTGGCTACAAAGAATATAATCCATCTGATTTCGGAATTGACCATATGGTGATGCCCATGTGTAGAGTCTTCTCTTGTGTTGTTGGAAGAGGGTGTTTGCTATGACCAGTGCGTTCTCTTGGCAGAACTCTTGTTAGCCTGCTTCGTTTTGTACGCCAACCAAAATTACCTGTTATTCCAGGTGTTTCTTGACTTCCTACTTTTGCATTCCAGTCCCCTATAATGAAAAGGATATCTTTTTTGGATGTTAGTTCTAGAAGGTCTTGTAGGTCTTCATAGAACCATTCAACTTCAGCTTCTTCAGCATTATTGGTTGCAGCATAGACTTGGATTACTGTGATATTGAATGGTTTGCCTGGGAAATGTACAGAGATCATTCTGCTGTTTTTGAGATTGAAGTACTGCAGTTGGACTCTTTTGTTGACTGTGATGGCTACTCCATTTCTTCTAAGGGATTCTTGCCCACAGTAGCAGATATAATCATCATCTGAGTTAAATTCACCCATTCCAGTCCATTTTAGTTCACTGATTCCTAAAATGTCGATGTCCACTCTTGCCATCTCCTGTTTGACCACTTCTAATTTGCCTTGATTCATGGACCTAACATTCCAGGTTCCTATACAGTACTGATGTTTACAGCATCAGAGTTAACTTCCATCACCAGTCACATCCACAATTGTGTGTTGTTGTTGCTTTGACTCTGTCTCTTCATTCTTTCTGGAGTTATTTCTCCATTTATCTCTAGTAGCATACTGGTCACCTACCAACCTAAGGAGTTCATCTTTCAGTGTCCTATCTTTTTGCCTTTTCATACTGTTCATGGGGTTCTCAAGGCAAGAATACTGCAGTGGTTTGCCATTCCTTACTCCAGTGGACCACGTTCTGTCAGAACTCTCCACCATGACCCATCTGTCTTGGGTGGCCCTATACTGCATGGCTCACAGTTTCATTGAGTTAGACAAGGCTGTGGTCCTTGTGATCAGATTGGTTAGTTTTCTGTGATTGTGGTTTTCAGTCTGTCTGCCCTCTGATGGAGAAGGATAAGAGGCTTATGGAAGCTTCCTGATGGGAGAGACTTACTGATGGGGAAACTGGGTCTTGTTCTGATGGGCAGGGCCATGCTCAGTAAATCTTTAATCCAATTTTCTGTTGAAGTGGAGAAGGAAAGGGCAACCCACTCCAGTACTCTTGCCTGGAGAATTCCATGGATGGAGGAGCCTCGTAGGCTATAGTCCATGGGGTCGCAGGGAGTCAGGCAGGACTGAGTGACTTCACTTTCAGTTTCTGTTGAAGGGTGGAGCTGTGTTCCCTCCCTGTTGTTTGACTTGAGGCTATGGTGGAGGTAATGAAGACAATGCTGACTTCCTTCAAAAGGTCCCATGCACACACTGCTACACTCAGTGCCCCCAACCCTGCAGCAGGCCACCACCAACCCACACCTCCACCAGAGACTCCTGGACACTCACGGGCAAGTCTGGGTCAGTCTCTTGTGGGTCACTGCTCCTTTCTCCTGGGTCCTGGTGCACACAAGGTTCTGTTTATGCCCTCCCAGAGTCTGTTTCCCCAGTCCTGTGTAAGTTCTGGCAGCTCTATGGAGGGTTAATGGCGACCTCCTCCAAGAGGGCTTATGCCAGACCCAGGTCTGCTGCACCTACACCCCTGCCCCAATGCAGTCCACTGCTGACCTGTACCTCCTCAGGAGACACCCAAGCACAATTCTGTCCCAGTCTCTGTGGGGACTCTGGGTCCTGGTGCGCACAAATTATGTTTGAGCCTTCTGAGCGTCTCTGGTGGGGATAGGGCTTGATTCTAAATGTGATTTCGCCCCTCCTACCATCTTACTGCGGCTTCTCCTTTGCCTGGGACGTGGGATATCTCCTCAAAGTCACTCCAGCAGTGCATAGCCACCACTCCAGTGCTTCAACCTGAGCCCCATGCAAATATCTCAAACATAGATAAAAGATTTTAATAAACTATGAGTAAATTGACTCTAGTAACATACAGAAAGCTTAATAGAGCACTATTGAGCAGTGTTCATTCTGAGGATGCAAGGATAATTTGATATCATAAAATCAATGAAATTCACTATGTTAACAGACTGAGAAAAATCATTTTCTCATATCAACAAATACAGACATTTAACAACATCAGCACCCATTTAGGATTTTTAGAAACTAGGATAAAGAGAATTTCCTTAACCAATGAGGTATATATTAAAGAGCCCCTATAGCTAACACTATAAGATACTGAATACTTTCTTCCTAAGTTTTGGACCAAAAAACGGATGCCCTCTGTTACTACATATGATGAACGTAATAAAAGAAATTCCAGGTAGTACAATAAGAGAAAAAATAAAAGTTATAGAACTTGTAAAGAAATGAAACTATTCTTATTCACAGATCACATGTCTACGTAGAAACTCATAAAAAACAAACCCTTGGAATTAAGAAGAGTTTACAGGATACAAGGCCATATGCAAAAGTCAATTACTTTCCTTTATATAAGCAAAGAGCCAACTCATTGGAAAAGACCATAATGCTGGGAAAGATTAAGGACAAGAGAAGGGAGTGACAGAGGATGAAATGGTGGCATGGCATCACTGACTCAATAGACATAAGCTTCAGAAAACTCAGGGAGATAGTGAAGGACAAGGAAGCCTGGCATACTGCAGTTCTTAGAGTCACAAAGAGTCAGACACGACTTAGTGACTGAACAACAACATAATCAAAGAAACAACAAATTAAAAAAAACTTTAAAACACCATGTAAATTAAAAAAATATGTACAGGGTTTATATGTGGAAAACTATAAAACACTGAAAAGATAAATCGCAAAAGATCTAGATTAATGAATGAATATTTGACATTCATACATTAGAAATTTCATAATCATTAGTTCTTTCCAGCTTGTTGTATAGAGTTAATACAATCCCAAAGTCCCAGCAGCTTTTTTGGTAATTAATTCTAAAATTTATAGGGAAAAGCAAAAGACCCAGAATGGTTCCAAAATACTGAATCAAGAAGAACAAAATTGCAGTGATCACATACTAAACTTCAAGACATAATAGGAGATGGAGACAAAATGTCAGAGTAGAAGGACTTGAGCTCACCTCCTTGAACAAAAACATCAATATCACACCTAACTGATGAACAGTCATCAACAAAAATGACTAGAGTCTACCAACAAGGATATTCTACATCCAAAGAAGCCACAACAAGGTGGTAGGAAAGGTGCTCTCTCGATAGAATCAAATTCTATACCAGGGTGGGTGACCCACAAACTGGAAAATAATTATGTCACAGAGTTTCTCCAACAGGAGGAAGTTTTGAGCCCCATATCAGGCTCCCCAGCCTGACGTTCAGGCATGGGGAGGAAGAGCCCTCAGAGCATTTGCCTTTAAAGGCCACTGGGGCTTGAGTACAGGAGCTGCACAGGGGTAAACAGGGAGTCAGCTCATGGAAAATGCACAAGGTTTCACATGCACTGAGACCCAGGGAAAAATAGTGACTCCACAGGAGCCTGGGACAGACCTACCTGCTGGTCTTGGACAGTCTCTTTTGCAGGCAGGGGTTGGCTGTGGTTTACAGTGGGGTGGTAGAGGACCCAGGGACTACTCTGCTGGGAGCCGTCAGGATGCCCCCTCACTCGGATGACAAGGTCAGGAGACTAAGAAGGAAACTGCAAAGTGGATTTTCCTTCGGGGCATCCCAAGGCAAGGCCCCTCCTGGTATTTTTCTTGGGAAGTTCTGTTTATGCTCTGAACATTAGCTCATCTCAGTAGATCAGTCCCAGTTAGAAATAATTCATCCTGAGATAATTCCCTCAGACCTTATTTCCCCCAGGGGATTGGGGAAGGCAGATTCCCTTCCCTGGGGAAAAAGGAGGAATAAGGGACATTTAAATAGATTACTACACCTCCTACTCCTTACTGGGGAGTTTACCAAGAGTTCTCTGGGGGTCATGGCAAGGCCACCACCAGAAGGGATTGTACTTGGGTCACCTTTCCACATCCCACTCTCCCAACCACTCCACGGAGGAGGCTCCCTTCCTTGAAGAAACCAGGCTGGAATGGGACTTAGGAATGCTCATAACTGTGGCCAACATAGTTGGAGACATTGTTTGCTTTAAGATAATGTAGACATAGGAATTCATTATTGCTAAAGCAGTGCTGCTAGACTGTCTTTTAGTCCTCTTTCCTCTTTCCAAACTATCTCTTTGTCCTCTTTCCTCTTTGCTCGTTAGAACCAGAATAGGTTAATAGAATAAAATAGTTTCAAGCTTAAGCCCTTCTCTCTAGCTTCTACAAAGTTGCACCTAATAAGAGAAATGTAACCTTTCTACTTAGATTGATGTACTTATCATGATTAAATGAAGTGTGCTGAAGACAATCATATGGTAAACATACTATTGTTAAATCTAATTATGCAGAAATCCGACTTCTGAAAGGAAGATGAGCTTAATGTTAAAGTTGTTGATTGTAGGCAGAAAACAAGATTGTATAGAATAATATGTGTAATGGGTGTGTTTCTTGGGTATAAAAACTGTAAACCAACAACAATAAAGAGAGAGACTGCTCCATCACCACATTGACTCAGCTCAGTTCTTCTGCTGACGCCACTCATCCCTCAAGACCCTGGACCCACCGAGGCTGGACCCCGGCACTACTCCTCAGTGTGAGCTCTCCCAGAGGTTTCCATCTGGCACAGAGATGGAGCACCACCCACTGCTAGCAGGCTCCAATGCTGGGAAGCCTCAGGTCAAATGTCCAAAAGAGTGAGAACATAGCCCCACCCATCACCAGAAAGGCTGTCTAAAGTCTTCCTGAGCCAACAACTGCCTATCAGAACACCTCTAGGATTAAGCCAATAATACTGACAAGCTAGAAGAAATGGACAAATTCTAGGAAAGAAATGACCCTCCAAGACTGGACCAGGAAGAAATAGAAAATATAAACCAGGGCAATCACAAATAACTGAAATTGAAACAAACTAGAATACTGGAGTCGGTAGCTTATCCCTTCTCCAGGGGATCTTCCCAACCCAGGAATCAAACCAGGGTCTCCTGCATTGCAGGCAGATTCTTTACAAGTTGAGCTGCCAGGGAAGCCCATATTAAGTCTAGAAGAACATAAAGTCTATGCCCCAACCAAAGAAGCTGAAGTTGAACAGTTCTATAAAGACCGACAAGCCCTTCTAGAACTAATACCAAAAAAAGATGTGTTTTACATCATAGGGGGATTGGAAGGCAAAAGAGGAAGCCAGTTGATACCTGGGGTAACAGGCAAGTTTGGCCTTGGAGTACAGAATGAAGCAGGGCAAAGGCTAACAGAGTTTTGCCAAGAGAATGCACTGGTCATAGCAAACCCCTCTTCCAACAACACAAGAGAGAACTCTACACATGGACATCACCAGTTGGTCAATACCGAAATCAGACTGATTATGCTCTTTGCAGCCAAAGATGAAGAAACTCTATATAGTCAGCAAAAACAAGACCAGGAGCTGACTGTGGCTCAGATCATGAACTCCTTATTGCAAATTCAGACTTAAATGAAGAAAGTATGGAAAACCACCAGCAATTCAGGTATGACCTAAATCACATCCCTTACGATTATACAGTGGAGGTGTCAAAAAGGTTCAAGGGACTAGATCTGTCAGACAGACTGCTTGAAGAACTACAGACGGAGGTTCATGACATTGCACGGGAGGCTGTGACCACATCCCCAAGAAACATGCAAGAAGCAAAGCGGTTGTCTGAGGGGGTCTTAGAGACACCTAAGAGAAGAGGATTGGAGAGCAAAGGAGAAGAGGAAAGATATATCCATCTGAGTGCAGAGTTCCAAAGAATAACATGGAGAGATAAGACAGCCTTCCTAAGTGATCAATGCAAAGAAATAGCGGAAAGCAATAGAATGGGAAAGATTAGAGATCTTTTCAAGAAAATTAGAGATGCCAAAGGAACATTTTGTGCAAAGATGAGCACAATAAAGAACAGAAACAGTATGGACCTAATAGAAGCAGAACATATTAAGAAGAGGTGATAAGAACTATACTATAACTAAAAAAGATCTTAATAAGCTGGATAACCATGATGGTATGATCATTCACCTATAGCGAGACATCCTGGAGTGTGAAATCAAATGGGCCTTAGGAAGCTTACTATGAACAGTTAGTGGAGTTGATGGAATTACAGCTGAGCCATTTCAAATCCTAAAAGATGATACTGTTAAACTGCTCCTCTCAATATGCCAGCAAATTTGGAAACTCAACAGTGGCTATAGGACTGGAAAAGGTCAGTTAGTTTTCATTCCAATCCCAAAGAAGGGCAATGCCAAAGAACATTCAAACTGCCACACAATTGCACTCATTTCACATGCTAGCAAGGTCATACTCAAAATCCTCCAAGCTAGGCTTCAATAGTATATGAACTGAGAACTTCTAGATGTGCAAGCTGGATTTAGAAAAGGCAGAGGAACCAGAGATCAAATTGTCAACATTTGTTGGACTGTAGAAAAAGCAAGAGACATCCAAAAAGATCTACTTCTGCTTTACTAACTACACTAAAGACTTTGACTGTTTGGATCATAACAAACTGTGTAAAATTCTTTAAGAGATGGGAATACCAGGCCAGCTTACCTGCCTCCTGAGAAACCTGTCTGCAGGTAAAGAAGTAACGGTTAGAATGGAACAACAGACTGGTTCAAAATTGGAAAAGGAGTATGTCAAGGCTGTATATTGTCACCCTGCTTATTTAACTTATATGCAGAGTACATCATGTGACATGCCGGGCTGGATGAAGCACAAGTTGGAATCAAGATTGCTGGAAGAAATATCAATAACCTCAGATATGCAAATGACACCTGCCCTCAATCTTTCTCAGTACCGTGGTCTTTTCCCTTGAGTTGGCTCTTCACATCAGGTGGCCAAAGTATTGGAACTTCAGCTTTGGCAGAAAGTGAGGAGGAACTAAAGAGCCTCTTGATGAAGGTGAAAGAGAAGACTGAAAAAGCTGGCTTAAAAGTCAACATTCAAAAAACTAAGATCATGGTACTTGGTCCCATCACTTCATGGCAAATAGATGGGGAAACAAATTGTCAAAAGTCTGACACAAAATAAAGTGTCAGACTTTATTTTCTTGGGCTCAAAAATTACTACAGATAGTGACTACAGCCATGAAGTTAAAAGATGCTTGCTTCTTGGAAGAAAAGCTATGACAAACCTAGACAGCACATTAAAAAGAGATGTTACTTTACCAACAAAGTCCCATATACACAAAGCTATGGTTTTTCCAGTAGTCATGTATGGACATGAGAGTTGGACCATATTAGAAGGCTGAGCACCCAAGAATTAATGCTTTTGAATTGTGGTGTTGGAGAAGACTCTTGAGAGTCCCTCGGACTGCAAGGAGATCCAACCAATCAATATTAAAGGAAATCAATTCTGAATATTCATTGGAAGGACTGATGCTAAAGCTAAAGCTTTAGTACTTTGGCTACCTGATGCGAAGAGCTGACTCATTTGAAAAGACCCGGATACTGGGAAAGATTGACGGCAGGAGAAGAAGGGGATGACATAGGACGAGATGGTTGGATGGCATCATGGACTCAATGGACATTAGTTTGAGCAAGCTCCAGAAGATTGTGAAAGACAGGGAAGCCTGGCATGCTGCAATCCATGGAGTCATAGAGTTGGACACGATTGAGCTACTAAATGACAAAGGATAAGCTGACTTCACAGGTAAATTCTACCAAACATTTAGAGACAGTTAATACCATTGCCTCAGAAACCATTCCCAAAAAATTGCAGAGGAAGGAACCCTCCCAAACTCATTCTATAAGGACAAAAATCACCCTGATACCAAAACCAGACAAAGATACCACAATAAAAGCAAATTACAGCCCCATGTCACTGATGAACACAGACATGAAAATTCTCAACAAAGTACCAAGCAAACCAAATCCAACAATACATCAAAAAGAACATAAACCGTAATCAACCATGATTAATCCCAAGGATGCATGGATTTTTCAGTATCTACAAACCAATCAATTTGTTATACTACATCAACAAATTTAAGAATAAAAACCATAGTATCAAGAGATGCAGAAAAAGCTTTTGACAAGATTCAACACCCATTTATGATAAAAACTCTCTCAAAAGTGGGCACAAAGGAAACTTTAACATAATAAAGATCATATACGATAGACCAACAGCCAACATCATACTCAGTGGTGAAAAGCTGAAAACATTTCCCTCTAAGATCAGGAACAAGAAAAGAATGTCTACTCTTGCCATATTTATTTAATATAGTTTTGGAATTCCTAGCCATGGAAATCAAAGAAGAAGAAAAAAGGAATCAAACTGTCACTGTTTGCAGATGACATGATATGATACTTAGAAAATCCTAAAGATGCTATAACTTCTAGAGCTCATCAATGAATTTGGTAAAGCTGGAGGAGACAAAATTAATGCACAGAAATCCCTTGCATTCCTATACACTAACAATGAAAAATCAGAAAGAAATTAATGAAACAATCCCATTTACCAGTGTAACAAAAATAATAAAATACCTAGGAATAAACTTACCTAAGGAAGCAAAAGACATGTATTCAGAAAATTATAAGATACTAATGACAGAAATCAAAGACATCAGTGAAAAGAAACACCATGTTCTTGGATTGGAAGATCAATACTGTCAAAATGACTACTCTACCCACACTAATCTACAGATTCAGTGCAATTTCTATTAAGTTACCAGTTACATTTTTTACAGAACTAGAACAAAATATTTTTAAATGTGTTTGAAGACTCAAAAGAGCCTGAAAAGTCAAGGTAATTGTGAGAAAGAAAAATGGAGCTGAGGAATCAGGAATCCTGACTTCAGTATTCAAAATAGTATGGCACTGGGACAAAAACTAAATAGTAATCAATGGAAAAGGATGGAAAGCCTAGAAATAATCCCATGTGCCTGTGGTCAATTAATCTGTAAAAAAGGAAGCAAGAATATACAATGGAGAAAAGACAGTCTCTTCAGTAGATGCTGCTAGGAAAACTGAACAGCCATGTGTAAAGAATGAAACTAGAACACTCCCTAACACCATACGCAAAAGTAAACTCAAAATGGATTTAAGACCTAGATGTAAGGCTGGACACTATAAAACTCCTAGAAGAAAACATAGGAAGCACTCTTTTTGACATAAATCACAGCAGTATTTTTTGGGATCCACCCCTTAGAGTAGTGAAAATAGAAACAAAAATAAACAAATGGATCCTAATGAAACTTAGAGGCTTTTGCATAAGAAAGGAAACCATAAAATGGAAAGACAATCCACAGAATGGGAGAGAACTTTGCAAATGAAGTGACCAACAGGGATTAATCTCCAAGATATACAAGAAACTCATGTGGCTCAATATCAGAATGGTCACCATCAAAAAATCTGCAAACAATATCTGCTAGAGAGGGTGTGGACAAAAGGGAACTCCCCTGTACTGTTGCTGGAAATGAACACTGGTACATTCACTATAGAGAACAGTATGGAAGTTCCTTAAAAAACTGAAAATAGAGCTACTATATGATCCAATAATCCCATTCCTGGCATATATCCAGAGAAAATTATGGTTCACAGGGATGCATGCATCCACTGTTCATTATAGCACTTTTCACAATAGCCAAGACATGGAAGCAACCTAAATGTCCATTGATAGATGAGTGGATAAAGAAGGTGTGATAGACACACACACACACACACAAACACACACAATGGAATATTACTCAGCCATTAAAAATGAAATAATGCCATTTGTAGAACATGGTTGGATTTAGAAATTATCATACTACATGAAGTAAGTCACAGAAAGACACATATCTATCACTTATATGTGGAATCTAAAAAGATGATACAAATGAACGTATTTATAAAAAAACAGATTCACAGACTTCAAACACAAATTTCTGATTTCCAAAGGGGAAAAGTCAGGGAAAGGACAACTTCAGAGGTTGGGATGTTGGAATTAACATACACACACCGCTGTATACAATGTATAGTCAACAAAGACTACTATATTGTGCAATGTACTCTGCTCAATCTTGTGTAATAACCTATATGGGAAACAAAACTGTAAAACAATGGATATATATGTAACTGAATCAGTTTTCTATATACCTGAAACTAAAAACATTATAAAGCAACTATACTCTAATATAAAAGAAAGATTAAATTAAAAAAAAGACATATTATGTCTTATGCTTCATTTTAGAGACAGTACAGTTTTGGTGAAAGAATAAACACATAGATCAATGGGAGAGAATAAAGATACCACAGAAACCTAATCACCTGACTTTTGACAAAGATGCAAAGGCAAGTCAGTGGGGAAAGAATAGTCTTTCCAACAAACAGTACTGAACCTATTACATCTATATAGACACAGATCTCACAACTTATATAAAATTAACTAAACATGAATACAGACCTGAATGTTAAATGAAAACTATAAGACATCTAGAAGAAAACGAGTATGATATTCACTGGTTATGACTTTTTAGATACAAAAACACAAAGAATAATCCACGAAAAAAATGACCCAAGTTGGATGTTATTAAAATTAAAAACTTGCTCTGTTTTTTACATTGTTAAGAGAATGAGAAGCCACAGAATCTAGAAAATATTTGCAAATCACATATCTAATAAAGGACTTGTATCCAGAATGTACAAAGAATTCTTAAAGCTCAGCAGTGAAAAAAAGAAACAGTTTTAAAAGATCAAAATATTAAGCACACCAGCAAAATGGAGATGCAAATAACAAGCATATGAAATGACACTCAATATCAGATTTCATTGTTGTTGCTTAACCGTTTAGTCCAACTCTTTTGCAACCCCATGTACGCCTGCCAGGCCTCTCTGTCCATGAAATTTCCCAGTCAAGAATACTGAAGGAACTTCAGCTGAAGTGCCAATACTTTGGTCACGTGATACAAAGAGCCAACTCATTGGAAAAGACCCTGATTCTGGGAAAGATTGAGGGCAGAGGGAGAAGGGGATGACAGAGTATGAGATGGTTGGATGGCATCACTGACTCAGCGGACATAAGTTTGAGCAAACTCTAGGAGATAGTGAAGAACAGGGGAGCCTTGTGTGCTATAATACACGAGTTCACAAAGAGTCAGACATCACTTAAGCGAATGAACATCAACAACAATATGTTGGCTCACAGTAAATGTCAAGACTAATAAACACTAAATAGAAAAAAAAAAAAAGCAGTACCCTGGTGAACAGTGGCTGTTCAGAGTTTATGTAATATACAGGCACACTTTGGATACATTGTGGGTTTGGTTATAGATCACTGCAGTAAAGTAATATCTCAGTAAAAAAAAGAAAAAAAGAATACTGGAGTAGCTTGTTGTTTCTTAGTCCAGGGTTCTTCCAGACCCAGGGATCAAACCCACATATCCTGCATTGACAGGCTGAATCTTTACCACTGAGCTACTGGAAAGCCCCATATGTCATTAGGGAGATGAAAATTAAGACAATAATGAGATGCCACCTTCAAAACAATGATATATCACTACACATCTATTAGGATAACTAGAGCAAAAACCCAAGACAAAGTCTGACAACTAAATGCTAGTGAGAATGTGGAGAAACATGAACTCTCATTCACTGGAAACAAGTTGTAAGGTTTCCTTTTGTGTTTTAGATAAAGCATATTTCAATTGTGGTAAATATACATTATGTAAAATTTCTCATGCTAATTATTTTTAAGTGTATAGTTCAGTGGCATTAACTGAGGATATTCACGTTATTATGTAATCATCACCACCATTCATCTCAGGAACATTTTTCATCTTCCCAGACTGAAACTCTGTATCCATGAAAAATTTATTCCCCATTCCTCCCTCCCTCAAACATCATTCTCCAATAAAGGAAACTAGGACTTTCAGGAGAGATGACAGTTTTGAAAGCCAAGGCAAGAATATACAGGATGAGCCTGGAGCATCTCATAGCGTCAGAAGGTAAGGAAAAACAAAAACCAACAGGACATCCTTGTCTTGTTCCTGACTTCAGGGGGAATGTTTCCAGCTTTTCACCATTGAGGATAATGTTTGCTGTGGGTTTGTCATATATAGCTTTTATTATGTTGAGGTATGTTCCTTCTA